>ML058547.1:3192014-3694943 GCA_003013855.2 Liriodendron chinense
ATTCGACTCTCGATCAGATGATCTCGAGAGTCGAATGGGTCATTTCCACGTGAAATCTTATCTCCACCATTTTGCCTATAACACTCGGTAAGACCGAGGTCGATCCACAGGGAATTAGAAACAACTTCCAAACTATTCCAGCAACTCAGTTTTGCAAGAAAATAAGATTCAATTGGGTAATTAAACTAAAACAGTATCCTAATGGAAAATCAGTAATTTAAAGTACTAAGGCATTCAAGGATCCACTTGTAGCAATCCCATGTCAATCCAATCAATCCAAGTAGAGAACACAACTAGATTTGAAGTCCTATCTCTCATCTAGTTGGAAAATAAAGCATTCAAACACATTTAATTCTACTCAAGCTGAACTTCCAAGTTTTAGTCCCATTCAACACATGTAGGATTCGAAATCATAGCCTTCGGAGTAACAGCCATGCCTATGGACTATGGCTTGCTCAAGGGTTACCATAATTGGAACCTAAATAAACACAATATGATAATCTCAGAGAATTGCAAGGAATCCATGTTCGGAGCACATGAACTCTCATAAAACATCTCAAACTACCAACTTAAGGGACTAAAATAAATAAAAATCCAAACTTGAATTGAAATTACTTGAATTAAACTGAATCAAACATGAAATTAGCTACAAGCTTCACCTCTCAGCCTTAGCTGAGAGATTCTAGCCGAGCATTGTCATACTACAACTAAAACTCATAATAAAAAGCATAAAAACTAGAAAAACCAAAAATTGGAGGGTTGCAGACACTCCACGATGACTTCCGTCTTCTTCAACGACCTTCCTTCGCTTCTATGATGACCTAGGAAGAGCCCCTAGGTGTCCTTTTATAGTGTGGAAGCCCCTTGCGTCGGAAACATCCAGAAATTGCGTAAGGTTACGCACTGCGCAGAAAATTTTGGAGCTTCACGGAGAAGCTTTATTACGCAGACGACCGGTCGCACGACTGGTCTGAGCTCCCTGACGACCGGTCGCTCGACCGGTCGCAAAACGTGCCTTTTTAGTCTAGAGAGTTTTGCCACAGTTCTGACTTAAATATTTAATTCAAGGATCGGTCACACGATCGGTCTGGGCATCGGACGACCGGTCGCACGACCGGTCGTGAATGGTCTAGTGACCTTCTGTGAAAATTTCTCTTCTGTGCACAATCGGACCGGTCGGACGACCGGTCCTGGCGATGGACGACCGGTCACATGACCGGTCTTGGCCTCTATTTCTTGCTTTCTCCTTTTGCTTCTTTCTTCCTTTCTTCTCCTCTCTTTCTACTTTCTCTGGTCCTTCTTTCTTCTTCATCCAATGGCTTCAAATGGCTCTTTTTAATCTCCAATTGGGTGAATTCCGCTCTCATTCCTGAAATCACAAAACATGCATTAGATAGGCCTTTTAAGCATGAAAACCGTGCATATAATGTGATGTACTGGGCAATGCAATGTATAAATTGGAGGTTCAACATATATTGCTTTCATTAATGTAATCACGTATCGTCTTGCGTGGGGGGGGTAGTGGAGGTTCTTTGAATCTTAGAAAAATACTCATGCTTGGAAGGATCCCGATCACAATGAGTTTGGGTCCCCCAATCCGACGTCTCATCCTCCAAAAGGTACTTATACGCACCATTCGTCCAATCATACATGATGAAATTTTAAGGAATTGGAAACTACCCTAATCTAGAAAAAAGAACAAAAAGAAGGGAGATGAGGAGATGTTACCCAATAGAGTGAGATCTATGTCAGCAACAATGTCCTACAAAATCAAACAAAAAATTGTTAGTAATCTAGAAAAAAAAAATCAGAACATTCACTTCTATAAAAACTAAAAATCCTACCTAACTAAAACTACTCTATAGCTACTAGAACAATTAGAACTGTTTAACCTTTCCCCCGGTAATGGCGCCAAAAACTTGTTCTCTCGCCTTAAGTGCAAGGCTGGGATGTAGTAATAAATCAAGGTAAGACTAAGGTCGATCCAAAGGGAACAAGGTAAACAATTCCAACTAATCTAATAACTAGAATCTAAGAAGTTTAGGAAAATAGTTTTTCACATGAAATAGGAAAATCTGAAAATAAGAAGAACTAGAGCATCAAGGATCCACTTGTAGTAGTCTAATGCCAATCCATTCATCCAAGTACAACACAATTAGAATCAAAGTCCTATCTCTCATCTAGTTGGAAGATATAACATTCAAGCACAAACAGTCCCACTTAAATCTGAAAATCAGATTTCTAGTTCTAATGAAGCACATAGAACTTGAACTTGTAGCCTTTGGAGTAACAGCCATGCCTATGGACTATGGCATGCTCAAGGGTTACTACAATTCGAATTCAAACAACCCAATCATGGTAATCTCAGAGAATTGCAAGGAACTCATGTCCGGAGCACACAAACTCTCACAAAACTTCTAAAAAACCAAACTTTATTCAAACTAGAACTTGAAAATCCATAATCAAAGTAAAGGGTACTTGAAGTAAAGGAATTAAAGCATTGAAATCAACTACAAATTTCACCTCTAGCTCTAGCTAAGAGGTTAACTAAGGAAAAGCATATTAAAACTAGAAATAGAACTACGAAAAGGAAGAAAAGCTAGCTGTAGGAGGCTAGGTAGCCTCCTAGGACTTGAACTCCTTGCTTCCCACGTCCTTGCCTGATTTGGAATAGAAGAGAGCACCTCCTTTTATAATACAGCAAGAGTACCGCAATACAACAGATTTTGTTTCGCTTCGTACGGCTTAACCAATGGTCGGATTGCCTTCAAATTTTATTTGCAGCTTCCTTGTACTGTGATCTTCCTCATAGATGATTTAGATTTCCAAAATTATCTTCTGAATAGGCCCACCAATCAGATCAGCGACCGCCTCTCAAAATCGCGTAATTCGGGTGCCTTCAGAACCAGTCATCTTGCTTTCAACGCCCCAGAGTGTACAGAGGTCGGATTGATATTAAATTTTGAACATTGGTACAAAACTTCCTCATCTACATGATAAATGGATTAGATTGTCCAAAAACTTCAAGAATTAGGTGCGAAAATTAGAACACTCAGCCCTTTTATAAACTCTGAGCAGTTGGATCTTTCTGAATGGTCCATATTTCTTCAACCGGTACGATCAAACCACACATCCTTTTGATCTGAAACTGTTGTGGTTATTCATATATGGATGTGATCTAAAAGATGGTCAAAGTAGATTCTTCATATCATCAATGATGGGTCACCTGGACCGGCCCAGAGTTGAATAGCGAAATATGGAACTTTCTGAACAGTTCATATTGTTTTGGCCACCACGGTCAATCCGTAGCTCCGATCGACACGAAACCACTGGGTTATTTCTTTGTCGAGCTCCTCTTCGACATGGATATGTTGGATGTCCAAATATCATTAAGATGGGCCCAGAAAACTGAGCCAAAAAACCAGACAAGGGAATAGCCTGCTATTTGGAATCTAGAAGTGTGAAATTGCATGGTCGACCGGTCAAGATCGGTCAGACAGGGCTGGCCGATCGGTCTTGACCGGTCTAGCCTATCTTGCAGGTGTCTAGTGAGTGCAGCAGACCGGTCTAGACCGGTCTTGACGGGTCAGGCGTTCTTGGCCGACCGATCTTGACCGGTCGGACCTAGTTTCTGCATTGTTTCTTCTTTCTTTTCTTCTCTCCTTCCTCTCTCTTTGCTTTCTTCTTTCTTTGGCCCACCTTGGGTCTTCATCCAAGGCTCCTAAATGTCTCTTTTTGGTCTCCAATTAGATGAAGTCTGCTCTCATTCCTACGATCACAAAACCTGCATTAGATGGGCCTTTTAAACATGTAAACCATGGATATAATGTGATGTAATGGGCCATATCATGTATAAATTGGAGGTTCAACATACATCTTGTGCGTGGCTGTGTCTATCTAGAGCCTAGCATACATTCCTATCAAGCGTTCATAATTAAACAATTAAACATCCAATGTTAAGATATCAATGTGCTCAATTCAATCACAAACACAAGCATGTATAGTGGTTCGACTTTAGGTCTACTCCACTTCCGGTTGAAGTACTCAACTCCTTTGAGCACACCGGTATTCACTATCGGAGGTTTTAAATGAGGTTCACCTCTCAACCATAACCGGAGTTTTGGACAAAGGGCTAACTCTCAACCCAAACGGAGTTTTGGACATAGGCTAACTCTCAACCCTACTCACATTCACTCTCGTGTCAGAGGCTCCCCCTTGGAGACTTTGTTTAGGCCCGGCTAACGGGCCAAGGAACGGCTAACATCCCTAGATCGAGTTTGACTTACAAATTCTAAATGGACTTTCAATAAAGACAACCTTACTTGTCGGATGAGCCCCTTGTTCAGCGCCGGTTTGGGTTGCTTGATCACCGCTCTCCCGTGCTTCAATCAACTTCCCTTGCTCCCACGATCATGTTGCCGTTGCGTCGCCAATGCCTCAGCCATACTTGATCAAACACCTTACATGTGATGCCTTTGAGATGCCCAAGGTGATAGGAGGATAGGTTTGAGAACTCTAAAACTGATGGGAATGGGTTGCCTAGAGGTTCTCTACTACAACGATCTCATCTTAGAGTTTTGGACAAGGATATGCCTATCAAGAAGGTTCCAAACTCTAGAAATCAAGAGGGGATGAAGGTCATCTTCTTCATGAGCTTGGAATGCTCTAATCTTATGTTAAAGCACAAGGAAGATGCCTTGCATAGGTTGGGAATGAGGCTCAAATGGTCTCCAACAATGGTGGCTTCACTCCTCTTGAAATCCCTCTTCTTGCCCTCAAAATGAGCCAAGCCCCCTTTATAAAAGGTGTTCAAACGGTCAAAAAACGGACAAAAAATGGCTCAGCCGACCTGTCCCGACCGGTCGGCCAACAACCAGAAAGAGACATTGAGTTTACTGTCTGAGGGGGGAGCTGTCTGACCGGTCTTGACCGGTCGGACCAGCCAAGCCGACCGGTCACTACCAGTCGGCCCTATAGCCTATCTAACATAGCCAAGCTGCTGTGAGGTCTAGCAGCCTGGCTGACCGGTCTTGACCGGTCGAACAGGCCTGGGTTCAGCTCAGCTAATTGCTGACCCACGTACTCTTCAACCCTCTTACTTTGGCCACAATTTGGGTGATGTTTTGGGACACCTAGGGCCAATCTATGATGACTAATGGTTTCCTAATATGGTCAAGGTCATCAAAGAGGTTAAGGGGTTGGGATTTGGACCAGGTTAAGGCATATCAAGACATCACTTTTACCTGTATCTTCTTCCTTGATGCAGGGGGGCCACTTGAGTCTTCGGTTTTCATCTTCATTAAGCTCAACCGAAACTAGACTCACTGACGTAAGTGATTGAAAAACAAGGTGCACTAGTATGCCACAGAAAAGTGCACTAACACCATGAGCCTGGACGCTGATGGGGAGGTAGGACCTTCCATGGTGTGGTCCGCTTTCAATTTGACTCGCCTACCGATCGCGTTAGTGCTCCTATCCATCCCCGGGACCGGATTCACCAACGGTCGATGTTAAGTGGGTCGAATCATAGATTCAATCAAATAACCAACACTTAGTCAAAATTACAAACCTCAAAAACCCCTTCGAAAAAGCCGAAAACAGCCGAAATCGAGAGGAATTGGGCGGAATTTGACCGACCCCGAGAGGGAGACTTCTCTACGCCATAACATGATACACCATAATCATGCATTACAACGAGATTACCTGGTCTCAGGATCTTTGAGAACCCTAATTAAGCGGTCAGTATGCCCACTACTTAGTCATTTTCAGCCTTGGAAAGCGCTCTATCGGCTCGAAAATCGACTGGCGTAAGCAAATCGAAATGTGATCGCATTACAACCTTTGCAGACATGATCCATCCCTATTAAAAAATGATCATCGACGGTATCTATTGAATGCCCTGATTAGACTGCAAACAGGTCCACTACTTGGCCATTTTCAGCCCTGGGAAGTGCCCTGATGGCCCGAAAACTGACTAGTGCCAAATGAAATCAATTGCGATCTTAAAGACACAAAGATAAAAATATCGATGATGCAAAGATATACACGAAGTAGATGAATCAAATCAAATGCATAATTTATTTGATACACTGAACATCTAACATAAATGCAATCTTCTCTCGAGCATGCATAAAGCATATTTACTTTGTACTGTACTCATTTGCATCCATTGCATGAATTTATTTCATCCCGGATCCAGATACGAAACTAAATCAAAGGGGACTATGGTTATCATCGAAAACCATAATCAAAGAATTCTAAAATGTCTGAAATACTTCATCGTTAAGACCAGTTGATGCGCGTCCTTTCCAAAGTGGGATCCGTCAGTTGAGTGGCTAAGTTAATGAGTGCTCTCCAGTAAGTCACTCGTCCAACCCGAGACGATCATTGGCACTGGTTGCACTAAGAAACCATGGCGTGCCTTCCAGCAAGTCACCCGTCCAAACACGAGACAGTCACTGGCCCTGGTTGCACTAAGAAACCATGGAGTGCCTTCCAGCAAGTCACCCGTCCAAACATGAGACGATCACTGGCCCTGGTTGCACTAAGAAACCATGGAGTGCCTTCCAGCAAGTCACCCGTCCAAACACAAGACGATCACTGGCCCTAGTTGCACTAAGAAACCATGAAGTGCCTTTCAGCAAGTCACCTGTCCAAAAACGAGATGGTCACTGGCCTTGGTTGCACTAAGAAACCATGGAGTGCCTTCCAGCAAGTCACCCGTCCAAACACGAGATGGTCACTGGCCCTGGTTGCACTAAGTGGAAACTGTGGAGTGTATTTCTGAAGTCATTTCGTCCACAAAGACGCGCGATGACACTGAGATACATGACTCGGTTAAAATCCTGGTTGCTACTCAACTAGGAACGCCTGAAAGAGTATGGGACCAACATCTAACTAGTCTTAGTAATGGCTTGGTCCATAAGAAATCCTAAACTTGGTCTCTGCAACCATGAACTCAAGACTATAATCCCTGACGATTTAAACTACTTGCTCGACCTATCCGGGCTCCATCCCTTTGATATTCCATCTATTGTATAACTGCAATTCATAGTGGAATCTTGTCGCTTTGTGCCGTGGTTTTCTCCCATAAGGGTTTCCACGTAAAAAATCCATGTTGTCTATGTTGTGCTTTATTTATATTTATGTTCTTTTAACGCTTTATTTAATTCATTTATGATACATGCATGCATTTACTTTTTCCTTTTAATCAAGGGTGATCATCCATTGATGTAATTAAGGGTTCGTGACCAGTTCACAGCCCGAAATGTAAAAGATCTCAAAATCTCAGGAATAAAATTCACCTCGCGGTGCTTTCTCGTGTATACTTTGTGATTACTTATGATTGTCTATGAATGTCTCTATACTCAAAATTCCCTCCAGAATAATGAAACACAGGAAAACTGCTGACGAGCATGATTTTTCTAGTTTTTCCACCCACCATATCAGAAAAAATACTCAACATACAACGCTGAAAAGTGGGAAGGGGCATTGCATAGTCCAAACGGCATCCTTCAATAAGCAAAAATTTCAAATGGACAAGTGAATGTTGTCTTCTCTTGGTCTTCTAGGGCGATCTCCATTTGGTTACACCCTGAGTATCCATCAAAGAAGTAAAAATGGGAATGACCCGCCAACCTTTCTAAAATTTGATCAATAAATGACAAGGGGAAGTGGTCTTTCCTTGTAACTGTGTTTAGCTTCCTGTAGTCAATGCACATTCTCCAACCTAGTAGTGACTCTGGTTGGTACGAGTTCATTATTGGCATTAGCTATGATGGTTATTCTGGATTTCTTAGGCACCACTTGAGTTAGACTCACCCATTGGCTATCGGATATTGGGTAAATGATACCCACATCCAATAGTTTCACCACTTCGGCCTTAACCACTTCCTTCATGTTTGGATTGAGGTGTCTTTGTGGTTTCCTAGATGTCTTGGCATTTTCCTCAAGGTGTATGCGATGAGTACAAATCATTGGGTCTATGCCTTTGAGATCCGCAATTGACCTTCCAATCACTATAAGAAAAATGACTTTTTACAACAGGCTTTTTACAACGAGCTAGCCAAAACCGTTGTAAAAGATCACTTTTTACAAGGGCCCGTGCATCCCCGTTGTAAATAACTTCATTTTACAACGGTTGGGTTCTGGCCAGTTGTAAAACCATTACTTTTTACATCAGGCTTTAAGAACCGTTGTGATTGGAATATTGACAACGATTTTTGCTCGTAGCAAATATTAAGTTTTTACAACGGTCCACATACATTGTGAATAATTGTTCTTTTGAACCATTTGTAAATACTAAAGTTTGAATGACACCCACCCACACTGTTGGATGGCTTAGAGATTAAGTGCCTACTAATGGTCTATGGGGTGGTCGACTTGGACGTTTGATGCTATAAAATTAATTGTTAAAATGAATGGATTAGGTGAGACCCAGCCTCACCCAAGGTGCAGCACCTTGCGGTAACTCTATCGTGAGTCCCACCTTGATGTGTGTTCTATGTATCCACACTATCCATCCGTTTTTTCATATCAATTTAGGGCATTATCCAAAAAATGAAGCAAATCCAATTATCAGGTAGACCATACCATAAGAAACAGTGGTAATTGACCGTCATACCATTAAAAACTTCGTAGAGCGCATCTTAATGTTTCTGTAGCAGTTTATTTATCATCCAATCTGTTGATAAGGACAAATAAGCCTGAATGAAGGGAAAAAACAAATATAATCTTGATCCAAAACTTTCGTGGCCCTGTTAATGGTCAATCACCACTGTTTATTATGGTATGACACACCTAATAATTGGATCTACTTCATTTTTTGAATAATGTCTTAAAATGATATGAAAAAACGGATGGACGGTGTGGATATATAATACATACGTCAAGGTGGCCCCTCGGTAACCCTACGACCGTTCGTCTCTTGCATGGGGGTATACCCAGTCCGCGCCCAAAAAAACTAAAAGAGCCCGCGAGATATTTTTCATTTTCGCGGGCTCGAAGGTTTGCACAGCTCTCTCTCACATTCATCCTCATATCTCTCTCGACCCTCACCTCTCATTTGCCCTGTTCTCTCTCTCTCTCTCTCTCTCTCTCTCTCTCTCTCTACCCTCCTCCCTCCTCCCTCTCATTCGTCCTACTCTCTCTCTCTCTCCAACAAAGAAACCCTAATCTCTGCAGCTCCTTCAAATTCGAAGACATCCAATAGCAATCTGCAATGGCGCCAAGCTAGCTTTCTCATTTGTCTCGATTCTTCAGCCAAACAAGATCGAAGATCCTTTTTTTCTCTCGTCGTCGTTTTCCAAGAAGATTTCTGCCATTGCAAGCTCTAATGTTCTGAGAAAAGATGGTTCTCTTTAGATAGTTTTATTCCCCCCCCCCCCCCCCCCCCCCCCCCCCCCTTTTATGGGTTTTGGGGATGGTAATGGGAAATTCTTGCAAGCTAAATGAGGGATTGATGCATCCGTCGGAGGTTCGATCCACAACTCTTGGAATCGATAAAGAACAGGTTCGATCTCATTCCACATCTATTTTTGTTCGATCTCATCCTTTAATTGCAATTCAAATATCTGTTTTTGTCATTTTGTACCTTTTTAAGGATTTATAGCATCTGAATCAATTCAAAATTTGGATTTTTTATTGTAATTAAAGGATAATTTAGGGGTTTATTGAATCGGTCAGTGATTTGGGGATTTGGGGACTTATTGGCCTAAAACCCTTGAAAAGTACATCCTTTGAACAAATCAACAGCTTTCTACTTGAATTTTCTGGTGGAACAGCCTCCAAATAAAAGCAATAGGACCCATTTCCAAATCGGAAGCATAATATACAGAAAACTAGAAAAGTTTTTCCGCCAACTAGGAAAAGCCATTAAAAAATACTCCTTCAAGGCCTATTGTTAGATGATGGTCCAGCATGATATGCAGAAAACTTGAAAATACATGGAAGTTGAAACTTAATTGTGCAGAAAACTAGAAGAAAATCAGAAGATGAAACTCTGATCAATTTGAACTAGCAGAATATGTGGAAAAATCATGCAAAAAAGCATTTTGTAAACTAAAAATTACATCCATGCCTGTCAAACCTCAAACACGCTACAATTTGTCTGGTAAGAACTATTTTCTTTTTTGAATGGCAATAACCAAATTACATTGTTAGATGGGAGTTCAAAGCATAGTGATAGGAGAAACAAAATGGAAACAACATAGATAAAATCAATACAGACATTAAATCAGTCAATCAAAATAAACGATTTCTCTATTGTTTCAATTGTGTTATATTTCGTTTAGATGTTTGTAGAAATATGGAGAATACAGAGTGGGCTCACCTGGATAAATGATCTAGATAATGATGAAACAAGAAATGCATCCAATATGTTGAGAATGCATCCATCTCCATTGTTCAAGGTACACCTTTTTTTTTTTCCTTAAGTAGATATCATTTGATCAGGATGATTTTTGCATCAGGTGTTTTTTATGGTGGTTCCAACCTTTTAGACATGTTAGAGTCTTGTATACACTTGGACACATGCACATGTTTAGAAGCACTAGCATGAAGCATGATATGCAGATCGAAAAATACTCCCCCTTCAAGGCCTATTGTTAGATGATGGTCCATAGGAGGTTTATGCTGAGTTTAGGCTTGTATTTAGGATGAGCTTAGGTGAATTTGGATTCGTTTTGGGTAGGCTTCGGGTTAGGGAGTAGGAACTAGGCTAGGCTTTGGCAGATGAGATCTAGTTGAGATTGAGCTTGTATAGTCTGGGATTAGGCAGGTTATATTCAATAATTTCTGAAATGAAAGATTATAGTCAACAAGACCCATTTTCGATGATTAATGGAGGCAATAGATCTAGAACCTACATGAAGTGGAGTGTCTACAACAAGCTGATAAGAAGTGTGCCTTAGCATGGAGCATGCCTTTTCCCCTACATATGAGCAGAAATGTTTCAGGCCAGTGGTTCAGAGAGTTGAGCCTCACTATCGCTTCTAATGCTGCTGCTGACATGCTTATTTTTAATGAACTCGACCTTTTAAAACTTATGAAGAGCTCCTTTTTAGCTATATGCTTTGTGGTCTTTGCATCTAACATGCATGTTTTATCGAAGCATCTTAGGGGGTTTATGACTTCATTCACACAATTGTTTGGTTTCAATAGAACTAACTTAATGTCTCCTTAATTTTATTCCTTGAAGCTTGCAGAGGTATTTGTGATGGATGGAATGTCCTTTCTAGCAAGTTGTCAGAGCCTCATGCCTTGACCTTGGGTTATTGATGACTTGGACTATTTTAAAATGAAGTTGAGTAGAAAGTCTTGGAAGAAGGCAAGATTCATGTTCCTTCCATCTGTTTTTCATTTAACACTAAGCTGGATTTCATCTTTAAGCCTCTCAAGGGGTTGAATTTGATTGAAAATTCTTTAGTCTTTGTTATTACTGATTGGGAGGTTCATTTTCCAAAGAATTGATGTGCATCTGCACACCGACTGCCCTATATACATCTTTCATGTTTGCTGATATGCATCCATATGCTGATGATTTTGTGTTTTCATCAAATATGGATTCAAGTGTCTTCTAAATCGAACATCCTACTAATTAAAATTTTCTGCGTCTGCTTATGATGATATTTTTATGTTCTCATTAAATATGGATTCAATTGTTTTCCAAGTTGAACATTATGCTATTGACTTAATTTGTCTCAGTGTATGCTTGTGGTCTTGCTCTTTAGATGGCTTTAATATGTTTTTATAATTAGTATTGATCAGTGGAAAGCAAATTCTTTTCCGCTTCAGCGTGTTTTCAATAAAAAATTTAGTTACCTCTAAAAAAAAAAGAAAAAAAAAAGAGCAAATTCCAACATATTGTGTAAAGGTTCTTAGCTACAGGCAATCAATTCTTCTGCCAACAAAAAGATGACTACCTTTGGGCTTCACCATTTTTTGACTTTACACCTTGAGTGCACATTTGTTTCACATTCATTCACGTGCAATATTCATCACATTTCAGTTAGTTGTTTGTCTTGTCATCATTGAAATGATTTACTATTGTGCTTTACCTTGTTGGCATGCACTTGACCAGATCATTTCTTGTTGTGACAGGCTTTCATTTTTGTTGATAATTCTGGTACAGATATCATATTGGGTATATTGCCTTTTGCGAGAGAGTTACTTCGACGTGGTATATAGTGACATGGTATATATGACGTGGTATATAGTGACATGGTATATATGATTTTTTTCTTGGCTGCACCTTTTTTTTTTTTGTTAAGGGGCTGTTTGGTTTGTAGTGAAGGGCCTTAATTCAAATCCAGCTTCAATGATAAAAAAACAATTGTTGGACTAGTGAGTATACTTTTGCATTTTGGCATAGAGAAACTGATATTTTTACTTCCTTGGAAATAATGTCGTTGTCATAGCATAACTACAGGTACTATTCTGTTATCATTGCATATTTGCTTGTGTATTAATTCTATATCCAAAGTTGCTATTTCTTTCCTTGAGTGTGATATTTCTGGCCTTGTCACTCAATAACTAATTTGATCCTTCACAAAAAAAAATTTCTGTTTCCCTTTGCTGGTATCGTCTGATGTTCCTTAGAGTATTCTCCCACCTGGATCATGCTTCCTCTTACCTTGTCAAATAGTGAATTAAGGTTGGTATGATACCAGATTTATGGGAAGAAAATCAGGTCTCGACTCCACAAGTGGAATCGATCTCTCATTTGTGTGACCAGTGTGATGGCTAATGAGGTATGGAAAAACTTCTGCCGCCTGTCTGGAATCTCTTCTATTATGGAGCTGCCTCTTCTACTCAGAGGTGAGATTTTGCTAGACAAGGCTGGGGTGGGTAGTATGACTGTAAACATGGGTGAAAGGGCTTTAGCTACATACAACAGGAGAGGCCTACTAGTTTCTGAGTTCTCGCCCGAAACTGCAACTGTATGTTCGCTTCCCCAAGTGTAGGGTTGCGATGTAGTAATAAACTCGGTAAGACCGAGGTCGATCCACAGGGACTATGTAGGATCTCACAAATTCATCCACAAGTGTCTATTGAAGTCTACTAATCAGATTGTTGTATGAAGTTGATGTGAGTAACAAAAGCTAAATTAAATTGAAAGTAATTAATTGTAAGAGGGCACTAGGGTATCAAGGATCCACTTGTAGCAATCCTTGATGTTCAATCCGCTGTGGTTTCTTATTCTCTCAACTAGAATCGACATTCCTGTCCATCCAGTCGGGTGATAAAACTGTTAAACCAAACAATCTGTAATATATAAGTTCTATGCATAAGATTCACTCAATCTAGACTGAGCTGAGCATGCTCAATTGCATAGGTCATTCCCCTTTCCTATAGGTCCAGTTCCCCATCATAACCATCCCCAAGTCCTCTCACAAGACAAGGTTAGATTAGGATTTGAACTAGATTCAAATCACCAGCACAGTCCTTACATATTCCAGAAAATCAACTAAAATAGAACTTTGGCCTGAAGTCCCTTTATGAAGAGCTTAGTACTAGAACGCACTCCGATTCCTCGGATCATACAGGTCTATACCGTTGCAAACAAATTAAGAAGTTAAGTAATTCATCCAAACATCCATGAGTCATCACAAGACTAAGAAAAATTACTTAAAAACTTGTATAAACTTCAAACCTTAGTTCATAATCATGAATTCCAAACTAAAACCACTTAACTACGAATTAAAACATCTTGGATTCACTACAAGCTTCACCTCTTAGCCCTAGCTAAGAGGTTTAGCTGCTCATGATCCAAGGAAACATGAAACAACTACAAAAAGCATGAAAATAGCGAAGCAAACCAAAAGGAGTTGTGAAACTCCAATCTTCACTTCCACAGCCTCCAACCTCGCTTGAACCCCTCCAGGATGCCGTAGGAACGATCCCTAGGTGTCCTCTTATAGTCTGGAGGCTCCACAACGTCGGAAGAATCAGAAATTTGTGTAACACTTACGCAGCGCAGAGAATTTCGGGAAGAAATTAGAAAGTTCTAACTCAATACGCATGGCCGACCGGTCAAGACCGGTCGGTCAAGACCGGTCGGCCTCAAGTGAAAACACTCAAGCAAGCATCTCCGACCGGTCATGACCGGTCGGACCTATTCCTCCTTGGTCCAGCAAGCATGTCCGACCAGTCATGACTGGTCGGACGCCTTCAGCACTTTTCCAGCAACAATGACCGACCGGTCATGACCGGTCGGTCCTCTTCAGTAGTGCCCAACATACATGGCTGACCGGTCTGGCTTCCTTGGCCGACCAGTCACGACCGGTCAGCTTCATTTTCTTCTTATTTTCTTCCTTCCTTTCATCTGCTTTCTTCTCTTGTTTAGTTCTTTCTTTCTTTTCTTCTTTGGTCCTCAAACATTCTTCATCAGAATGATCCCGAGTGAGCTCTTTATGTCTTCAATTGAGTAGAGTCTACCCTCAATCCTGTAGTCACAAAACATGCATTGAATTAGCTTACAAACCATATAAACCTTGCACAATGAGTGATGAATTGGGGTTAGAATATACACAATTAAGAGCTCAACACACCCCCCAACCAGCATTTTGCTAGTCCCGAGCAAAACATGCGTGAAGCTAATCTCATTCTTCAGATTCAACTCTCTTTCAGAAACCATCCTTCTATTCATTCCAAGGTTCATAAGTGTAAGATTCAGAAAGATTAGGCGTCAAAGGTTGGAACCGTAAATCCTCAAGACATAATAGGCATTCATATGAGATTCCCACTGATTGGTTGATAAATAGAGGGAATTGAACAAATTCATCCTAGTGTGGGTAGTGAAAATTCATTCCACGAGTTTCTAGGATTATCTTCTTCATAGATCAACTAGACTATAGAACTCAAGGTACATAGAGCCACATCAAGCCAATGATAGGAATTTGCCTTACCGTCCTTCCGACGACTTTCACACTACGTCCCCTTTCCGGCTTTGGTTACGGGTAGACCATCCCCCGGTTGGTAGTAGGTAGCCCTAATCGAAATTTTCCACCGTTTTTCCACATTCCCAATTTCATCCTTCCTTTTCCTTTTTCTTTTTAAATTAGATAGGATTTTTAGAAATCCATATCTTTCATTATTTTCCCATGGACAAGGATGGACAAAGTACCCCAGCCTGATTTCTCAATACCTTAATTCAAAGTCTAACTAATCCCTAAATCACATAATCCCTTCAACTCATGAAAATCGTGTAATGTGAACTAGGTGTAAAAGTGTTCAGATTTTCTATCAATCACAAAAATAGGGGAGTTCACATATAAAACCATTATGCAATGAGAGATTCCAGACATCCAGCCTTATACACTTAATATCTCCTCCTCTTATGCTCATATCAACTCGAATGCATAGAACCAATGTTTTCCAAAAGATTTTCGAATTTTTGAAAAAATTGAAAAATTTCCACCACATAATTGCTTGAGATGTTGCAAAATGCTGGATTCCTCCAAGCGGTCCTACACCCCCCAACCAAATCTTGCATTGTCCTCAATGTAAAAGATGCGCAATGAGCAAAACATGAGAGCAATTTGAAAATAAAAGGGAGTGAGGAATGATATTACCTGAGAGAGTGAACATTGGAAATCTTCCTCCTTCTAACAAACCTATGAAAACGAAAACAAAAGCAGCAAAATCCTAATCCTAACTACGCTATACCTCCATCAGACTAGGAGATCAATCATCCTGATACACAGGATCATTCAGGGGTGTGGACATACCTTCTGAAGGAAAATTTTCAAAGAACGGCTTTAATCGCTGCCCATTTGCCTTAAAAATATTGCCGTTCCTTGGATTCAATAGCTCGACAGTCCCATACGGATAGACAGTTTGCACAATGTAGGGACCGGTCCATCGAGATCTCAATTTTCCCGAAAATAGATGTAAGCGAGAATTATACATGAGGACTTTTTGATTGATCGTGAATGTCTTGCGAAGAATATTCTTATCATGGAATATCTTCGTCTTGTCCTTGTAAATTCTCGCATTCTCATAAGCTTCATTCCGGATTTCTGCAAGTTCATTTAATTGAAGTTTGCGTAGCGAGCTTGCCTTGTCAGAATTGAAATTCATTGTCTTAATAGCCCAATACGCCTTATGTTCCAACTCCACAGGCAAGTGACAAACCTTCCCATAGACAAGTCTATAGGGAGACATTCCAATAAGGGTTTTAAAGGCAGTACGGTAAGCCCAAAGCGCATCGGTAAGTCGAAGTGACCAATCCTTACGATCGGGATTCACCGTTTTCTCTAAAATGTGTTTAATCTCCCTATTGGATATCTCAGCTTGTCCACTAGTTTGTGGGTGATAGGGAGTGCTTACTTTGTGTGTAACGCCATATTTCTTCATTAGGGCTGCAAAAGGGCGATTGCAAAAGTGAGACCCTCCATCACTTATGATGACTCGAGGTGTTCCAAACCGGGAAAGAATATTTTCTTTTAAAAATCGAATGACTGTTTTATGGTCATTATTCCGGCAAGGAATGGCCTCGACCCATTTGGAAACATAATCAACAGCAAGTAAGATGTATAAATTTCCAAAAGAAGATGGGAATGGGCCCATGAAATCGATGCCCCAACAATCAAAAATTTCGATAATTAAGATGGGATTGAGTGGCATCATATTTCTACGGGAGATTCCTCCTAGTTTCTGACAAGGTTCACATGCTTTGCAAAACTCATGTGTGTCTTTGAACATGGTGGGCCAATAAAACCCACATTGCAGAATTTTCGCTATGGTCTTTTTGGCCGAAAAGTGACCACCACATGCTTGAGAATGACAGAAGGAGATGATACTTTGTTGCTCATCATCTGGGACACATCTCCTTATGATTTGATCGGGACAATACTTGAACAAGTATGGGTCGTCCCATAGGAATTTTCGTACCTCCGAGAAGAATCTATCTTTATCTTGCTTTTTCCAATATGTAGGAATTGTACCTGTAGCAAGATAATTAGCAATGTCCGCATACCATGGCAATTGGGAAACAACAAAAAGTTGTTCATCAGGGAACATGTCATTGATTGCAGTCGTTTCAGGGGAATCAGTGAGGACAAGTCGAGAGAGGTGGTCAGCTACTACATTCTCTACTCCTTTCTTATCACGTATTTCTAAGTCGAATTCTTGGAGTAGGAGGATCCATCTTAATAACCGTGGTTTAGCATCCTTCTTAGAAAGCAGATACTTAAGCGCGGCATGGTCAGTGAATATAATGATCTTGGATCCAATCAAGTAGGATCTAAACTTCTCCAAAGCAAAAACTACGGCTAAAAGTTCCTTTTCAGTGGTAGTGTAGTTTGCCTGGGCTGAGTTTAGGGTTCTACTTGCATAGTAGATGACACATGGCTTTTTATCTTTTCTTTGGCCTAACACGGCCCCAATAGCATAGTCGCTAGCATCGCACATAATCTCAAAAGGAAGGCTCCAATCAGGTGGTTGCATTATTGGGGCACATGTCAACATACCTTTAAGGGTGTTAAAGGCCTTTTGACATTCTTCATTCCACTCGAATGAATTTTCCTTTTGAAGTAGGTTACATAAAGGGCGAGAGAGTGAACTGAAGTCCTTTATGAACCTTCTGTAGAATCCTGCGTGTCCTAAAAAGGACCGCACATCTCGTATGCTTTTGGGTGGTGGAAGGGTAGAGATAAGATCAATTTTCGCTTTGTCCACCTCAATTCCATTTTGTGAAACGATGTAACCAAGTACAATTCCTTTTTGAACCATAAAGTGACACTTTTCCCAATTGAGCACTAGGTTCTTCTCTTCACATCTTTTTAACACAGATTTCAAGTGCTCAAGGCACTCATCAAAGCTACAACCGAATACGGAAAAATCATCCATGAAGACTTCGAGAATGGTCCCCACCATGTCAGAAAAGATGCTCATCATACAACGCTGAAAGGTGGCAGGGGCATTACATAGTCCAAACGGCATCCGTCGATAGGCGAAAGTGCCGAATGGACATGTAAATGTAGTCTTTTCTTGGTCTTCACGGGCAATTTCTATTTGGTTGTACCCTGAATAGCCATCAAGGAAGCAAAAGTGGGAATGACCCGCCAACCGTTCTAAAATCTGATCAACAAATGGTAGGGGGAAGTGGTCTTTCGTCGTGACAGTGTTTAGCTTCCTGTAGTCAATGTACATTCTCCAACCACTAGTGACTCTAGTTGGCACGAGTTCGTTATTGGCATTGGCTACGATGGTTATTCCGGATTTCTTAGGCACCACTTGAGTTGGGCTCACCCATTGGCTATCAGATATTGGGTAAATGATACCTACATCCAATAGTTTCACCACTTCGGCCTTAACCACATCCTTCATGTTTGGATTTAGTCGTCTTTGTGGTTGCCGGGGTGATTTTGCATTTTCCTCAAGGTGTATGCGGTGAGTACAAATCAGTGGGTCTATGCCTTTGAGATCCACAATTGACCATCCAATGGCACTCTTGTGCTCTAATAGAGTGGCTATTAGCCTACTCTCTTGTTCCTCATCCAAGTGGGAAGAAATCACCACTGGATATGTCTCATCTCGACCTAAATAAACATACTTTAGCTCACTTGGCAATGGTTTTAGGTCGAGTTTTGGTGCCTTGATGTTGGATGGGAGGGCCTTGTTCCCATTTACAGGCAAAGGTTCAATTGGGGCCCTCCATCTTTTATTCTCAAGCACCAGCATCACATCTAGAATGGCATCCCTCTCTTGTATTGTGTAATCATTTGTCTCATGAGAGTGGGCCATACATGCCTCCAAAGGGTTGGAAAATAGTGATAAGGGGACTGTATCCTCCACGAATGATTCGATCATGTTTAATTCGTGGACATCATCATCAACTTCCCGCGGTTGTTTGCATAACTCAAATATGTTAAGCTCAAGGGTCATATTTCCAAAGGACATTTGTGCAAGTCCGTTTCTACAATTGATAATGGCGTTTGAAGTAGCTAGAAACGGTCGTCCAAGTATGACGGGAATTTGAGTACCGGTGCCTATCACGGGATGTGTGTCCAAGACAATAAAATCTACTGGGTAGTAGAATTTATCAACTTGGACTAGAACATCCTCTACCATTCCTCTCGGTATCCGGATGGATCTATCAGCAAGTTGGAGTGTGGTTTTGGTGGGTTTCAATTCACCTAACCCAAGTTGTTCGTAGACCGAGTATGGAATGAGGTTCACACTTGCCCCCAAGTCGAGTAGGGCTTGTTTAATCTGGTAGTCTCCTATGATGCATGAGATGGTTGGACTACCTGGATCCTTGTATTTTTGGGGCACCTCTTGTTTGATGATGGCGCTCAAATTCTTAGCCAAAAGCACTTTGTTGTGAACGTTATGTTTCCTTTTGATTGTACACAATTCCTTTAAAAATTTAGCATAAGATGGTATTTGTTTTATTGCATCCAACAGCGGGATGTTGATCTTCACCTGCTTAAAAACTTCCAGAACCTCCAGATTTTTATCTAAAGGTTTAGGTGAAATCAACCTTTGTGGAAAGGGGGCAACCGGCTTGTATTGCCTTTCCGGTTCTTTCTCTTGTGGAATATTGTTTGGGCTATCATCCTCTTTGGGAATTTCCGGATCCTTAGGCTTTGGGGCCTTCACCGGATTAGATTTGTCAATTTCTTTCCCACTTCTCAAAGTGGTGATAGCCTGGACATGTTCCGTATGGTGGGAGGATGAGCTTGCATCTTGTATCTCATACTGGGTCCTTGGATTAGGAAGAGGCTGAGCAGGAAGTGTGCCCTTCTCTCTACCACTAAGGTGAGCTTCAACTCTAGCCAGAGATGTTTTCAATTCATTAATGGCTTGATTTGAATTTTGATTGAATTTCAATTGCTCTTGCATGAACCCATCTATTTTTAGAGAATTTGTCTTGTGATACTCATTCTGGACCGACACGAGAGCACCCAACATCTCTTCTAGTGATACTTTTGGAGTGTTGTTTGCATTTGCAGTGGGTCCATTCCTCCAACTGAAGTTGGGATGGTTCTTCCAATTAGGATTATATGTGTTTGAGTTTGGAGCACCATATTGCTGTTGATAACTGTTTATGGCATTTGTTTGTTCTTGTAAGATGCCTTGGACTGCTGAAATTGTGGGACAATCTGGTGTAGCATGTTGATTTCCAGCACAAATTCCACAAACAGTTTCAACCTCAGTGGAGTTGATTGTTTCTCCTTTCCTTAATTCCATGGCTTCGACCTTTCTTGTAAGGCTGGCCAACCGTGCACTTATGCTATCTTCTTCTGATAAGACATACATTCCTCCCTTTTCCTTTTGTTGACCAATCTTGGAATTTGTTGGTTTAGATGTGTCCCAAGATTGTGCACTTTCAGCCAATTCTTCCAGATAATCCCATGCTTCATCAGCTTCCTTATTCATGAACTCCCCATTACACATCATCTCTATAAATTGGCGCATGGATGGAATCAGTCCTTCATAGAAAAAACTTATAATCCACCAATTTTCATAGCCATGATGTGGGCATGCGTTTAATAGGTCCTTGAATCTCTCCCAACATTGGGAAAAGGTTTCATCCTCCTTTTGGGCAAAGTTCATGATAAGGCGCTTAAGCATGTTCGTTTTGTGAGTAGGGAAGAATTTTTTAATAAATTCTCTGTGCATATCATTCCATGACCCAATTGATCTTGGCCTCAATGCATAAAGCCAACCCTTGGCTTTATCCTTAAGAGTGAAAGGGAAGAATTTAAGTCTTACTACATCATCAGTCACATTTGCAAAGTGCATGGTGGTGATTACCTCATCAAACTCCCTAAGGTGTTGATAGGCACTTTCACTGTCTAAACCATGGAATTTAGGGAGAAGATTGATCACTCCCGGCTTCAAATCCACATTCCCTGCATTTGGTGGAAATACTATGCATGAGGGAGTGCTCGTTCTTGCAGGTTGCAAGAAATCACGTAAAGTCCTAGGTTGGGGAACATTCTCAACCACATTCTCCCCTGTTTCAGTTTGATTTTGAACCGGGTTAGGTTGATTTGCAGCCATACTTTCAGATAAAGTTGGAAAATCTAGATGTCTCCTAACACGTGGCTCTCTATCAATGCCTTCTACTATCCCCCCTTCACTTATGAGTCGGTTATTGGAATCCCGAGCCCAATGTGGCATGCAAAACCAAAAATAAGAAACAAAAAGAAAGGAGAATTCTTCCTCCCTTTTCTTTACTCTTCTCTAAGACCGAAGCACAAGGTGTCTTGCAATGGCTAGGCCAGAAGCAAGGATAAAGACCGATTTCTCCTGGTCAATAGGGGTTCAGAGAACTCCCCACCCACTCTTTGAATCTTTTGAGAAAAAGTGCAGAAAAATGAAAAAGAGGAGTAGAGATGAGAAAAGAAATCTCTGAGCACAAGGTGATCCAAGGCGGCTGAGCCGACCAATAGGAATCCAGGTGGCAAAAAGGCCGACCTTTTAGAGATCCAAAAGGAATCTCCACCCACTCTACAAGAGATGAATAGGAATGAATAGGAGAAGGAGAAGAGTAAGGTTTAGAAAGATAGAACCTGATTCGCACTTGAAACTCTCGTATCTTCTTCAGCTTCCTAGAAATCCCTGAAAAGAAAAAAATCAAATAAATAAACTAAGTTAGTTCTAAAAATCTAAAAAAAATCCTAAATAGATACTAATTTCAGAAATTTGTGAAAACCGTCAAGGTCCCCGGCAGCGGCGCCAAAAACTTGTTCGCTTCCCCAAGTGTAGGGTTGCGATGTAGTAATAAACTCGGTAAGACCGAGGTCGATCCACAGGGACTATGTAGGATCTCACAAATTCATCCACAAGTGTCTATTGAAGTCTACTAATCAGATTGTTGTATGAAGTTGATGTGAGTAACAAAAGCTAAATTAAATTGAAAGTAATTAATTGTAAGAGGGCACTAGGGTATCAAGGATCCACTTGTAGCAATCCTTGATGTTCAATCCGCTGTGGTTTCTTATTCTCTCAACTAGAATCGACTTTCCTGTCCATCCAGTCGGGTGATAAAACTGTTAAACCAAACAATCTGTAATATGTAAGTTCTATGCATAAGATTCACTCAATTTAGACTGAGCTGAGCATGCTCAATTGCATAGGTCATTCCCCTTTCCTATAGGTCCAGTTCCCCATCATAACCATCCCCAAGTCTTCTCACAAGACAAGGTTAGATTAGGATTTGAACTAGATTCAAATCACCAGCACAGTCCTTACATATTCCAGAAAATCAACTAAAATAGAACTTTGGCCTGAAGTCCCTTTATGAAGAGCTTAGTACTAGAGCGCACTCCGATTCCTTGGATCATACAGGTCTATACCGTTGCAAACAAATTAAGAAGTTAAGTAATTCATCCAAACATCCATGAGTCATCACAAGACTAAGAAAAATTACTTAAAAACTTGTATAAACTTCAAACCTTAGTTCATAATCATGAATTCCAAACTAAAACCACTTAACTACGAATTAAAACATCTTGGATTTACTACAAGCTTCACCTCTTAGCCCTAGCTAAGAGGTTTAGCTGCTCATGATCCAAGGAAACATGAAACAACTACAAAAAGCATGAAAACAGCAAAGCAAACCAAAAGGAGTTGTGAAACTCCAATCTTCACTTCCACAGCCTCCAACCTCGCTTGAACCCCTCCAGGATGCCCTAGGAACGATCCCTAGGTGTCCTCTTATAGTCTGGAGGCTCTATAACGTCGGAAGAATCGGAAATTTGCGTAACACTTACGCAGCGCAGAGAATTTCGGGAAGAAATTAGAAAGTTCTAACTCAGTACGCATGGCCGACCGGTTAAGACCGGTCAGCCTCAAGTGAAAACACTCCAGCAAGCATCTCCGACTGGTCATGACCGGTCGGACCTATTCCTCCATGGTCCAGCAAGCATGTCCGACCGGTCATGACCGGTCGGACGCCTTCAGCACTTTTCCAGCAACAATGACCGACCGGTCATGACCGGTCGGTCCTCTTCAGTAGTGCCCAACATACATGGCTGACCGGTCACTGACCGGTCTGGCTTCCTTGGCCGACCGGTCACGACCGGTCAGCTTCATTTTCTTCTTATTTTCTTCCTTTCTTTCATCTGCTTTCTTCTCTTGTTTAGTTCTTTCTTTCTTTTCTTCTTTGGTCCTCAAACATTCTTCATCAGAATGATCCCGAGTGAGCTCTTTATGTCTTCAATTGAGTAGAGTCTACCCCCAATCCTGTAGTCACAAAACATGCATTGAATTAGCTTACAAACCATATAAACCTTGCACAATGAGTGATGAATTGGGGTTAGAATATACACAATTAAGAGCTCAACACTGTACTGAACAGTTTCTTCAGCTGAAACAAAACTCTTTACAGCAGAAAAAGTATGAGCCTGGAGGTTGTTGCTGTATGTTTTTGGTGGAATGTCAAAGCCTGATTTGTGGTGTATTTGTTGGAAGTTTGTGTCTTTTTTCTAGTGATTCATTTAGCTAGAGGTGGCTCCTGCGGAAGGATTATCAAGTGGCTGTTGTGGTGCACATCTACTATTTCTAGAACAGGTGCGGCTTTTTGTTTAAAATGGCCTGGTGAGATTACTAAGTTGGTTTCCGAATAGGGCTAGTTTTTGTTCTCCCATATTTTGTATCTAGTGTTGTATGTAGATAGTATATGATAGGTGAGGCACGATTCTTTTTGTAGTGCCCGCCTGATCGAATGTATAACCATTTTCCAATTAGTAAAGTTATAGGTGGTGTGCTTCCACCTTTTTGACAAAAAAAAGCTGCATTTCTTGATTTTTTTTAGGTACAGAGAATGGTTGTGGTGCAAATTTTGAAACTATTATGGAAGTAGGGTGGTATATACTTGGGGAGAACCAGGAACATGTAGGCCCATATGCCTTTTTAGAATTGCAAGGTGAGTTCTCCATTTGAACTCTGCATCTTCTTTTCTTCTTTTGAGGCTCTACTTCTCTTCCCACCCATCTGTCTATGGCAGATTTAAAGAAGCCCAGTCAAAAGACTCAAAACCCATGCTCTAATATCACCATCTTTAGCACACACATACAATTAATTGCACATATTTTTGTATATGGATCATTTCCCTGCAACTGAAGCAGTTTAACAGGCCTAAGCATTACATGAACTTTTCAGTATTTTCAGGGAAATAAGTTCAGTCAAAGTCATGTGTGATGATGCAGGGTTGAGTAGGGGATTTGGGTTTGTGATTTTTTCTAGTCTAAATGATGCCAAGAATGCCATTTCTACTCTTCATGGTAGCTTATTTGGTTTTCTTATCGGGCAATCTTCTCCATAGGAACTTTTTCCTAGTTAACTAATTTGAGCCCAACTTGTTCATCTAGGAATCATGGATCTTTTGGGATCAGACTTGCCGGTTGAGGGTGACAAAGGGATGAAATTTTCTTCGTCTGATGGAATTTTCTGCAGGTGTAAGTTTCTTTAGTGCCCGAAATTTGTTATGACATTATTTTTATTATGGAACACTAGAATGCAATTTTTCTGCCATTGTTTATCTGTGTAGGCTCTAAAGAATAAAAGTTGGGTTCTACTGGATGAACTTAATCTTCCTCTACAATTTGTCTTGGAGGTATTTTTCATTCCCTGTTCCTTGTTGATTACTGATTGTTATTTGTTTACTCTTTTCAGCTTGCTTCATGGGTAAAGATTTTATGTTAGATTGTTTTCGGTCGATTTGCTTTCTGGCCAAATGAAATATGGATGAAAAGGAACACCACTACACTAAAAAAGAACTTAGAAATAGATAAAATATGTTTTATTCTATAACTTAGAAAAGAAACACCACCACACCACTCTATGAAATATGTTTTATTCTTGCTTCTTTTTTTTCTCATTTTATGGAAAATGCATGTTCTGAAAGTACCTCCTTTTTAAGGGATTTATACATTTTTTAATGATGATATTTCTTTATGTGGAATGGCCAAGTGAATGCATTGAATATCATGGTTTAAATCATGTGGGATTGTTTTGGTGATTTTGTGATTCTTATGTGGCTAATGAGCCTAGGGAATAAAAAAAATTGGGTGGAAAAAAAATCGATTTACAACGGGCCTGAGCTGATGTAACAAAACATCTGAACATATAATTACAACAGCTTTATAATTTTACAACAGGCCAACACTGTTGTTAATACTTTCTTTTGAAATGGACTATGCTGGATGTAAACGTATGAACCTTTCACAAAGGGTAGAGCCTGTTATAAATTATGACCATTTACAACATACAAGACATGTTGTAAAAACTTGTCAGTCACAGCAGGCTCTGACCCTTGTGAAAAAGCACCTCCCATCGTTGTAAAGTACTATTTACAACTGTCATTTACTTATTTACAACAGGTTATTACCGTTGTAAATAATAGTTCTTTTTTACAACATGGGCTGTTATAACGGATGTGTGACCGTTGTAAAAATTGTTTTACAATGGTTATGGCCACTTGTAAAAATCCAATTTTCTTATAGTGAATGGCGCTCTTATGCTCTATTAGAGTAGCTATTAGCCTACTCTCTTGTTCCTCATCCAAGTGGGAAGAAATCACCACCGGATATGTCTCATCTCGACCTAAATAAACATATTTCAAATCAGTGGGTAATGGTTTTAGGTCGAGCTTCGATGCCTTGATATTAGATGGAATGAGCTTGATCTTGCTCAAGAGCAAAGGCTCAAATGATGCTTTCCATCTTTTATTATTAAGTACCGGCAAAACATCCAAAATGGCATCCATCTCTTGTGTTGTGTCATCATTAATCTCATGAGAGTGGGCCAAACATGCCTCCAAAGGATCGGAATAGAATGCTAAGGGGGATGTACTCTCCACGAATGATTTAATTAGATTTATTTCGTGGACTTCGTCATCAACTTCCCGTAGTTGTTTGTATAAATCAAATATATTCAGATCGAGTGTCATATTTCTAAAGGAAATTTATACAAGTCCATTTCTACAATTGATAATCGCATTTGAAGTAGCTAGAAAAGGGCGACCAAGTATGACGGGAATTTGAGCACCGGTACCTATCACGGGATATGTATCCATGACAATAAAGTCCACTAGGTAGTAGAATTTATCAACTTGGACCAAGACATCCTCAATCACTCCTCTCGGTATACGAATAGATCTATTAGCAAATTGGAGTGTGGTTTTGGTGGGTATCAATTCACCTAACCCAAGTTGTTCATAGACCGAGTATGTGATGAGGTTAACACTTGCCCCTAAATCGAGTAAAGCTTGTTTGATCCAGTAGTCACCTATGATGAATGAGATGGTTGGACTAGTAGGATCCTTGTATTTTTGGGCACCTCTTGTTTGATAATAGCGCTCAAATTCTCAGTCAAAAGTACTTTGTTGCGAACATTGTGTTTCCTTTTGACTGTACGCAATTCCTTTAGAAATTTGGCATAGGACGGTATTTGTTTTATAACATCCAACAACAGAATATTGATCTTCACTTACTTAAAAACCTTTAAGAATTTCAGGTTCTTGTTTAAAGGTTTGGGTGAAATCAACCTTTGGGGAAACAGGGCAACCAGCTTATATTGCCTTTCCGGTTCTTTCTCATGTGGAGTGTTGTTCGGGCTATCATCCTATTTGGAAATTTCTGGATCATTAGGCTTTGGGGCCTTCACCAGATTCAATTTATCGATTATTTTTCCATTCCTCAAGGTGGTGATAGCTTGAACATGCTCCGTATATTGGGAGGACGAGCTTGGGTCTTGTATCTCAAATTGGGTTCTTAAGTTAGGAAGAGGTTGGGCAGGAAGTGTGCCTTTCTCCCTAACACTGAGATGAGATTCAACTCTAGCCATTGAGGTTTTCAAGTCATTAATGGCTTAAGATGAATTTTGATTGTATTTCAGTTTCTCTTGCATGAACCCATCAATTTTCAGAGAATTAGTCTTGTTATATTCAGCTCGAATCGATACGAATGCACCCAACATCTCCTCTAGCGTAGCTTTTGGTGTGATTACTAGGGATGGACCTAGTAAAGGTTGAGCTTGAGGGGTGTTGCTGGCATTCGCAATTGGTCCATTCCTCCAACTGAAGTTGGGATGGTTCTTCCAACTAGTGTTATACGTGTTTGAGTTCGGAGCACTAAATGCACTAAATAGCATTTGATTGTTATTGTAAGATATCTTGGAATGCGAAAATTGTGGGACAATCCTGTGATAGCATGTTGATTTTCAACACAAATTCCACAAACAATTTCAACGTCCTTTGAGTTAATCGTCTCTCCTTTCTTCAATTCCATGGCCTCGACTTTTCTTGTGAGGCTAGCTACACGTGCACTTATGTTATCTTCTTCTAAGAGGACATAAATTCCTCATTGTTCCTTTTGTTGGCTTGTCTTAGGATTTTTCGGTCTAGATTTATCCCAAGACTGTGCATTCTCAGCTAATTCATCAAAATAATCCTATGCTTCCTCAGCTCCTTATTCATGAATTCTCCATTACACATCATCTCTATGAATTGACATATGGGTGAAGTCAGTCCTTCATAGAAAAAGCTTATTACCCGCCAAATTTCTTGGCCATGATGTGGGCATGCATTTAACAAATCCTTGAACCTCTCCCAACATTAGAAGAAAGTCTCATCCTCTTTTTGAGCGAAATTCATGATAAGGTGCCTCAACATGATCGTTTTGTGAGTAGGGAAGAACTTTTTAATAAACTCCCTAGTCATCTCAGTCCATGTGCTAATTGATCTTGGCCTTAATGCATGAAGTCAAGCCTTAGCTTTCTCTTTAAGGGAAAAATGAAATAATTTAAGTCTCACTACATCATCCGTTACATTTGCAAAGTGCATTGTGGCTATCACCTCATCAAATTCCTTAAGATGTTGATAGGCACTTTCATTGTCTAGTCCATGTAATTTTGGAAGCAGTTGGATTACTCTCCGTTTAAGATCTGTGCTCCCTGTATTATGTGGAAAAACTATGCATGAGGGAGTGCTCGCTTTTGTAGGTTGCAAGTAATCACGTAGTGTTCTCGGTCGGGGAAAATTCTCAACCTCATTCTCTCCCGTTTCGGTTTAGCCCAGATTTTGATTGGCCATAGGGTTAGTTTGATTTCCAGCCATACTTTCAGACAAAATTGGAGAGTCTAAATGTTTCTTAGCACGTGGCTCCCTATCAATCCCTTCAACAATTCCCCCTTCACTAATGAGTTAGTTATTAGAATCCCGGACCCAATGTGGCATGCAAATCTCAGAAAAATAAAAGAAAAAGGGTTAGAAAAACCTGATTTGAAGTGACTACTTCGACTCCTAGAATTCCTGTAAAAACAGAACAAAGCAAATAACTAAGTTAGTAAAGGACTCCTAAAAATCTCAAATAGAAACTGTTTTCAGAAATTTTGTGAAAAACCGTCAAAGTCCTCGGCAATGGCTCTAAAAACTTGTTTGCTTCCCCAAGTGTAGGATTGCGATGTAGTAATAATCTTGGTAAGACTGAGGTCCATCCACAGGGACTTGTGTAGGAACTCACAAAACACTTCCAATGGTTTCTGATTGAGAACTAACTAAATAGGATTTTGGAATTGAACGTAGATAAATATTATAAGTAAAAGTGAATGTAATCAATAATAAAAAGCACTAGGGGTTCAAGGATCCGCTTGTAGCAATCCTCAATGCTTAATTCGCTGTGGTTTCTCACTTACTCAATTAGAATCGAAATTAAATCTTATCTAGCCGGATGATAAAGCAGTTAAAACAAACAATCTGTCATATCTGTGATTCAAGTACATGATTCCCTCAATTCAAGTTAGGACTTGAGCACACTCAATTGCATAGGTCAATCCTAGTTCCAATAGATTAAGATCACAATCATAATCATCATTAAACTCTGTCACAAAGCATAACTAGATCATGATTTGAATTTCATTCAAATCACATATACAATCACACATAAGCAGAAATTCCAGAAAAATAGAACTCTTGGCATGAAGTTCCCACATGAGAATCAAAGGTCTAGAGTGTATTGAATCCGATTCCTCGAAGCATATAGGTTTAGAACCATTCAAAATAATTAAGAACTCAAGAAATTCTTCTAAACATCCATGAGCCATCATAAGAGTAAGAAAAACTACTTAGAACTTTATTCAAACTTTAAACCATTATTCTTCACTAATAATCCAACTTGAAACCAAAACAAATGAATTAAAACATCTTAGATTTAGTGCAAGCTTCACCACTTAGCCTTAGCTAAGTGGTATAGCTGTTCATGATCCAATGAAACATGAAAGCAAGTAATAAAAACATAAAAACTAAAAGAACAAACTAGGAGGAGTTGTAGAACTCCAGATCCAACTTTTGCCGCCTCCCACCATTGTATTTCCCTTCTAGGATGCCTTAGGAACGAGCCTGAGGAGTCCTTTTATCGGTCTGGAGCCCTTGGTGCGAAGAAACTTTAGGAAATCCCATAAAAACTGCACTTTGCACAGCAAATTTCGAAGCTTGTAGAAGAAGCTCTGTTACGCGGCCGACCGGTCGGACGATTGGTCTGAGCTCATGGATGACCGATCAGACGACCGGTCTCAAAAGGCTAAAAACGGTCTAGTGAGTTTTCTAGAAATTCGATACAAAAATTTAATTCAACGACCGGTCATGATTGGTCTAGCATGTTAGCAGTAGGGGTCCTCCTTTTGAGTGTTTGGACTGGTCTGGCGACCAGTCTGGGGCTATGGATGACCGGTCGAACGACCGGTCTTCTGTACATTTTTTCTGCCCTCTTTTTTCTCTCCTTTGCTTTCTTTCTTCCACCTTTTGGCGCTTGGTCTTTTAATCTTCAACACCTGTCAATAGCGTCTCTAAGCCTTCAATTAATGAATTCTCTCTCTCATTCCTACAATCACAAAATCATGCATTAGTTGAGTCTTTAATCATGTATTTAAAGCATAGTTAGTGATAAAATGGGGTTAGAATATACACATTTAAGAGCTTAACAAAACGTCGATGAACATGATGATTGATGCGATGGATGCTGATGCATGCGGATGCATATTTGATGATGGATGCATGGTTTGGCTCGTTCTCTTCTCGTTCAATGATTTTGGTTATGATGGGGATGTAGAGAACTTTGAGCTTATTGCTTGCAAGGTTGTGCTTCTCTGGAGATTTTCTTTTCAATGAGGATGTTTGGTCAGTGAGTTGGTCAAGATCCCGACCAGTGGTTGATCAGGTCCATCGTCCCAAGATGTTGTTTCTTTGCTGATGGGGATGGATGAAGGAGGTTGTCAATTGTAACCCCAAGATGTTCTTCTGAGGAATGGGTGTGATTGGGATGGTGTTTGGTTGCTAATTTTGTTCAAGATTTCAATTTGCGGGCGATTGGATCCGTCATCCCAAACTGTGAAATGGGTGAGGGGAGTTCGAGACTTTTGAGATGCTGTGCTGGGGATAGTGACAATTTTTGTGATTTTTTTAAAAAATATTTGATCTTAATCTTTTCTTGAGTAGTTAGGATGGAGATCGGTGTTTATTGAAAACAAAGGAAATATTTTTGTGATTTTGAGGATATTTGGTCCAAGTAAAGATCGGTGTTATTGAAAACAAGGGAAATATTTTGTGATTTTTGTAAACTAATTTTACAATGTTTTGGTGTTCTGTTGGATGTTTTTGAAACACAGGGAAATGTATGAAATTTTCATCCATTTCCAACTTCTACTACTGGTAAGGCACCTAATCCATTTTACGTCAGCGAGCAAGACAAATCTCACACAGTTAAGTGTCGTAGTTTTATATCTTCGGATGAGGGGATTTTGAGGGTTTTCAATCAACACACACACAAAGTTGCCTGTTCCTTATGTGCAATGCACATAGACCACATATCGTCCGACGGACTCCTTCGGCCACAAAATGAGCCACATCCTCACATTTCCCTTTGTCAATCCAGTTTGGGGTCTTATGCTTCTCACAATTCTGTGAGGGTGTGCTTCACCTCCCAATTGCCTTAATCCCCTTCATGAGTTTTAGGAACAGGGAACATCCGTCAGATTCAACAGCGACTTCCAAATCAAGGTTGTCTATCATGGTGCGTTCAACATGAACAGGATCGCGAGGTTCTACCCGCCTCAGCCCTTACCTATTTAAAAGATTCCAAACACCCGTACGATCAAGTGTCAACCATGTCTGGGACAGGTTAGGAAAGAAAGCCCCCGAGAAGTTAATCCCAATGTAGTTTTAGGTCTTCGGACCGCTGGGGATAGATTTGTGCAGTTAAAAATTAATGGTGATTTTTTTTTAGAAAGTTCCAGACTTCAACTCGAGTGATCGAGATTGATACTGATTTTTATGGAAAGCTTAAAATCTTTTTGGTATTTTTAAAATGATCCGGGTCATCGAACCTTGACTCGAAGGGCCGAGATGAAATGCCGATTTTTGGTTGAAAGCAGGAAAGTCCCCCAAGAAGTTAATCACAGTGTAGTTTAAGGTCTTCGGACTAAAACTATGTACATGCTGAAAATACATTATTTTTGTGATTTTTTTGAAAAGATCTGGACTATCAAACCTTGATCTGAACGATCGAGGTCGAGGCCGATTTTTGGTTGAAAGCAGGAAAAATCCCCTGAGAAATTAATCCTAGTGTAGTTTAAGGTCTTCGGACCAAAACTATGTACATGCTAAAAATACATTCTTTTTGTGATCTTTTTAAAAAGATCCGGACCATCGACCTTGATCCGAGCAGTCGAGGTCGAAGCCGGTTTTTGGTTGAAAGTAGGAAAAATCTCCCGAAAAATTAATCCCAATGTAGTTTAAGGTCTTCGGACCATGGTTTTCTACAGGTGATGGCCCATTTCTTTTTTTTAGAAAGGTCTGGACTGTCGGATCGTGACTTGGATGATCGCAATAGAAGCTGATTTTTATTAGAAATCTCTCGGGATCTTAATCTCGACGTAGTTTAAGGTCTTCGGACCAAAACTATGTACAGATTAGGATAACACATTTTTTTTGTGATTTTCTTTAAATGATCCAGGTCATTGTTGAACCTCCAATTTATACATTGCATTGCCCATTACACTACATAGTTTGCATGATTTTCATGGTTTAAAGGCCCACCTAACACGTGTTTTGTGAGTATAGGGATGAGAGCGGACTTCATTCAATTACAAGCCAAAAGAATGCTTCTAGAGCTTTTGGATGAAGATGAAAGAAGACCAAAGAAAGGAGAAAGCAAAGAGAAGAGAGAGAAGAAGAAAAAGGAGAAAAAGAAGAGAAGAAGAATTAAATGGAAGACAGGCCGACCGGTCATGACCGGTCGGCCATGAAGGCTGACCACATTACATTGGAGCCCGACCGGTCATGACCGGTCGGCTGTATACATTGGACAAGGTGGGAACAAAGCCCGACCGGTCATGACCGGTCGGGCACACACGCTGGATGAATGGAAATCAGTCCGACCGGTCATGACCGATCGGCTGTACTCACTGGAATGCTTGGAAATCAGCCCGACCGGTCGTGACCGGTCGGCTCTGCGTAAGGATGAGTCCTTTCTAAATTGGGACTCCGAATTTCACTGCGCAATGCGAAGTCTTTCGCAGGATCCGACGCAAGGGGGGTTTGTTGCTATAAAAGGACACCTAGGGGCTCTCCCTAAGGTATCAGAGAGGAGAAGGAACGTGAGTTTGGAGGCTGAAGGCGACTGTGGAGCGTCTGCAACATCTATCTTCGGGTTTTTCTAGTTTTATGCTTTATTTTTGAGCTTTTAGTTGTGGCATGACTATGCTCGGCTAAAACCTCTCAGCTAAGGCTGAGAGGTGAAGCTTGTAGCCAATTCTATGTTAATTTCAGTTTGATTCAAGTATTATTCAATTGAAAGTTAGAATTTTCTTGTGTTCAGTCCAAAAGATGGTAGTTTGAGATGTCTTATCTGAGTTCATGTGCTCCGGACATGAATTCCTTTTAATTCTCTGAGATTATCACAGGTTGCTTGTTTAGATTCGAATTATAGTAATCCTTGAGCAGGCCATAGTCCATAGGCATGGCTGTTACTCCGCAGGCTATGGATTTGAATTCTACATTGATTGAATGGACTTGAACTTGGAAGTTCAACTCGAATTGGATGAATGTGTGTGAATGCTTTATTTTCCAACTAGATGAGAGATAGGACTTCAAATCTAGTTGTGTTCTCTACTTGGATTGACTGAATTAACATAGAATTGCTACAAGTGGATCCTTGAAAGCCTTAGTACATTATATCTCTGATTTTTCATTAAGTTACTGTTTTAATTAAACATCCTATTGAAATTGAATTTGCTCTATTAAACTGAGTTGCTGAAGTAATTAGGAAGCTGTTACTTTTTCCCTGTGGATCGACCTCGGTCTTACCGAGTTTTATTACTACATCGCAGCCTTACACTTGAGGCGAGCGAACAAGTTTTTGGCGCCGTTGCCGGGGAAATTAGATAATAGTTTTCAAATAGTTTCAGTGGCTGTAGAAGTAGATAGGTTTTTCTGATTTTTCTTAGAACTAACAACGTTTTCTGTTTTGTAGGAATTCTTCTTTCAGTTCAAGCGAATCAGGTGATACCTTTCTAACTTAGTTTTTTTAGAATTTTTAGATTGCAGTTTTCTAGGTTAGGATTAGTCTTGATTGAGTGGTTTATGTCCCGTTGGGAACGTAACCATTCAAATCGTCTCCAATCTGAAGGTGGTTTAGTTGGACCACTGTCAGTTCATAGACGAGTCCGGAATTATCAAGAGCATTGTGAAAGTTTGGGGAGTATGGAGCAGACACCCTTAAGGAATCCTCCACCCCCTACTCCAACCACAAACGCAAATCAGGAAGGAGTAGGAGAGAATGAGGTACATAATGTTCCTCCAATGAGATCACTACGGGATTACCTACAACCTGCTCGTACAATTACACCTTCTTGCATAGTTCTACCAGCTAACGGTGGGACCCTTGACATAAAACCAGGAGTAATCCAACTTTTACCTAAATTCCATGGGCTAGACTCTGACCGCCCATACTTACACTTGCAAGAATTCGAAGAAGTGTTGGCCACCTTGCATTATCCCAATGTTTCTGGGGATACAATCAGACTTAAACTTTTTCCATTCACCTTGAAAGAAAGAGCCAAAGATTGGCTTCACTCTCTTAGACCATATTCGATTGGGTCATGGGTTGAGATGAACCGGGAATTCTTGAAAAAGTTCTTCCCCGCTCATAAGACAAACACTCTTCGAAGGGCCATAATGAATTTCTCAGCAAAAGAGGGTGAATCATTCTTTCAATGTTGGGAAAGATTTAAGGAACTCCTGCTTGCTTGCCCACATCATGGCTATAAGAGTTGGCGAATTATAAATTTTTTCAATGATGGATTAAGTCCTAATATGCGCCAATTTGTGGAAATGATGTGCAATGGCGAGTTTATGAGTAAAAATCCAGATGATGCTTGGAGTTACTTGGACATGTTGGCTGAAAATGCCCAATCTTGGGACACCTCGGATAAACCCAAGAACCCCAAGCCTACTCAAGAGAAAGGAGGGATATATGTCCTTAAAGAGGAAGACGACGTAAATGCAAGGATAGCCAACCTCACAAGGAAGGTTGAGGCCATGGAACTTAGCAAAAATGGAGTTTCCAAGTCCAAGGAAGCTGTTGAAACCACATGTGGGATTTGTCTCACCGACTTACACGCTACGCAAGATTGTCCCACAATTCCTGCATTTAAGGAAGTGTTGCAAGAGACAGCCAATGCCACATATGGTTATCAACGGCCCTTCAATGGACCGGTAGGTAATACATACAATGAGAGTTGGAAGAACCACCCGAATTTCAGTTGGAAGAATGCCCCAACGGGCAATCCTACCAACTCCCAAAGAGGGCCACCCATGCAAAATATGGCCCCACCTCAAGTCTCATTGGAGGATACTTTGAGAGCGTTTATGCAAGGGCAAGCGCAAATAAATGAATCAAATCAGCAATTGTTCCAAGAGCTGAAAGTCTCGGTTGATGAGATTAAGGGACGCTTGAATGCTAGGGAAGGGACCTTTCCGGCCCAACCTCAGCCCAATCCTAAGCAAGTACATGAAGTAAGCATCCATAATCTTTCCAACCAAAACATGGAGCAAGCTAAATCCATTACCACCCTTAGAAGTGGTAAACAAATTGACAAAACTATTCCGGTGAAGGCCGATGAGCCTAATGATCCGGTAAGTTCTGAGGATGAAAATGGATCTAACTTAGCCCCACAACAACCGGAACGCATTTACCAGCCCACAGCACCATTCCCATCGAGATTGGTTGCCCCAAAATCTCTCCCAAATTCTCAAGATATTCTAGAGATTTTCAGACAAGTCAAGATCAATATCCCTTTGCTTGATGCCATCAAACAAATTCCCTCTTATGCCAAGTTTCTAAAAGACCTATGCACAACAAAACGCAAATATAATGTGCAGCAAAAGGCCTTCCTAACTGAGCAAGTTAGTGCCATCCTCACTCAAAAGACTCCCCCAAAATTCAAAGATCCCGGTAGTCCCACCGTCTCATGTATCATTGGAGACTACCGGATTGAACGTGCCTTATTAGACTTGGGGGCAAGTGTGAACTTGATCCCATACTCGGTATATGAACAATTGGGTCTTGGTGAATTAAAACCCACCAAAACCACATTGCAACTCGCTGATAGATCTATCCGTGTACCGAGGGGGATAGTTGAGGATGTTCTAGTCCAAGTTGACAAATTCTACTACCCGGTAGATTTTATAGTCTTAGACACACAACCGGTTTTGGATGCTAGCACCCAAATACCGGTGATATTAGGCCGCCCATTCCTTGCCACATCAAACGCAATCATCAATTGCCGGAATGGGGTGATGCAATTATCTTTTGGAAACATGACACTAGAGGTGAATGTATTTCACTTGGGCAAAAGACATAGGGATGTCGATGATGATGAGTTCTTCGATGTAAACATGCTTGAAACCTTTGAAGAAGAAGAACTCCTCCAACTTGAACCACTAGAAAGTTTGGAGACATGCTTAGCACACTTCATGGATTCTAAAGACCCTATCATTAGTGAGATTGTGCATGCATTAAATATAGAAAGACCGGTAGTTGATACTAGCCGGTGGAGGCCCCATTTCGAAAAATTGCCACCAACCACATCAAGGCCTCTACCGTCTAGCATCAAACCACCGAAGCTTGACCTCAAACCATTGCCATCCGAGCTTAAATATGTATATCTGGGTCAAGAGGAAACTTTCCCAGTTGTCATTGCCTCCCACCTAGAAAAAGACCAAGAGCTCAAGTTGATTGAGTTACTCAAAAAACACCGGGAAGCCATAGGTTGGACAATAGCGGATCTCAAAGGGATAGATTCTTCGGTTTGCACTCACCGTATACACCTTGAAGAAAACGCAAAAACGACTAGACAACCTCAAAGACGGCTAAATCCAAACATGATGGAGGTTGTCAAAGCCGAAGTGTTAAAGCTATTGGATGTGGGTATCATCTACCCCATCTCAGATAGCCAATGGGTGAGTCCTACCCAAGTTGTCCCCAAGAAATCCGGTATTACCATCATTGAAAACGCCAACAACGAGCTTATACCCACTAGGGTGACCACCGGTTGGCGTATGTGCATTGATTATAGGAAGCTCAATACGGTCACTAGGAAAGACCACTTCCCTCTCCCATTTATGGACCAAATTTTGGAGAGGTTGGCAGGCCATCCCTACTATTGCTTCCTAGATGGCTATTCCGGATACAACCAAATTGAGATAGCTCCGGAAGACCAAGAGAAAACCACATTTACATGCCCGTTTGGTACCTTCGCCTACCGAAGGATGCCATTCGGGTTATGCAATGCACCCGCCACATTCCAACGATGCATGTTGAGTATTTTCTCAGACATGGTGGGTGAGTTTCTTGAGGTGTTCATGGATGACTTCTCTGTTTTTGGTTGTACATTTGATGAGTGCCTCGAGCACTTGAAGTTGGTCTTAATGAGGTGTGAGGAAAAGCAACTTGTATTAAACTGGGAAAAGTGTCACTTTATGGTACAAAGAGGAATAGTCCTTGGACACATCATCTCGTCCAATGGAATAGAGGTAGACCGGGCAAAAATTGACATAATCTCCAATCTACCACCACCCAAAAGCATACGCGATGTGCGGTCCTTCCTGGGACACGCCGGTTTCTATCGAAGGTTTATAAAGGACTTTAGTCACATCTCAAGGCCTTTATGCAACCTTCTACAAAAGGAGAACCAATTTGAGTGGAGTACCGAATGTCAATTAGCTTTTTCAAAGCTAAAAGACATGTTGACAACCGCTCCTATCATGCAACCACCAGATTGGTCCATTCCTTTTGAGTTGATGTGCGATGCGAGCGATTTTGCTATTGGGGCGGTGTTAGGCCAAAAGAAGGATAAAAAGCCCCATGTCATCTACTACGCGAGTAGGACCTTGAATCCTGCCCAAGTTAATTATTCAACTACGGAGAAAGAGCTCCTAGCTGTCATCTTTGCCTTGGACAAATTCAGGCCATACTTAATAGGATCCAAAGTTATTGTTTATACGGATCATGCGGCGCTGAAATACCTTCTTTCTAAGAAGGATGCTAAGCCCCGTTTGCTAAGATGGATCCTACTCCTTCAAGAATTCGATTTGGAGATCAAAGATAAGAAGGGGGTAGAAAATGTGGTCGCGGATCATCTATCCCGCCTAGTCCTACCAAATTCCATTGACGAGTCACCTATTGAGGACTCATTCCCGGATGAGCAACTCTTTGTTGCTATGCATCCACCATGGTACGCTGATATAGCCAACTATCTTTCCACAGGTGCGATGCCGACTCATTGGACTACGCAAGACAAACGTAAATTTCTAAGGGAAGTGCGCAGATTTTTCTGGGATGAACCTCTATTGTTTAAATATTGCCCAGACCAGATTATAAGGAGATGCGTCCCCGATGATGAACACAATTCAGTCATCTCCTTTTGTCATGATCAAGCATGTGGGGGTCATTTTTCAGCCAAGAAAACAACTGTAAAAATTCTGCAGTGTGGTTTTTATTGGCCCACATTATTTAAAGATACCCACGAGTTTTGCAAAGCATGCGAGCGCTGCCAGAAGTTAGGAGGATTATCCCGTCGAAATATGATGCCCCTCACCCCAATTCAACATCTTGAAGTCTTTGACTGTTGGGGCATCGATTTCATGGGACCATTCCCCTCATCTTTTGGACATGTCTATATTCTATTGGCCGTAGACTATGTGTCTAAATGGATAGAGGCTATCCCATGTAGAACCAACGATCATCGTACGGTTCTCAAGTTTCTCAAAGAAAATATACTTTCTAGATTTGGGACACCTCGAGCCATTATTAGTGATGGTGGTTCTCACTTTTGCAATAGACCTTTTGAAACTTTGATGAAGAAATATGGTATTAGGCACAAAGTGAGTACCCCATACCACCCACAAACAAGTGGGCAAGCTGAAATCTCCAATAGGGAAATCAAACAGATTTTAGAAAAGACGGTGAGACCGGATCGCAAGGATTGGTCCCTACGATTAGATGATGCACTTTAGGCTCACCGTACTGCCTACAAGACACCCATTGGAATGTCCCCTTATAGACTTGTCTATGGGAAAGCTTGTCACCTGCCTGTGGAGATAGAACACAAAGCCTATTGGGCAATTCGGGCCCTAAATTTTGACATAGACAAGGCTAGCTCGCTTCGCAAACTTCAATTAAATGAGCTTGATGAGATCCGGAACGATGCATATGAGAATTCGAGGATTTACAAGAGCAAGATGAAGGCCTTTCATGACAAACACATCTTAAGGAAATCCTTCCATGAAGGACAGAAAGTGCTCTTGTATAATGCCCGACTTCATCTTTTTCCGGGAAAATTACGATCTCGATGGACCGGCCCATATCTTGTTAAAGAAGTTTTTCCCCATGGGGCTGTTGAGATTGAGAATGCAGCGAATGGTGACTGTTTCAAAGTTAATGGACAACGCCTTAAACCATTTGTTGAGAAATTTGATTCAGAGGACATGTCCATCTCCCTGAATGATCCTGTCTATCAGGATGATTGATCTCCTAGTCTGATGAAGGTATAGCATAGGTAGGTTTAGTTTTTTTTACTGTTTTAGTAGGATTTAGTTATTGGAATTGCAGACCTCCATGATCACTCTCTCAGGTACTATTGATTCTCATTCTCTCATATTTTACCATTGTTCTCGTGTTCATGCTAACTAATTATCTTTTTACATTGAGGACAATGCAAGATTTGGTTGGGGGGTGAGATGAGATTCCTCATCTAGCATATTGCACCATTTCGAGCTTCATATGCACAAAATTTTTTCGAATTTTCTAACATCTCAAAACTCTTTTAGAAAATTTTGTTTCTATACATTTGAGAGGCTATGAGTAGAAGAGGAGGAGAAACGAAGTGTGTGATGTTGTAGTTTGGAATTTCTTCCAACATAATGGCTTTATATGTTAATTCCCCTATTGTTGTGATTGATAGAAAATTTGAACACCTTTACACCAAGTTCACATTACACGATTTTCATGAGTGACAGGTTTATGTGATTTGTGGATTAGCTAGACTGTGGTTTAGAGGTGTTGAGCAGCCAAGCCGGGGTATTTTGTCCATCCTTGTCCATGGGAAAATAATGAAAGATATGGATTTCTAAAAATCCTATCTAAGTTAAAAGAAAAAGGAAAGAAAGGATGAAATCGGGAAGGAAAGAAAAATGGTGGAAAATTCCGAAGAGGGCTACCTATTACCAACCGGGGGATGGTCGAACCGTAACCAAAGCCGGAAATGGGACGTAGTGTGAAAGCCGTCGGAAGGACGGTAAGGCAAATTCCTGTCATAGGCTTGTTGTTGCTCTGTGCACCTTAAAATCCTTGGTTTACTTAATCTATGAAGAAGATGATCCCAGAAACTCATGAGATGAACTTTCACTATGCACACTAGGTTGAATTTGTTCGAGTTCTTCTATTTATCAATCAATCAGTGGGAATTTCATGTAGACACTTATTATGTTTTGAGAGTCCAAGATTTCAGCTTCTATCACCTAATTTTTCCAAATTTTATACTTATACACCTTGGAATGGATAGAATCATAGGTTCTAAAGGGGAGTTGGATTTGGAAGTTTGAAACTGTTTCACGCATGTTTTGCTCGGGACTAGCAAAAAGCTGGTTGGGGGGTGTGTTGAACCTCCAATTTATACATTGCATTGCCCATTACACTACATAGTTTGCATGATTTTCATGGTTTAAAGGCCCACCTAACACGTGTTTTGTGAGTATAGGGATGAGAGCGGACTTCATTCAATTACAAGCCAAAAGAATGCTTCTAGAGCTTTTGGATGAAGATGAAAGAAGACCAAAGAAAGGAGAAAGCAAAGAGAAGAGAGAGAAGAAGAAAAAGGAGAAAAAGAAGAGAAGAAGAATCAAATGGAAGACAGGCCGACCGGAGGCTGACCACATTACATTGGAGCCCGACCGGTCATGACCGGTCGGCTGTATACATTGGACAAGGTGGGAACAAAGCCCGACCGGTCATGACCGGTCGGGCACACACGCTGGATGAATGGAAATCAGTCCGACCGGTCATGACCGGTCGGCTGTACTCACTGGAATGCTTGGAAATCAGCCCGACCGGTCGTGACCGGTCGGCTCTGCGTAAGGATGAGTCCTTTCTAAATTGGGACTCCGAATTTCACTGCGCAATGCGAAGTCTTTCGCAGGATCCGACGCAAGGGGGGTTTGTTGCTATAAAAGGACACCTAGGGGCTCTCCCTAAGGTATCAGAGAGGAGAAGGAACGTGAGTTTGGAGGCTGAAGGCGACTGTGGAGCGTCTGCAACATCTATCTTCGGGTTTTTCTAGTTTTATGCTTTATTTTTGAGCTTTTAGTTGTGGCATGACTATGCTCGGCTAAAACCTCTCAGCTAAGGCTGAGAGGTGAAGCTTGTAGCCAATTCTATGTTAATTTCAGTTTGATTCAAGTATTATTCAATTGAAAGTTAGAATTTTCTTATGTTCAGTCCAAAAGATGGTAGTTTGAGATGTCTTATCTGAGTTCATGTGCTCCGGACATGAATTCCTTTTAATTCTCTGAGATTATCACAGGTTGCTTGTTTAGATTCGAATTATAGTAATCCTTGAGCAGGCCATAGTCCATAGGCATGGCTGTTACTCCGCAGGCTATGAATTTGAATTCTACATTGATTGAATGGACTTGAACTTGGAAGTTCAACTCGAATTGGATGAATGTGTGTGAATGCTTTATTTTCCAACTAGATGAGAGATAGGACTTCAAATCTAGTTGTGTTCTCTACTTGGATTGACTGAATTAACATAGAATTGCTACAAGTGGATCCTTGAAAGCCTTAGTACATTATATCTCTGATTTTTCATTAAGTTACTGTTTTAATTAAACATCCTATTGAAATTGAATTTGCTCTATTAAACTGAGTTGCTGAAGTAATTAGGAAGCTGTTACTTTTTCCCTGTGGATCGACCTCGGTCTTACCGAGTTTTATTACTACATCGCAGCCTTACACTTGAGGCGAGCGAACAGTCATCAGATCTTAGACTGAGTGGTCAAGATCGATGTCGGTTTTTATTAAGAATCTCTCGGGATCTTGATCCCGATATAGTTTAAGGTCTTCGGACCAAAACTATGTACAAGCGAGGCTAGAAATGTACATTTTTTTGTGTTTTTTTTAGAAAAAATCTAGATCATCAGATCTTGATCCATGTGGTCGAGATTGATGCCGGTTTTTATTAGAAGTCTCTCGGGATGTTGATCCCGACGTAGTTTAAGGTCTTTGGACCCAAAATGGGATGTGAGGTAGACAAAAATCAGGGTTGGAAATTCTTGGTGTTTTCTGAAAAATGATTCAGATCATCAGACCATGACTTTGGATGGTTGAGATCAATGTTTGACCAAGTCAATTCTTTTTTCTTTCTTTTGAAAATCTCATGGAGCTTTTTCCACATCATCTTCTAACAGCTCCTCAATTTCTCACAAGATGAGATTTTGGTGAGATTCCTTTATCTTTTTCTCATTCTTCTCTTCCATCACTTCATTCTTACATGGAGGTATAAGATTAGCTAGTAACTACTCTTCCCAAGGGGGAGTTCTTCCCAAGGAGAGTGAGAGAGAGAGAGGAGTCACTTCACTTTGATGGGAGGACAGCTGGCCCCCTGGGTGCCACCCAAGCCTCCTCTGTGTTCGCTTTCCCAAGTGTAGGGTTGCGATGTAGTAATAATCTCAGTAAGACCGAGGTCGATCCACAGGGAAGGAAGTAAACAATTCGAACTATCCTAATAACTAGAATCTAAGAGGTTTGTGAAATCAGTTTTGAACATGAAATAGGAAAATTTGATAATGAAAGGGTAACTAAAGGATCAAGGATCCACTTATAGCTCTCCTTTGATGCATAATTCATTGTGGTTTCTTAATTACTCAACTAAAATCAAAATCAAATCCTATCTAGCCAGATTATAGAGTGGTTATATTATCAAAACAATCCGTCCTGTGTGTGATTAATACACATGATTCTCTCAATTCAAGTTAGGACATGAGCACACTCAATTGCATAGGTCAATCCTAGTTCCAATAGGTTAAGATCATAATCATGATAAACATCAAACCCTATCACAAAGCTTAACTATATCATGTTTGAACTTCATTCAAATCATATGAATAATCAACACATAATTCAGAATTTAAAACAAAAAGGTAGAACTTTGGTTTGAAGTTTCCACATGATAATCCAAGTCTAGAGCGTATTGAATCCAATTCTTCGGAGCGTACAAGTCTAAATCCATGCAAAATAATTAAGAACTAAAGCAATTCTTCCAAACATCCATAAGCCATCATAAGATTAAGAAAAACTACTTAGAACTTTATTCAAACTTCCAAAACCATTATTCTTCATTAAATCCAAACTTGAAACCAATAAAATGAATTAAAACATCTAAGTAAGCTATAAGCTTCACCTCTTAGCTCTAGCTAAGAGGTTAGCTAATGAAAAGCATAAAAACAAACTAGAACTAGAACTAGAAGAAGAAGAAAACTAGTTGTGGCAGGCTAGGAAGCCTCCTAGGTCTTGAATCCTTTGCTCCCCACGTTGCTAGATGCCTTAGGAAGAGAGTGGAGGTGGCCTTTTATAGAAGAAATTCAAGAATTTTTGGAGAAGCACCACTCTTACGCAGCGAAATCTGAATTTGGAAACATCCTAGTGCAATCAGGACACTGGCTAGTCGGTCGGACCCGCCTGGCCGGCCGGCCGGAGCTTAAGTGAAAAGAAGCCCAACTCTCTAGACGTTTTACTACACTAGGCGACCCACCAGCCGGCCAGACCAAGGGTCGGCCTTCATAAATATTGGACAACAAAATCGTTGTTTCTGGGCAGTTTGGCGGGCCGGCCAGTCAGGCATGAAAATTGTAGATTTTTTATATTTTCATCCTCCATCTTCATTGCCACTTTGCTCTACCTTTTATCCTTTATTCTTTGGTCTTCAAAGCCTGTAAGACGTACCTCTAAGCTTCCGAATGGTAAAGCCTATCTCTCATTCCTACAATCACAAATCCATGCATTAGATTAGTCTTCAAATCACGAAAACCATGCATAATGAGTGATGAATTGAGGTTAGAATATGCACAATTAAGAGCTCAACACACACCCCAACATGCATTTTGCTAGTCCTGAGCAAAACATGTGTAAAACAAATCAAATCCCCAAAACCCAACTCTCCTTCACAAACTATGCTTCTATACATTCCAAGACATATGAATAGAAAAAATAGATAAACTGGATGATAGAAGCTGAAACCTTAAACTCTCAAAACATAATAAGTGTTCATATAGAATTCCCGCTGATTGATTGATAAATAGAAGAATTTGAACAAATTCAACCTAGTTTGCATAGTGAATGTTCATCTCATGAATTTTCGGGATTATCTTCTTCATAGATCAACTAAACTATGGATCTAAAAGTGCACAGATCAACAACAAGCCTATGATAGGAATTTGCCTCACTGTCCTTCCGACGGCTTTCACACTACGTTCCATTTCCGGCTTTGGTTACGGGTAGACCATCCCCCGGTTGGTAATAGGTAGCCCTTTTCAGAATTTTCCACCATATTCTCAATCATTCCCATATTTTCATCCTTCCTTTCCTTTTTTATACATATTAGATAGGATTTTTAGAAATCCATATCTTTCGTTCTTTTCCCATGGACAAGGATGGACAAAGTACCCCTGACTTGGTTCCTCAACACCTCAAATCCAAACCTAGCCAATCCACAATTCTACATAATCCTTTCAAAGCATGAGAATCGTGTAAAGTGAACTAGGTGTAAAAGTGTTCAAAAGTTCTATCAATCATATCAATAGGGGAATTTAAATAGAAAACTATCATATTCTAAGTATTCACGATTTTCAAAATCAATCACTTCATCTTTCTTTCTTTTATACTTATAACATCCTAAGTGCATAGAAACACGGTTTTCCAAAGGAGTTTTAAATTTTTAAAAAAATCAAAAAATCTCTATATAATTGCTCGAAATGTTAAAAAAGCTAGTAGATTCATCTAAGGAATCTCACCCCCAACCAAAATCTTACATTGTCCTCAATGTAATAAGATATGCAATATGCATGACATGAGAGCAATGACATAAAATAAAGGAGGGTGGGAACGAGAGCACCTGAGGTAGTAAGTTGATCAATTCTAACATCTTCCATTATCTCGATGAGACTTGTTCAATCATAAATGCAGAAAAGAAATCCTAACCTACCTACCTACTATTTATTAGTCTGATCGACTACATGATCAAATTTAAGCAGGATCTTCACGAATTTTAATAAGTTTCTCATGAGGACCATCCAAAGTCCTGCTCGGCAGTACACATGGGTGCGTTTCTTCATTAAGGTTCAATCATAGTGTGCCCCACATGCATGAAAGGAGGAGATAAGAGCAGCAAAAAGATATCTCCTCAATTTCTGAATTGGGTGATAATTGATTAAAAACGGGCCCTCCCAATCAAAATTATCAATGGGCTGAAGAACCCATGAAGGTGGAGAGACATTCATTAAGTATTCTTTAGATTGGGTTGCCTCCTCCACAAATTCAGAATTGCATGGTACTTCCATAAACAATGGTAAAGAGTGTAAATCAGTGGAATGGTGTTCTTTAGGCACCTACACCGTGTCTAACAAACTATCCAACTCCTTAATCATCTCATCATCAAGATCATAGGGGTGGGTCATGCATTCCTCTAGGAAATCAAGAGAGTCGAATGAAGGGTCCTTGTTCTCCCTAAGTGATTGAGGAAAGTTTGTTTCAATGGCAAGGAATTCCTCCTCTATAGAGGGGAGGTCTTCCAAAGAAGATTTTTCAGATTCAGTGGTAAGCACTTCATCTAACATTGGTTGATCTTTTGAAATTTCAGATTTTGCCACCACATCATCTAAAGAAATAAAATTTTCAGTCAAAGGTAGGTCTTTCACAATAGAATTTGGCATGTATTGTTGGTGGAAGGACTCAAAAAGATCAACTTCGGCCATTTCTCTAGCAAGAATATCTTCTGGCGACTCATAAACATTCAGCCCTTTAGAAGAAGAAATCATGAACCCACAATCATCCGTCAAACCTTCATTATAGGCAATCAAACTATCACTTTCAGATTTTGTACATTCCTCGGGTTCGTCAACCGTCCTTGAAATCTCTTCATCATTCAAATCGGAATAGCTAAAAGAGATAGTTGATTTACCATAATCGATGGTAATGTTGGGATCATTGAGATCTACATCCCCTAAAAGTTTAATCATCAAATCGGAAGAGGGTTGCACTTGGATAGCCTCATCGTCCTCATTGTGGGGGAATGATTCAGTGTTCCCAATGTCGGGTTCAGGATTTTGAAATGGCGAGAGGTTTTGTATGTATTGATCAGTTATTTCCATAAACTCTCGCAACGTATCCTCAAGAGTTCGTGTCGGTTGTGGCTCATGAGAAAGAAACTCTTGAGGATAATTGTTGGCATTCATAATTGGCTCGTCTCCCAAATTGAAATTTTGATGCTCCCACCTATTAGGATTATGCATGTCATATGTTGGGACATTATAGGATTGTTGACATGTGTAGCCATATAAGTGATCATACAATGTCCTAATCGGTGGAGCATTATTCATCTCGTTCTGATACTTTCCTATTGTCTTTCTCGGTGAAGAGTTATACACATTGTTTTCATTTCGGTGATCTCGCAATGTCTTACGTGGGGGAGTATTAGAAGTAGATTGAGTCATAGAAAAATATTCATGGTTGTAATGGCTTCAATCATAATGAGTTTTGATTCCATGGTCCAACCTCTCATCTTCCAAAAGGTATTTAAACAATCCACCCGTCCAATCATTTATAATGAAATTATAAGAAGTTGAAACAATCCCAATCCAGGAAGAAAAAAAGAAGAAGAAAGGGAGATGGGGAGATGTTACCCGTTGTTAGAACTAGAAAAATCGTGCTCAAGGCAGTTTTTTCCGTGTTTCATTATTCTGGGGGAATTCTGAGTATAGAGACATTCATAGACAATCATAAGCAATCACCAAGTGTACACAAGAGAAATATCGCAAGGCGAATTTTATTCCAGAGATTCTGAGATCTTTTACATTCCAGGCTGTGATATTTGTTACGAGCCCTTAATTACATCAATGGTTGGTCACCCTTGATTAAAAGACAAAAGTAAATGAATGCATACATTATAGATAGATTAAATAAAGCAAATGAGGAAATATCAATGTAGATCATGCACACCACAGAGAACACAGAGATTTTTTACGTGGAAATCCTTGCGGGAGAAAACCACGGCACAAAGTGACAAAGCTCCACTATGAATAATGTTTGTACAATAGATGGAGCATTCGAGACAAGGCTCGGATAGATCGAGCAGGTGACTAAGTCATCGGGGACTATTGTCTTTGAGTTCATGGTCGTAGAGACCTATTTATTTTCTTGTTATGGACTGAAGCCATGTTTTTTAGACAAGCCGGATGTCTATGTCCCATTTTCTTTCGGATTGTCCGGGTTGAGAGACTGTCAGGATTCAAGTGGTGCAACTCTGGGCCCGCGCCTGCTACTGTGAACAGGTGACTGCTGGAATACACGAACATCGAAAATGTTGGTCGGCATAACCTAAAGCCCGCGCCTATTACTATGAACAGGTGACCTTAGGAAAGCAGTCCGCAACTGCCTCATCAGCTCAACCGACGGACCCGTTGTCGATGAGTAGGGCATCGACTGTCTTTTTCATAATGGCAATCCATAGAAGGATGTTTCAAGCTTAGTTAGAACTCTTTTTTTTGTGGTTTCTTGTGATAACCATAGTCCCTTTTGGTTAGTCTTGAGCCTCAATCCGAGCTGAATCCTAATTGTGCAATGAACATAATCGATATAAAGTTCTTATAATCAGTTGTCGAGTAAGGTTGGAGTCTGTCGACTTGTCTTCAGAATTGATCTCAACCTCGCACCTTCGTTGATAGCTAATATGCAACGAGAGATAAGAAGAGAACCTGCTCACACGTGCATAAATGTGTAGGACATTGTAACGAGATATGGGATTTTCAATGTACAATGAATGTAATTGAATGTATATCATATGAGATTGATTGTATTTGATGAATACAACAGAAGGTATGTCATATGAGAATGAATGTATATGAGAACACAATAGTATATATGCCATGTGAAGCTGAGTACATGTCGAGTTAGATGAATGCTAGATTAAGCAAAGATGAGTGCTAGATTAAGCAGAGACGAGTGCTCGATTAAGCAACTAGATTAAGCGTGAATGAATGCTGGATTAAGCAAGATAGGTATTAATGCATGAAGCAATCAATATTATCTAGTCATAACTCCATTTCTGTACAAATTTACATTAAAACGATATTCTAGTCATTTCGCTGCCTGAAAATTCTAAGTAAAAATTTGGATTTTTTATATATCCACAGATCGACCATGAAATATCATAAATATTTCATCGGACTTTGGTGTTTTAGCATAATTAGGGTATTTCAGATTTTTTGGACTGTTTAGATTCGAAGAAAACCCCTCCAATCAAAAGGAGAACTTTTTGGGGAGTGCCAAAAAGTTACGATTTGTACTTCGGATGGAAAATCAAAATCTTCATTGTTGGGAATTTATTTTTTTAGTATTTTTTATTGAATCTAAATGGGGTGTACTTCCTTATTTACATAAATAACTTAAAGTAAATGGACATTTACTTAAACATTTTTATGTAAATAAGGTGTGCAGTGTGTGGTGCAAGTGTAGGCAGTGCAGAGAGATGTGCAGTACAGTGCAAAGAGATGTGCAGTGCAGTTCCAGTGTGACCAGTTCAGGCGCATGTTGGAAGAGGGCTGGCGCATGTCTATGAGAGTGAGCGCATGAAGTAGGGTGGTGGGCGCATGTGACATGGAGTGGGCGCACGTGACCAACGTACAAGAAGGGAGAGAGAGAAGATTTCTTCCAGGCGCATGTGGCTCTGCACATGCGCCTGGTGGGTGGAGGTGGGCGCATGTGGCTTCACCACTTTGGCCAACAAAGTTTGGGCGCATGTCCCCCTTGCACTTAGTGCATTTTTATGGTTTTTTGGTAGTTGGATAGTGGGCGCATGTGTCCCTCCTTAAAAGGACGGGCGCATGTATCCCTCTATTGGGGAATGCATCCAAGCGCATGTCTCCCACCTTGGAATGATGGGTGCATGCATCCAGGCGCATGTCTCCCACCTCAAAAGGGTGGGCGCATGTGAAAAACTCCTAATCTCATCCTCTCCTCCTCTCTCCTCTTCTCTCTCCTTTTCTCTTCTTCTTGAATGCCACTCACACAACCCCTTTATATAGTTGTTGGTTTGGGAATTGTAATGGTTCATGTATATCCTCTTATGGTATGGTCCACTTGAAACTTGGATCAGGTTAATCTTGTGTACTCTGGCACGTGTGGACCACACTGATCCTGTGAACAGGTCAGATTCTCTAAATCACTCAGATGGTGGGCTCTTAGAGGCGCTGGACGTTGGTTGATGTTGACAATATGTATGTACCATGAGTTTGCATGGTTTCGTACGTCTTTTGGAAAACCTGTTAGTGGGTCTCCTTTGTAGTTCGTGGGCCCCATATCTGAGCGGTTCATTAGTTTAGGGTCGTCATTGTAGGAGGTGGCCTCAAGTTTCACCTAAATCTGAGTTCCAGGTGGGCCATACGAGAGGAAACAGTTCCACCGTTCAATCACCGTTGAAGACTCATGTGGAGCCATAGAAGTATCAGATCAAGCTAGTTTTCATGCATATGACACGTGTGGGCCCTTGTGACTCTGTGAACGGTTCGGATGGTCCAAAGGGCACCATGGTGGCCCCACACATGTTTTCAATCAATAACCAATTTTCAACAACGCTTGGGCGCATGTCTTTACGACCGTTACTTTTTCCATGTTTGCATGTCTTTACGATCGTTACTTTTTCCATGTTTGCATGCTTCCACGTGTTTGGCAAAATTTTAGGTGGGTCCCATTTGTAGTCTATGGGTCTAGGATCAAAGCTGTCCATTGGCTCGGGAGTGTTATTCTAGGGGGTGGGCCCAAATTTGAGGCAAATCAGATGTTCATGTGGGCCATACCACAGGAAATAGTATCATCGTTGTTTTGCCATTGAATGATATTTGGGGGCCACACAAATATTGGGTTGAGCAACCATTTAAATGTTCCATTTGTGTGAGCCCCCTAGGATACTCTGGTCGGTCCAGATCTTGGAAAACAATATTGTGGTGGGCCACTATAGAGGTTTAACCGGTGATCACTCATTTTGGGAGTTGTAATGGTGAGCGTTGATCTTCCTGTGGTGTGTCCCACCTAAGCTTCAGATATGCCTCATACTTAGTCTCAATGGTTAAAATAAGCTATCAAGATGTCTGGGAGGTTTGGATTTCCCTTATGCATCACGATGGGGGCCCCACAGCAATAAGCTCATAAAGTTGTGTTTTTCACAAATTCAGAAGTTTAAAGTGTGAGTTTCACATGCTTTATGTATGTTACCAACTTCCAACCATGGACAATTCTTCCTCCAATGTTTCTCCTGGTGTAGTCTCTCTAGTTCTTCATTTTTTTGTCCCAAGGGGTAAAATGGGTTGGTGAAATAGATGATCGGCTTAGATCAAGTATATACTCCATGGTGGGGTATAGAGAACAACGTCTGGTGGGAACATTACCATGGGCAATGTGAACGTACGTACATATTATGGTTTTATGTGTACACATGATATGTTGGTGGTGTTCAGGCCGTGCATGCATTGCATATGTATGTGAACATGTAGTTTGTGGTGTGTATGCATTTGTTGCATGGATGACACGTGTGTTTCATACATGAGTCTTAGGCATGGTCCATGGTTTATATGTGTTATGCATGCATGTATGAATGGGTTACATGAGAATAGTGTTCTTGCATGGTGTGAATGTATGTATGTTTGAGATATATGCATTGGCATAGATGAGAGTTACATTTATACTCAGTGCCTTCATGGGCTTCATACATGGGTAGCACGCATGGGCTGTATGGGTTGCATTCATGGCATGCAAAACAAGGTACATGTGTGTGGTATGTGTGGTTATGCATAGTATGCATGAGTTGGTTGCATGCACGTGATGGCTTAGCTTACGATTGCATGTGCTCATGCGGGCTTTAGGTATGCATAGCCATACGCACTATTCTCTTGCATGAGTTTTATGTGTATTACATGTATGGAAGGTGTTCTATCGCTTTTATGGCTATTTTTTAGGTCTTGAACCGATCCAAACCATTCATTTTGAGCCATCATTCACCCTTCTATCATGGGTGAAATTTTGAGCCCCAACACCTGTGAAAGCAAGAACTATGTCAACAACTAAGTTCCTACAAAACACAAAACAGAAAATTGTTAGTTGTCTAGAAAAAATAAAAAAACTACTTCTAGAAAAACTGAAAATTCTACCTAACTAAGACTACTCTATAGCTACTAGAACAATTAGAACCATTTAACCTCTTCCCCGGCAACGGCGCCAAAAACTTGTTCGCTTCCCCAAGTGTAGGGTTGTGATGTAGTAATAATCTCGGTAAGACCGAGGTCGATCCACAGGGAAGGAAGTAAATAATTCAAACTATCCTAATAACTAAAATCTAAGAGGTTTGTGAAATCGGTTTTGAACATGAAATAGGAAAATCTGATAATGAAAGGGTAACTAGAGCATCAAAGATCCACTTATTGCTCTCCTTTGATGCATAATTCGCTGTGGTTTCTCAATTACTTAACTAGAAACAAAATCAAATCCTATCTAGCCAGATTATAGAGTGGTTATATTATCAAAACAATCTGTCCTATGTGTGATTAATACACATGATTCCCTCAATTCAAGTTAGGACATGAGCACACTCAATTGCATAGGTCAATCCTAGTTCCAATAGGTTGAGATCATAATCATGATAAACATCAAACCCTATCACAAAGCTTAACTATATCATGATTTGAACTTCATTCAAATTATATGAACAATTAACACATAATTCAGAATTTAAAACAAAAAGGTAGAACTTGGTTTGAAGTTCCCACATGATGATCGAAGTCTAGAGCGTATTGAAATCTAATTACTCGGAGCATACAAGTCTAGATCCATGCAAAATAATTAAGAACTAAAGCAATTCTTCCAAACATCCATGAGCCATCATAAAATTAAGAAAAACTACTTAGAACTTTATTCAAACTTCAAAAACCATTATTCTTCATTAAATCTAAACTTGAAACCAATAAAACGAATTAAAACATCTAAGTAAGCTATAAGCTTCACCTCTTAGCTCTAGCTAAGAGGTTAGCTAATGAAAAGCATAAAAACAAATTAGAACTAGAACTAGAAGAAGAAGAAAACTAGTTGTAGCAGGCTAGGAAGCCTCCTATGTCTTGAATCCTTTGCTCCCCACATTGCTAGATGCCTTAGGAAGAGAGAGGAGGTGTCCTTTTATAGAAGAAATTTGAGAATTTGTGGAGAAGTACCACTCTTGCGCAACGAAATCCGAATTTAGAAACATCCTAGTGCAATCAGGACACTGGCCGGCCTGTCGGAGCTTGAGCGAAAAGAATCCCAACTCTTTGGATGTTTTACTACACTGGCCGACCCACTAGCCGGCCAGACCAAGGGTTGGCCTTCACAAATATTGGACAACAAAATTGCTGTTTCTGGGCAGTTTGGCCGGCCTGCCGGTGGCAGTGACGTTCCGGCCAGTCAGGCATGAAAATTGTAGATTTTTCATCTTTTCATCCTCCATCTTTATTGCTGCTTTACTCCACCTTTTTATCCTTTATTCTTTGGTCTTCAAAGCATGTAAGACGGGCCTCTAAGCATCCGAATGGTAAAGCCAATCTCTCATTCCTACAATCACAAATTCATGCATTAGATTAGTCTTTAAATCATGAAAACCATGCATAATGAGTGATGAATTGGGTTAGAATATGCACAATTAAGAGCTCAACACTCTGCCCACTGATTTTTCCAGTGGGATGGGTAATGGGGTGCCCTCTGTTCGCTTCCCCAAGTGTAGGGTTGCAATGTAGTAATAATCTCGGTAAGACCGAGGTCGATCCACAGGGACTTATATAGGAATTCACAAAACACTTCTAATAGTTTCCACTGAAGAACTAACTAAACAGAATTTAATAATCTGATGTAGAGAGATATTTTGAACTAACTGAAGGTAATCAATTAATAAAAGGCACTAGGGATTCAAGGATCCACTTGTAGCAATCCTTGATGCTCAATTCGTTGTGGTTTCTCACTTTCTCAGGTAGAATCGAAATTAAGTTCTATCTAGTCGGATGATAGAGCAGTTAAAACAATCAACCTAACATATGTGTGATCCATGTATATGATTCACTCAATGTAAGCTAGGACGAGCATACTCAATTGCATAGGTCAGTCCCAATTCCAATAGGTTAAGATCACAATCATAACCATCATTAAATCCTGTCACAAGACAAAACTAGATCATGATTTGAACTTGATCCAAATCACATACACAATCTCACATACTTCAGAATTTTCAGAAAGTAGACTTTTTGTATGAAGCTCCCACATGAAGATCATAGATCTAGAGCGTATTCCAATTCCTCGGATCATACAGGTCTAGACTAACTCAAAACAATTAAGAACTCAAGCAATTCTTCCAAACATCCATGAGTCATCATAAGATTAAGAAAAACTACTTAGTACTTGAATTAAACTTCAAACCATTGTTCTTTAAAAGAAATCCAACTTAAAACCAAATCAAACGAATTGAAACATCTTAGATTCACTACAAGCTTCACCTCTTAGCCTTAGCTAAGAGGTTTAGCCATTCATGAATCAAGGAAATATGAAAACAATAAAACAAAGCATAAAACTAGAAAGCAAACTAGGAGGAGTTGTAGAACTCCGAAATCGACTTCCACCGTCTCCCACCATGCTCAATCTGTTTTAGGATGCCCTAGGAATAATCCCTAGGTGTCCTTTTATAGTGGGGAAGCTCTGCTGCGTCGGAATCATCCAGAAGATGCGTAAGGATACGCAGTGCGCAGAGAAATCCGGAGCTTGTAGAACACGCACTGTTACGCAGACGACCGGTCGCACGACCGGTCTGAGCTCCTGGACGACCGGTCGCACGATCGATATCAAAAGCACGAAAACATCCAGAGAGTTTTGGCAATTTTAGAGTCCAGGATTTTAATTCAAGGACCGGATCGCACGACCGGTCTCAAAAGTGGACGACCGGTCGCAAGACTGGCCTTGGATGGCCCAGAGAGATTTGCAGTGTGGCCTCTCCTGTTGAGTGTTCGGACCAGTCGGACGACCGGTCCTGGGCTATGGACGACCGGTCGGACGACCGGTCTTGGGTACATTCTTCTACTTTCTTTCTTCTTTCCTCTGACTTCTTTCTTCCATACTTTAACGCTTAGTCCTTTGATCTTCTATGCATGTAAATAGAGTCTTTAAGTCTCCAATTGATGAATCCTCTCTCTTATCCCTATAATCACAAATCCATGCATTAGATTAGTCTTTAAATCATGAAAACCTTGCAAAATGAGTGATGAATTGGGGTTAGAATATGCACAATTAAGAGCTCAACACACCCCCCAACCAGCATTTTGCTAGTCCCAAGCAAAACATGCGTGAAACAAGTTTCATTCTCCAAAACCCAACTCTCCTTCAGAAACTATTCTTCTATACATCCCAAGCCACACAAGTGTAAGAGTCAGAAAAATTAGGTGATAGAGGTTGAAACCGTAAACTCTTAAGACATAATAAGTGTCAATATGAAATTCCCGCTGAATGGTTGATACATAGAAGAACTTGAACAAATTCAACCTAGTGTGCATAGTAAAAATTCATCTCATGGGTTTTCAGGATTATCTTCTTCATAGATCAACTAGACTATAGATTTCAAGGTATATAGAGCAACAACAAGCCAATGACAGGAATTTGCCTTACTGTCCTTCCGACGGCTTTCACATTACGTCCCATTTCCTGCTTTGGTTACGGGTAGACCATCCCCCGGTTGGTAATAGGTAGCCCTAATCGGAATTTTCCACCATTTTCCATCATTCCCTATTTCATCCTTCCTTTTCCTTTTTCTTTTAAATTAGATAGGATTTTTATAAATCCATATCTTTCGTTATTTTCCCATGGACAAGGATGGACAAAGTACCCCAGCTTGGTTTCTCAACACCTTAAAGCAAAGTCTAGTTAATTCATAAATCACATAATCCTTTCAACCCATGAAAATCGTGTAATGTGAACTAGGTGTAAGAGTGTTCAAATTTTCTATCAATCACATAACTAGGGGAATTCACATATAAAACCATTATGTTAAGAGAACTTCAAGACTTACAACATCATACACTTCGTATCTCCTCCTCTTATGCTCTTATCATCTCGAATGCATAGCAGTAAGGTTTTTTAAAAGAGTTTTGAAAATTTTGAAACTTGAACAAGTTCCTACGTAATTGCTTGAGATGTTTCAAAACACTAGATCCATCCTAGTGATCCTACACCCCCCAACCAAATCTTGCATTGTCCTCAATGTAAAAGATGTTCAATGAGCAAAACATGAGAGCAATTCTAAAATAAAAGGGAGTGAGGAATGATAATACCTGAGAGAACAAAAAAATGGAATTCTACCTCCTTCTAACAACCTATGAACAAGTAAACAAAAACAAGAAAATCCCAATCCTAACTACTTTATACCTCCATCAGACTAGGAGATCAAACAACCTGATGCACAGGATCAGTCAGAGGTATGGACATACCTTCTGAAGGAAACTTCTCAAAGAACGGATTTAATCACTGACCATTCGCCTTAAAGATGTTGTCGTTCCTTGGATTTAACAACTCGACGGTCCCATATGGGTAGACAGTTTGCACAATGTAGGGACCGGTCCATCGAGATCTCAACTTCCCCGAAAATAAATGTAGGCGAGAATTATACAGAAGGACTTTTTGATTAATCGTGAATGTCTTACGAAGAATGTTCTTATCATGGAACACCTTCGTCTTGTCCTTGTAAATTCTCGCATTTTCATAAGCTTCATTCCGGAGTTCCACAAGTTCATTTAGTTGAAGTTTGTGCAACTAGCTTGCCTTGTCAGAATCAAAATTCATCTTCTTAATTGCCCAATACACCCGATGTTCCAGCTCCACAAGCAAGCGACAAGCCTTCCCATCGACAAGTCTATAGGGAGACATTCCAATAGGGGTCTTAAAAGCGGTACGATAAGCCCAAAGTGCATTGGTAAGTCGAAGCGACCAATCCTTGCGATCGGGGTTCACCGTTTTCTCCAAAATATGTTTAATCTCCCTGTTGGATATCTCAGCTTGTCCACTTGTTTGTGGGTGATAGGGAGTGCTCACTTTGTGATTTACGCCATATTTCTTCATTAAGGTTTCAAATGGGCGATTACAAAAGTGAGACCCTCCATCACTAATGATGACTCAAGGTGTTCCAAACCGGGAAAGAATATTCTCTTTTAAGAAATGAATGACTGTTTTATGGTCATTATTCCGGCATGGGATCGCCTTGACCCATTTAGACACATAGTCAACTGCAAGCAAGATATATACGTTTCCAAAAGAAGATGGGAATGGACCCATGAAATCGATGCCCCAACAATAAAAAATTTCGATTATTAAGATGGGATTGAGTGGCATCATATTTCTACGGGAGATTCTTCCCAATTTCTAACAAGGCTCACATGTTTTGCAAAAATCATGTGTGTCCTTGAACATAGTGGGCCAATAAAACCCACATTGGAGAATAAAGTTGGTCGTCGAAAGATGCGATCAGAAAGTGATTGAGAGAAGTCATGATCAGATTGTTCGATAGCGAGCCTCCTCCGTTTATGGTTCATCTCAGATCCCCGAGCAATGCCATCCGATCAACATGCGAGCAGCTCGGCTCGTGATCACCGAAAGGGGTCGCATCCGAACATGTGAGCAGCTCCCGAACATGTGAGCAGCTTCCGACATGTGAGCAGCTCCCGAACATGTGAGCAGCTTCCGACATGTGAGCAGCTCCTGAACATGTGAGCAGCTCGGCTCGTGGTCATTGAAAGGGGTCGCATCTCAACATGCAAGCAGCTCGGCTCGTGAGCAACTCCCGACATGTGCACTCCCGACATATGACCACTCCCGTCATGAGCACTCTCGACATATGACCACTCTCGTCATGAGCACTCCCGACATATGACCACCCCCGTTATGAGCACTCCGGACATATGACCACTCTCATCATGAGCACTCCCGACATATGACCACTCCCGTCATGAGCACTCCTAACATATGACCACTCTCATCATGAGCACTCCCGACATATGACCACTCTTGTCATGAGCACTCCCGACATGTGAGCAGCTCCCGAACATGCGAGCAGCTCGGCTCGTGGTCGTTGAAAGGGGTCGCATCTCAACATGCGAGCAGCCTGTTAGTACACCTATTGTTGTCAATTGGCGTGTTGGTTGGTCGCGTCTTGTCGTGTGAGCCCCCGTCGAAGATTTGAAGATCAAGACTTGAAGATTATGCTTCTTCCATTGCTCAAGCTCATGCTGAAACAAGATCTCAGGTAAGTTGCATATAGATCAACCATAGGAAACCCAAAACATCAAAGAATGGTGTAATGACTCACATATCTTATCCCATTCCCTCTCGACCCTAGCATAAGTTTATCAGACTTGTGGTCCATGGCTGGTGCGAATCATAATTGAAGATATGTCCAAACATTGGACCCCATGTACCATATCACTTCATGCCTCACCTTGGAAGTGATCCTTGGCTGTGTTGTAGGACCTTATCCAGCAAAACCTTCATCTAGACAGCTGACCGGTCTTGACCGGTCGGCCAAAACCTTCAAGATTTATTCAGTAAACCTGCTGAAGTATCATTGTCTAGACAGCCGACCGGTCTTGACCGGTCGGCCAGGCTCCTCAACACACAACAGAGCTTGCTGTGATGAATGCAGCAGGGCAGCCGACCGGTCAAGACCAGTCGGCCAGGAATACAAAAATTGGACAGAGTCTTGCTGTGATGAATTCAGCTGGACAGCCGACCGGTCTTGACTGGTCGGCCAAGGACATCATCAAGACAGCAAACTTGCTGTAATACGTTCAGGTTGACAGCCGACCGGTCTTGACCGGTCGGCCTGTTATACCAAATCATCCAGCAGCTGTGCTGCATTAGCCAGATAGGCAGCCGACCGGTCTTGACCGGTCGGCCTTCACATTTCAAGATTGTCCAGCAAGTGCAGCCGACCGGTCTTGACCGGTCGGCCTGCATTCTTCATATAGTCCAGCAAGGTGAGCCGACCGGTCTTAACCGGTCGGGCAGACTCAAATGTGGCCTAGTGTTTTGAATTCCGACCGGTCCGTCCGACCGGTTGAGACCCCTCTCTGACAGGTCGGACGTGACCGTTTTAGATCCGCTGGGGCCATCATTTGGGGCTCTATATAGCCATGACTTGTGGTCTTTCATGGCATGCATTCAACACCCTTCAAGTGCTAAGAGAGAGAGCTTTTACTCACATCCTCCTACCCTCTTTGCTCTTAACTCCCTTGAGTTCATCATTTAAACCTAGCCATTAATGGCTTATCAATGAGTATTCAAAGCTCGGTTTAAAGTATGAACTCAAGACCTTTATTCATGGCTGACCTACCTTCGGAATATCTTTATGAGGTCGTTTATAGCCATTGAATGCTTGAAGTTTGGCAGTTCCCTCATTACCATTGCATTAAATAGGCAAGAGGAACTTGACCAACTCTCTCCCAACTACCCGGCATCATCATAACCTCATCATTTGCATCGGTAGCTGATCTTGGGAGCACAAAGAGAAGCTGAAGCACGTAGAGCCGAAGCTACTCATCGAAGGCATCGAATCGGGGCTCAATCGTCTAGGTATGTCTAGTATTTGAGAGTCCATTTATTGAATCACTATTCCCTGGATTGGGAAACTTCGGTGGGAGTGTACGTGACTGTCCTTGGATTAAGATTGGTGAGAGTTTGAGATCCAAACTCATCAAGTCCCTGGATTGGGCCATCGGCGGATGATAAACGCGGTTCTAGATCAAAGGATGTCAATGTTGATGGTTAACCTGATTTAAAACCAAGACTATAGTGAAATCCGGTGATCTCATAGGTTGAGATCGTGAACCGGGAGTGGAGTAGGGAAACCGAACCACTATAAATTGTTGTGCATTGTGAGTTTGAATGATTGCTATGTGTCGAATGGCTTAGTCAATCATAAATGCTAACTGTTTAATGAAATGCTTATGATAGTCCTTGCTTACAAATTCATCATATAATTGCCTTGAATGTTATTGTGATAATCTTGGTTGCTAAGATTAACTTGATTAGTTTTAATTGTAATTACAAATTCAAAAAAGTCCTATTCACCCCCCTCTAGGACATTAGGCATATCTCCAAGTATCTCCTCAAGCGGTAAAACTGCAATTTCAATTGGTATCAGAGCGGGTTCCTCCGCTCAGGTTTAAAAACCCGGAGTGAGATCCTAAGAGAACTTGAAAACATGTCTAGAGAGGACTCTTCATCCGTTACTATGCCTCCCTTCTTTGATGGGTCAAACTATCCATACTGGAAAGCCCGAATGAGCATCTTCTTGGAATTTATTAATTCGGATGTTAGGGACATGATTGATATTGGATATAAACCCCCAATGGACACTATATGTAAGGAAGGTGAACCGGATGTCCTCAGGCCAAGAGATAAGGCGATGCGGACCGATTATGATAAAGCTCAACGTGTTCATAATGCCAAAGGCCTGAATGCCATTTTTTGTTCAGTATCTAAAGATGAATTTGGCCGAATTCAAAATTGCACAACAAGTAAGCAGGCATGAGACATTCTTGAAGTTACTCATGAAGGAACAAGCATTGTTAAAAACTCAAAACTTCAGCGCCTCTCTACACAATTTGAAAACCTTACTATGGAGGAGCACGAAACATTTACTGATTTCTATACTAAACTGAACAAGATCACAAATGAAATGTGGGGCTTGGGGGATCCTGTTCTGGAGAATAGACTGTGTAGGAAAATTCTGAGATCCCTACCGGAACGGTTCTCTTCCAAAGTTACTACCATAGAGGAATGTAGGGACCTAAATACCATGAAAGTTGAAGAATTACTAGGGTCCCTTCAAACCTATGAGCTAGGTTTCAAAACTCCCTCCAAATCCAAAAGTACATCCCTGAAATCTTCTCACAAGAAACAAGATTCTGAATGCGGAAGTGAGGAAGATCCAGACTTAGAAGAAATGACACTTATGGCCAAGAAATTTTAAAAATTCTTCAAAACTAGGGGAAATACTTCTAGAAGGAAACCCTACCAGAAGGGTAAACCTTTTGACTCCAAGAACAATAAAGGAAGATTTGTTAAGTCAAAAGATCCTCAATGCTACAAGTGTAGAGGATTTGGTCACATTGCATTCGAGTGCACCAATAATAAAGCCAAGAAAAAGGCAATGGCGGCTACATGGGATGACACTGAAGAATCTGAACCAGAATCATAGATATATCAAAGTGAGGAGGAGCAAGGTTCAATCAAAATTCTAATGGCCTCCATCACTGATATTGTGCCTCAAATTGAGCCCATTACAAAGATCACCGGAGACATTGATGATCATGAATCCTCTAACACTGAAAATGATTCCTTGAGTGAGGATGAGAATGAGGATGAAGGCCTTCAGGAGGTATATAACCAACTATACATTGAAAATATGAATATCATTAAAATTTTGGGCCAAATGAAGGCTAAAAATGACAAATTGACAAAAAATCTTGACGGATTGAAAATTGAGAATCAAAAGATGGGTCAAGATCTAGAAGAACTGAAAAGGAAGAATGATGAGCTTGAATAAGAAAAGAAAAGGCTCATAAGTGGTGAATCTCTAGACAAGCATGCTAGACTTGAGAAAGAACTCAAAGAGGCGAACACTGAAATTGATCGTCTTAAGTGTCAAGTCGTTGACTCCAGAAGACGGTTCGCCCAAGGAGAAGAAAACCTTGAAAAACTCCTAGGTGTGGTAAGATCACCAATGGATAGAAGAGGTTTGGGTTATGACAGTCACACTTCAAAAACTACCTCAGTCCATCCTATGGTAAGAAAAGATCATGGTGCATCGGTAAGTAAAACCAAAGCATCCCCTGTTTGCCATGCTTGTGGAGACATTGGCCACTTAAAGTTTGAGTGCATAGTGTTCAAATATCCGGTCAGAAACTTGAAAGGTAAATTTGTACCGACCGGGAAAAATGTGCAAGCTTATTAGAATCCTCCCATGCATACTTCACCAAAAGGAGGAAACATTCGAAAGAATTATCCTAGGAAGGACAAGAGGATGGATGAACTATTGGAGCAAGTTAAAATGCTAAATGTGAAAACTGCTCTTCTCTTGCGTGAAAAAGGAAAATCTGATTCTCCCAAGAAAATTAGAGAATCTCACCATAAGAATACCCCTCATAAAAGGACAACAACTAAATGGGTTGTAAAGAACAAGTGTTTGGTCATTCATACTGCCTTAAAAGCTGGGAATACCCCTAGATGGTACTTGGATAGTGGTTGCTCTAGACACATGACAGGTGATAGATCTCAATTTTGTACATATGACGAATTTGATGGTGGATCTGTCACATTTGGTGATGGGAGCATAGTTAAAATTATTGGTAAAGGAACCATCACGGGGCCAGGTTTGCCCGAAATTGAAAATGTGTTGTATGTTGATGGCCTTAAACACAACTTACTGAGTATCTCACAGATTTGTGATGAAGAGCACTCAATAAGCTTCTCCAAAGATATGTGCAAGATCCTAAACTCCACAGGAAAATTAGTCATGAAAGGTCTACGCACAGGAGACAACTGCTATGTCATTGAAAATCACAACAATTCAAGCTCCTCCACCATGTGTCACGTGGCCGTTCAGGATGAAACAGAACTATGGCATCATAGACTCGGTCATGTACATTTTAGAAATCTGTTTAAACTAAGTCAGAAAAATTTAGTGAGAGGTCTACCAAAGATGGGTAAAAGACCAAATGCTGTGTGCATCGCGTGCCAAAAAGGTAAACAAATCAAGGTTGCACACAAGAGAACCTCTATCCTGGTCACATCAAAACCATTTGAAATGCTACACATGGACCTAGTTGGTCCTACCAGGGTTCTTAGCCAAGGAGGAAAACGATACTTCTTTGTAGTCGCTGACGATTACTCTAGATTCACATGGGTCGCCTTCCTAAGAGAAAAATCTAACACTTTTGGAGAATTTCAAAAACTAGTGAAGTGACTTCACAATGAGAAAGGATACATGGTAGCAAGAATCAGGAGTGATCACGGCGGTGAATTTAAAGATCATCGTTTGAAGGCATTATGTGATGAATTGGGTATTCACCATGAATTCTCAGCACCCAAAACACCTCAACAAAATGGGGTTACTGAAAGGAAAAATCGAGTATTGTTGGATATGGCCACAGCTATGCTCAAATAATAAGAATCTTGTGCAAAATTTGTGGGCCGAAGCAGTAAACACTGCCTGCTATATTATAAATCGAGTTTATTTATGGGCAGGTTTAAACAAAACTGCTTATGAACTGTGGTGTGGAAAGACACCAAATGTGAAATACTTTAAGGTCTTTAGTAGTACATGTTATATTCTAAGAGACCGAGAAAACTTGGGAAAGTTTGACTCCAAGAGTGATGAGGGTATCTTCTTAGGGTACTCATTAAATAGTAGAGCCTTTCGTGTCTACAACCTTCATACCTCATCAGTTCAAGAGTCAATTAATGTGACTGTAGATGATAGCCTGGATAAATCTGTGTCTCCAGGTGATGAAGAAGAAGATGAGGGTATATGCGAGATAGGAGAATCTGATAAACAAACCTCATCTCCAAATACCCCCACTGCTCCTGGTGATGTACAAATTGTCAAGGATCACCCCCTCAATCAAATCATTGGGGATCCTAGCGTTGGTGTCAAAACCAGGAGACAGTTGGAGGTAGTCAACAGTCACCTGTGTTTCACTTCTAAAATAGAACCAAAAAATGATGATGAAGCTCTAAACGATGAATTCTGGATCCTTGCAATGCAGGAAGAGCTTCAACAATTCATTAGAAATGAGGTGTGATATCTGGTCGACAGGCCTGAAAGGAAAAATGTTATTGGAACCAAATGGATTTTAAAGAATAAATCCGATGAATCTGGGAATGTAATATGAAATAAGGCTTGGTTAGTTGCTCAGGGATATTCACAAATTGAAGGTATTGATTTTGATGAAACATTCGCCCCTGTAGCTAGACTCGAGTCTATTAGAATTCTTATGGCTGTTGCTTGTGCGTTAAAGTCCAAACTATTTCAAATGGATGTAATGAGCGCCTTCTTGAATGGTATTCTTGATGAGGAAGTGTATGTTGAATAACCAAAAGGATTCATTGATCCTAAGAGTATCCTCACAAAGTGTACCAGTTGAAAAAGGCGCTTTACAGACTCAAGCAAGCACCCCGTGCATGGTATGAACGCTTAACTCATTTTCTTGTAGACCATGATTTTACTAGGGGGAGCGTTGACAAAACTCTATTTATTAGAGAAGCCGAGAATTCTGTGTTGATTGCCCAGATTTATGTGGATGACATTGTGTTTGGATCCACATGTGAGAAAATATCCATCTCCTTTGCTAAATTAATGACATCTGAATTTGAGATGAGTATGGTAGGAGAACTTAACATGTTTCTAGGGCTTCAAGTAAAACAACTTGCATTAGGTATATTCATTACCCAAGCCAAATATGCTAAAGATCATGTTAAGAGATTTAGCTTAGACTCTGGTCGTTCCTACACTACACCTATGAGCACCACTATTAAACTATCAAAAGACCTTGTAGGGAAAAGTGTAGATCAACATCTTTATAAAAGCATGATTGGTAGTCTTCTTTATCTCACTGCTAGTAGACCAAATATTGCTTTTAGTGTAGGTGCTTGTGCTCGGTTTCAGGCTGATCCCAAAGAATCTCACCTTACTGCTGTTAAACGAATCATCCGGTTTGTAGGATGCATTACCGAATACGGTCTTTGGTACCCCTTTGATTCATCTACAGATATTGTAGGGTATTCAGATGCCAACTGGGCTGGAAACATGGGTGATCGTAAATCAACCAGCGGTGGGTGTTTTTACGTTGGAAATTGCATTGTGGCGTGGCATAGTAAGAAACAAAACTCCATCTCTTTATCCACAGCCGAAGCAGAGTACATTGCTGCTGGAAGTTGTTGTGCCCAATTATTATGGATGAAACAAACCTTGACCGATTATGGGATTAAACAAGGCACAATGACTCTATTTTGCGACAATACTAGTGCCATAAATATATCGAAAAATCTAGTTCAGCACTCGCGCACTAAACACATAGATATTAGACACCATTTTATTCGAGAATTGGTTGAAGATCATATAATATCTCTCGAACATGTTGTTCGCTCGCCTCAAGTGCAAGGCTGCGATGTAGTAATAATCTCGGTAAGACCGAGGTCGATCCACAGGGAAGGAAGTAAACAATTCCAACTATCCTAATAACTAGAATCAAAGAGGTTTGTGAAATTGATTTTTAACATAAAATAGAAAATCTGATAATGAAAAGATAACTAGAGCATCAAGGATCCACTTATAGCTCTTCTTAGATGCATAATTCGCTATGGTTTCTTACTTTCTCAACTAGAATCGACATTCCTGTCTATTTAGTCGGATGATAGAGCTGTTAAACCAAACAGTCTGTCATATGTAAGTTCTATGCATAGGATTCACTCAATGAAGACTGAGCTGAGCATGCTCAATTGCATAGGTCATTCCCCTTTCCAAAAGGTCCAGTTCACAATCATAACCATCCTCAAGTCCTCTCACAAGACAAGGCTAGATCAGGACTTGAACTGGATTCAAATCACATACACAGTCCATACATATTCCAGAAAAACAGAAAAATAGAACTTTGGTAGGAAGTCCCTTCATGAAGAGCTTAGTACTAGAGCGCACTCCGATTCCTCAGATCATACAGGTATAGACCGTTGCAAACGAATTAAGAGGCTAAGTAATTCATCCAAACATCCGTGAGTCATCACAAGACTAAGAAAAATTACTTAAAAACTTGTATAAACTTCAAACCTTAGTTCATAATCATGAAAACCAATCTTAAAACCAATAAAACGAATTAAACAATCTAAGAAAACTATAAGGTTCACCTCTTAGCTCTAGCTAAGAGATTAGCTAATAAAAAGCATATTAAAAACTAGAACTAGAACTAAGAAAAGGAAGAAAAACTAGCTGGAGGAGGCTAGGAAGCCTCCTATGACTTGAACTCCTTGCTCCCCACGTCCTTGGTTCTTCATCCAAGGTTCTAAATCAGCTCTTTTGGTCATTAATTGGGCAAAGTAACTCTCATTCCTACAACCACAAAACATGTATTTGATTAGTCTTTAAATTATGAAAACCATGCATAATGAGTGATGAATTGGGGTTAAAATATGCACAATTAATAGCTCAACACACCCCCCAACCAGCATTTTGCTAGTCCCGAGCAAAACATGCGTGAAACAAGTTTCATTCTCCAAATCCAACTCTCCTCTAGAAACTATTCTTCTATACATTCCAAGACACACAAGCATGAAAATCAGAGAAATTAGGTGATAGAAGTTGAAACCTTAAAATCTTAGAACATAATAAGTATTTATATGAAATTCCCACTGATTGATTGATAAATAGAAGAACTTGAACAAATTCACCCTAGTGTGCATAGTGAAAGTTCATCTCATGAGTTTCTAGGCTCATCTTCCTCATAGATCAACTAAACTATGGATTTCAAGGTGCACAAAGCAACAACAAGCCTATGACAGGAATTTGTCTTACCGTCCTTCCGACGACTTTCACACTACGTCCCATTTCCGGCTTTGGTTACGGGTAGACCATCCCCCGGTTGGTAGTAGGTAGCCCTAATCGGAATTTTCCACCATTTTTCCATCATTCCCAATTTCATCCTTCCTTTTCCTTTTTCTTTTTAAATTAGATAGGATTTTTAGAAATCCATATCTTTCGTTATTTTCCCATGGACAAGGATGGACAAAGTACCCCGGCTTGGTTTCTCAACACCTTAAATCAAAGTATAGTTAATCCACAAATCACATAATCCTTTCAACCCATGAAAATCGTGTAATGTGAACTAGGTGTAAAAGTGTTCAAATTTTCTATCACTCACATAAATAGGGGAATTCACATATAAAACCATTATATTAAAAGAAATTCAAAGCTTGCAACATCACTCACTTCGTATCTCCTCTTCTTATACTCGTATCATCTTGAATGCATAGAAACAACGTTTTCCAAAAGAGTTTTGAATTTTAGAAAAATCGAAAATTTTCTACATAATTGCTCGAAATGTCACAAAAGCTAGTAGATTCATCTAAGAAATCTCACCCCCCAACCAAAATCTTACATTGTCCTCAATGTAATAAGATATGCAATATGCATGACATGAGAGCAATGACACAAAACAAAGGAGAGTGAGAACGAGAGTACCTGAGGTAGCAAGTTGATCAATTCTAGCATCTTCCATTGTCTCAATGAGACTTATTCAATCCTAAATGCAGAAAGAAATCCTAACCTACCTACCTACCTTTGATTAGTCTGATCGACTACATGATCAAATTTGAGCAGGATCTTCATGAATTTCAATAGGTTTCTCATGAGGACCATCCAAAGTCCTGCTCGAATGTATACATGTGTGCGTTTCTTCATGAAAGTCCAATCATAGTATGCACCACACGCATGTAAGGAGGAGATAAGAGCAGCAAAAAGATATCTCCTCAAGTTCTGAATTGGGTTGTAATTGATTAAAAACGGGTCCTCCCAATCACAATTTTCAATGGGTTGACGAACCCATGATGGTGGAGAGACATTCATTAAGTATTTTTCAGTTTGGATTGTCTCCTCCACAAATTCAGATTTGCATGGTGCTTCCACAAACCATGGTAAAGAGTGTAAATCAGTGGAATGGTGTTCTTCAGGCACCGACACCATGTCTAACAAACTATCCAACTCCTTAATCATCTCATCATCCAGATCATAGGGGTGGGTCATGCATTCCTTTAGGAAATCGAGAGAGTCGAATGAAGGGTCCTCGTTCTCCCCAAGTGATTGAGGAAATTCTGTTTCAAGGGTAAGGAATTCCTCCTCTATAGAGGGGAGGTCTTCCAAAGAAAAATTTTCAGATTTAGTGGTAAGCACATCATCTAGCATTGGTTGATCTTTTGAAATTTCAGATTGTGCCACCCCATCATCCAAAGAAGCAGAATTTTCAACCCAAGGGAGTTCTTCCACAATAGAATCCGGCATGTGTTGTTAGTGGAAGGACTTAAAAATATCGACTTCGGCCATCTCTCTAGCAAGAATATCTTTCGGTGATTCAAAAACATTCGGCCCTTTGGAAGAACAAATCATGGACTCACAATCATCCTTTAAACCCTCATTGTAGGCAATCAAACTATCACTTTCAGATTTTGTAGATTCCTCGGGTTCGTCAACCATCCTTGAAATCTCTTCATCATTCAAATCGAAATAGCTAAAAGAGATAGTTGATTTACCATAATCAATGGTAATGGTGGGATCACTGAGATCTACATCCCTTAGAAGTTTAGTCATTAAATCTAGAGAAGGTTGGGTTTGGATAGCCTCATCCTCCTCATTGTTGGGGATTGATTCGGTGTTCCCAATGTTGGGTTCAATATTTTGAGATGGCGAGAGGTTTTGTATGTATTGCTTAGTTGTTTCCATAAACTCTTGCAGCACATCCTCAAGAGTTCGTGTCGGTTGCGGCTCATGAGAAAGAAACTCTTGAGGATAGTTGTTGGCATCCATGCTTGGCTCATCTTCCAAGTTGAAATTTTGATGCTCCCACCAATTTGGATTATGCATGTCATATGTTGGGCTTTTAGATGGTTGTTGATATGTGTAGCCATACAAGTGATCATACATTGTCCTAACCGGTGGAACATTATTCATCTCTTTCCGATACTCTCCCATTGCCTTACGTTGTGCCTCAATATGTGTATTGTTTTCATTAATGTAATCACGTATCGTCTTACGTGGGGAAGTATGAGAAGTAGATTGAGTCTTAGAAAAATACTTATGCTTATAATGGTTCCAATCATAAAGAGTTTCAATTTCATGGTCTGTTATCTCATCTTCCAAAAGGTATGCATAAGCACCACACTTCCAATCAGCCATAATGAGATTTTAAAGAGTTGGAACTACCCTATTCTAGAAAAAAGAACAAAAAGAAGGGAGATGGAGAGATGTTACCCAATAGAGCGAGATATATGTCAGTAACAATGTCCTACAAAATCCAACAAAAAAATTATTAGCAATCTAGAAAAAAAAAAAATCAGAAAATCTTCTTCTATAAAAACTGAAAATCCTACCTAACTAAGACTACTCTATAGTTACTAGAGCAATTAGAACCGTTTAACTTCGGTCCCCGGCAACGGCGCCAAAAACTTGTTCGCTCGCCTCAAGTGCAAGGCTGCGATGTAGTAATAATCTCGGTAAGACCGAGGTCGATCCACAGGGAAGGAAGTAAACAATTCCAACTATCCTAATAACTAGAATCAAAGAGGTTTGTGAAATTGATTTTTAACATAAAATAGAAAATCTGATAATGAAAAGATAACTAGAGCATCAAGGATCCACTTATAGCTCTTCTTAGATGCATAATTCGCTATGGTTTCTTACTTTCTCAACTAGAATCGACATTCCTGTCTATTTAGTCGGATGATAGAGCTGTTAAACCAAACAGTCTGTCATATGTAAGTTCTATGCATAGGATTCACTCAATGAAGACTGAGCTGAGCATGCTCAATTGCATAGGTCATTCCCCTTTCCAAAAGGTCCAGTTCACAATCATAACCATCCTCAAGTCCTCTCACAAGACAAGGCTAGATCAGGACTTGAACTGGATTCAAATCACATACACAGTCCATACATATTCCAGAAAAATAGAAAAATAGAACTTTGGTAGGAAGTCCCTTCATGAAGAGCTTAGTACTAGAGCGCACTCCGATTCCTCAGATCATATAGGTCTAGACCGTTGGAAACGAATTAAGAGGCTAAGTAATTCATCCAAACATCTGTGAGTCATCACAAGACTAAGAAAAATTACTTAAAAACTTGTATAAACTTCAAACCTTAGTTCATAATCATGAAAACCAATCTTAAAACCAATAAAACGAATTAAACAATCTAAGAAAACTATAAGGTTCACCTCTTAGCTCTAGCTAAGAGATTAGCTAATAAAAAGCATATTAAAAACTAGAACTAGAACTAAGAAAAGGAAGAAAAACTAGCTGGAGGAGGCTAGGAAGCCTCCTATGACTTGAACTCCTTGCTCCCCACGTCCTTGGTTCTTCATCCAAGGTTCTAAATCAGCTCTTTTGGTCATCAATTGGGCAAAGTAACTCTCATTCCTACAACCACAAAACATGTATTTGATTAGTCTTTAAATTATGAAAACCATACATAATGAGTGATGAATTGGGGTTAAAATATGCACAATTAATAGCTCAATACATGTGCCTACAGAGAATCAGCTAGCTGACATCCTAAAGAAACCCTTGGACTCAGTTCGCTTTGCGAACCTCCAGAAGTCCATTGGTGTTGGATGTGTCTAGTTTATCTAACAAGTGTATGTTTTGCAGGAAAAATCTGAGGATTAAGCCTCTCTATCTGATCTTTATAGGTATATCTGAGGACCTTTGCCTCTTTTCATTGCTTTCTACGAAAATCTGGGATCATAGTCCCAATTCTTGTCCTCTATCGATAAATCTAGACCTTAAGGGTCTCTCATTTTGTGATTGGGTTGTACCTTGGTACATCATGGCCATGGGTACTTGGATCTAAAAGATTAAGGTCTGTCAAAAGGTCAGACTTCCTATCCAGCAAAACTAGTGCAGAAACCTTCTGCTGGTGGATGCAGTGGCAGACAAACGGTCAGCCGACCGGTCAAGACCGGTCGAGCTGTGCTTTACTTGCTGCTAGGCACCCCCCTTTCACTTCCCACGACCGGTCGTGCAACACCAGACCGGTCTGCCCCTGCGTCAGCTGTCCGTAGGGGGGGGGGGGGGGTCTTTAAATACAGTTGGAGCTCATTTAGGTCACCCATTTCCCATTTTCTCACCTCCACTTGCTGCTCCAGCTCGCCCTCTTGCTCTCCAAGGTGATTCCAAGGTGATTCTTTGCAAGACTAGAGTTTCTAACCTCCTCTACATTGCTCCCCTTCATTCTCATTCCTTTGGTAAGGGATTCTCTCTCATTCTTCTTTGTTTAATCCCTTCCTGTCATATCTAGGGGGGGTGTTCACTCCCCAAGTGTAGGGTTGCGATGTAGTAATAATTTGGAAAGACCGAGTATCGTTCCCACAGAGATTTATGAATGGGTATTCTCAGAATTTGTCTAAAATAACTAGTAATTAAGATCCTATTAAGAACTAAAATTGAACAATAGCAATTTGGGTTTAAACAGTGAATGTGTAAGGTAATTTCAATCTAAAAGGCACTGGAGCACCAAGGATCCACTTTTGACAAGTTTCAATGCATCAACACAACTAGGTCTCTCATAACTCAATCGGAATCGAATTCATATCTCTATCCGATCGGAATATAGAGCGGTTAAATCAACAATTATCCAAAACAGTTGCTTATTCATTGATTCAATTCCCACATCAATGCTCAGGCCTTGGGCACACTCAATTGTGTAGGCCAAGCCTCTTCCCAATCTAGTTGAGATTCACAACCATAGCTTTCATCAAATCCTGTCACTGACTTGATTACAACTAATGATTACAACTCTAATCAAATCAAAATCAATCAGCAAATAGCTATTTCATATTATAATAAAAAGATAAGAACTTTAGTTGAATAAGTTCCCACATGAAGATCGGGCCATTGTACACAAGGCAATCAAAGGGTCTACCATGCCCGGAGTCGATGATAGATCAATGAACTACACAAGCATAAACAATGCCCAGAAGGTAAGCTACCAAGCTTAGAATTACTAAGAATCACATGAGCCCGGAGTCATTAAGAGATCAAAGTAAAACCAAACTAGTACTTGATTCAAACTCATATTGAACTAAAATTCTTCAATTAAAACATAAAAGGAAACCTAGGTTGAATCAATCCATAAAAAACAAATCAAAAGCTTCACCTCTTAGCCTTAGCTAAGAGGTTTTAGTTCATCTCTAACATCCTTGAACTAGAAGTCTCAAAAACATAAAAAAAAACTACTAAAATGAGAAGAAAACTAAGAAAACTTGAAGTAGAATCCGTCTCCCAAGCAATCCCCATGTCCTAACATGCCTTGGTATGAAGAGGAGAAGTCCCTTTTATAGATTGGCGCGGAAGATTCCAGATTTAGCAAGGAATTACGCAATTGCGCAGAGAAAATCGGAGCTTTACGTACAATCTGTTACGCTGACGACTGGTCGCACGACCAGTCTCAAAACCTCAAAAACAGCCCAGTGAGTTTGGTGTTTCTAGACACCCCTCGACCTGTCTGGCGACCGGTCGGGCAACCGGTCTAGCTGTGTAGACCTGTCTGGCGACCGGTCTTAGGATAGGTCTTAGTACAGGTCTTGAGACAGGTCTTGGGACAGGTCTTCCATATTTTCTTCTCTTTCTTTCTTCTTCTTTCCTCCACCTTTTGTCACTTGTTATGTTAATCTTCAATGCATACAAAGTGACTCTTTTGACTATGAATTAGTGAAGTCTCCCTCTCATTCCTACAATCACAAATCCATACATTAGATTAGTCTTTAAATATGTAAACCGTGCATAATGAGTGATGAATTGGGGTTAGAATATGCACAATTAAGAGCTCAACACACCCCCCAACCAACATTTTGCTAGTCCCGAGCAAAACATGCGTGAAACAAGTTTCATTCTCCAAAACCCAACTCTCCTTCAGAAACTATTCTTCTATACCTTCCAAGACATACATACGTAAAAATCAGAAAAATTAGGTGATAGAGGTTGAAACCTTAAACTCTCAAAACATAATAAGTGTTTATATGAAATTCCCACTGATTGATTGATGAATAGAAGAACTCGAACAATTCAACCTAGTGTGCATAGTGAAAGTTCATCTCATGAGTTTCCGGGATTATCTTCTTCATAGATCAACTAAACTATAGATCTCAAGGTGTATCGAGCAACAACAAGCCTATGACAGGAATTTGCCTTACCGTCCTTCCGACGGCTTTCACACTACGTTCCATTTCCGGCTTTGGTTACAGGTAGACCATCCCCCGGTTGGTAGTAGGTAGCCCTAATCGGAATTTTCCACCATTTTTCCATCATTCCCAATTTCATCCTTCATTTCCTTTTTCTTTTACATTAGATAGGATTTTTAGAAATCCATATCTTTTGTTATTTTCTCATGGACAAGGATGGACAAAGTACCCTGGCTTGGTTTCTCAACACCTTAAATCAACGTATAGCTAATCCACAAATCACATAATCCTTTCAACCCATGAAAATCGTGTAATGTGAACTAGGTGTAAAAGTGTTCAAATTTTCTATCACTCACATAAATAGGGGAATTCACATATAAAACCATTATATTAAGAGAAGTTCAAAGCTTGCAACATCACTCACTTCGTATCTCCTCTTCTTATGCTCGTATCATCTTGAATGCATAGAAACAACATTTTCCAAAAGAGTTTTGAATTTTAGAAGAATCGAAAATTTTCTACATAATTGCTCGAAATGTCACAAAAGCTAGTAGATTCATCTAAGGAATCTCACTCCCCCCAACCAAAATCCTACATTGTCCTCGATGTAATAAGATATGCAATATGCATGACATGAGAGCAATGACATAAAACAAAGGAGAGTGAGAACGAGAGTACCTGAGGTACCAAGTAGATCAATTCTAGCATCTTCCATTGTCTCAATGACACTTATTCAATCCTAAATGCAGAAAGAAATCCTAACCTACCTACTTACCTTTGATTAGTCCGATCGACTACACGATCAAATTTGAGCACTATCTTCATGAATTTCAATAAGTTTCTCATGAGGACCATCCAAAGTCCTGCTCGAATGTATACATGGGTGCGTTTCTTCATGAAGGTCCAATCATAGTGTGCACCACACGCATGTAAGGAGGAGATAAGAGCAGCAAAAAGATATCTCCTCAAGTTCTAAATTGGGTTGTAATTGATTAAAAAGGGGTCCTCCCAATCAGAATTTTCAATGGGTTGAAGAACCCATGATGGTGGAGAGACATTCATTAAATATTTTTCAGTTTGGGTTGTCTCCTCCACAATTTCAGAATTGCATGGTGCTTCCACAAACAATGGTAAAGAGTGTAAATAAGTGGAATGGTGTTCTTCAGGCACCGACACCATGTCTAACAAACTATCCAACTCCTTAATCATCTCACCATCCAGATCATAGGGGTGGGTCATACATTCCTCTAAGAAATTGAGAGAGTCGGATGAAGGGTCCTCGTTCTCCCTAAGTGATTGAGGAAAGTCTGTATCAATGACAATGAATTCCTCCTCTATAGAGGGGAGGTCTTCCAAAGAAAAAATTTCAGATTTAGTGATAAGTACATCATCTAACATTGGTTGATCTAAAATTTCAGATTGTGCCACCACATCATCCAAAGAAACAGAATTCTCAACCCAAGGGAGTTCTTCCACAATAGAATCCGGCATGTGTTGTTGGTGGAAGGGCTAAAAAATATCGACTTCAGCCATCTCTCTAGCAAGAATATCTTCTGGCGACTTATAAACTTTCAACCCTTTGGAAGAAGAAATCATGGGCTCACAATCATCCACGGAACCCTCATTGTAGGCAATCTCACTATCACTTTCAGATTTTATGGATTCCTCAGGTTCGTCAACCGTCATTGAAATCTCTTCATCATTAAAATCAGGATATCTAAAAGAGATAGTTGATTCATCATAATCGATGGTGATATTGGGGTCACCAAGATTAATATTCTACAGAAGTTTAGTCATTAAATCTGGAGAAGGTTGGGTTTGGATAGCCTCATCCTCCTCATTATTGGAGATTGATTCGGTGTTCCCAATGTTGGGTTCAGGATTTTAAGATGGCGAGAGTTTCTGTATGCATTGCTCAGTTATTCTCATAAACTCTCGCAGTTGTTCACTTCCCCCAGTGTAGGGTTACGAAGTAGTAATATTTCGGAAAGACCGAGTATCGTTCCCACAGAGATTTATGAATGGGTATTCTCAGAATTTGTCTAAAATAACTAGTAATTAAGATCCTATTAAGAACTAAAACTGGAAAATAGAAATTTGGGAACTAAAACTGGAAAATACGCTGACGACCGGTCGCATGACCGGTCTGAGCTCCTGAACGACCGGTCACACGACTGGTCTCAAAACCTCAAAAATAGTCCAGTGAGTTTGGTGTTTCTGGACACCCCTCGACCTGTCTGGCGACCAGTCTGGTGACCGGTCTAAGATGAGAAAAACAGTCCAAAAAAATACACTGTCGACCTGTCTGTCGACCTGTCTGGCGACCGGTCTACAGACAGGTCTAAGCACAAAATTTCAGATTTTCTTCATCATCTCTTCTCTTTCTTTCTTGCTTCTTTCTTCCACCTTTTGGCACTTGTTCTATTGATCTTCAATGCATACAAAGTGACTCTTTTAACCATGAATTGGTGAAGTCTCCTTCTCATTCCTACAATCACAAATCCATGCATTAGATTACTCTTTAAATCATGAAACCATGCATAATGAGTGATGAATTGGGGTTAGAATATGCACAATTAAGAGCTCAACACACTCCCCAACCAGCATTTTGCTAGTCCCGAGCAAAACATGCGTGAACAAGTTTCATTCTCCAAAACCCAACTCTCCTCTAGAAACTATTCTTCTATACATTCCAAGACATACAAGCATAAAAATCAGAGAAATTAGGTGATAGAGGTTGAAACCTTAAACTCTCAGAACATAATAAGTGTTTATATGAAATTCCCGCTGATTGATTGATAAATAGAAGAACTTGAACAAATTCAACCTAGTGTGCATAGTGAAAGTTCATCTCATGAGTTTTCAGGATTATCTTCTTCATAGATCAACTAAACTATAGATCTCAAGGTGTATAGAGTAACAGCAAGCCTATGACAGGAATTTACCTTACCGTCCTTCCGACGGCTTTCACACTACGTCCCATTTTCGGCTTTGGTTACGGGTAACCATCCCCCGGTTGGTAGTAGGTAGCCCTAATCGAAATTTTCCACCATTTTTCCATCATTCCCAATTTCATCCTTCCTTTTCCTTTTTCTTTTACATTAGATAGGATTTTTAGAAATCCATATCTTTCGTTATTTTTCCATGGACAAGGATGGACAAAGTACCCCGGCTTGGTTTCTCAATACCTTAAATCAAGGTCTAGTTAATCCACAAATCACATAACCCTTTCAAATCATGAAAATCGTGTAATGTGAACTAGGTGCAAAAGGTGTTCAAATTTTCTATCAATCATAAAAATAGGTGAATTCACATATAAAACCATTATATTAAGAGGAGTTCCAAGCTTGCAACATCCCTCACTTCGTATCTCCTTTTCTTATACTTATATCATCTCGAATGCATAGAATCAAAGTTTTCCAAAAGAGTTTTGAATTTTAGAAAAATCAAAAAATTTCTACATCATTGCTCGAAATGTCACAAAAGCTAGCAAATTCATCTAAGGAATCTCTCTCACCCCCCAACCAAAACTTTACATTGTCCTCAATGTAAGAATGTATACAATGAATGCAACACATGAGAGCAATGCCAAAACAAAAAGGGAGTGAGAAAGAGAGATATTACCTGAAGCATATATTTCATGGCAAGATTAGCTTTTGGAGATGGATTACTTCACAAATAAATCAACTGATCAAAGCAAATCCTAATGGGAAAGCATTCTAGAAAATCATCTTCCATCAGACTAGGAGGTTAATCCCAACAACTCATCTAAAAGCATAAAGTCAAGCAGAATCATTAGATGGATCAAAAGGTTTCGCAGTAAGGTCATCCAATATCTTGCTTTACAATGTACATGTGTGTGAGTGATCGAGATAAGCCACTCAAAATCCCAAAAAGGAATTTCAGCGGGTTCCTTAATGTTTTCACCACATGTATAAGAGGAGACATCATCATATTTATCAGAAAAAATATGTCTCCATTCAGATTTTCTTGGGCATTGATATTGCAAGTAAGGATCATCCCAGGGTTGGTGGAGTTCAGTGTGCATGATCCACAAAGGTGTGGAAATATGAATTGATTTCTCAGCACAAAAAGGTATTGTTTCCACATCCTTCTCTCGGCTAACGTCATATGCTGATACCGACTCGAAAAGTGTGACCATATCCCTTATCATATGATCGTTCTCATCAATGGAGTAAGTCATATCTTCATCTAAGTGACAGGAGTAAAAATGTGAGAGGGACTCATTTTCCACAATAGAATTGATCATGTTTATTTCGTGGACCTCCTCATCCTCATCCTCTTATTGGTTGTCAATATTGAAAGCATTCAACTCAATCGTCATATTGCCAAAAGACATTTGTATGACCCCACTCCTACAATTTATGATAGCGTTTGATGTAGCTAGGAATGGGCGGCCAAGTATGACAGGAATTTGAGGGCCAATATTAACCATGGGTTGTGTGTCCAAGACAATAAAGTCCACCAGGTAGTAGACTTTGTCAACTTGGACAAGGACATCCTCACTCACCCCTTTGTCAACTTGGACAAGGACGTCCTCACTCACCCCTCTCGGAATACGAATCGATCGGTCAGCAAGTTGTAATCTGGTTTTGGTGGGTTTTAATTCACCTAAACCCAATTGTTCATAGACCGAAAAGGGAATTAAGTTCACACTTGCCCCTAGATTAAGTAAAGCATGTTTCACCCGGTAGTCTCCAATCACACATGATATTGTCGGACAACCGGGATCTTTGTATTTCTTAGGCATCCCGTGATTTATAATGGCACTTACATTCTCTGTCAAAAATGCCTTCTTTTGCACATGTATTTTTCTTGTCACCGTGCAAAGGTCTTTTAAAAATTTAGCATATGACGGTATTTGTTTAATGGCATCCAACAATGGGATGTTGATTTTGACTTGCTTGAAAACCTCCAAAAATTCCTGATATTTATCTTGAGGTTTGGCTGAAATCAAGCGTTGGGGGAATGGAGCAACGGGCTTATATTCTTTCAATGGCTCTTTTTCATTCATGGCGGTGCTAGGTCCATCATCCTCTTTGGAAGCTTCCGGATCATTAGGCGTGGAGGCCTTCACCGGGTTAGATTTTTCAATAATTTTACCACTTCTAAGAGTGGTGATGGCCTTAGCATGTTCCATGTGTTGGTTAGAGGAACTAGGCACGCTTATTTCACATTGTGATTTTGGATTTGGTATAGGTTGGGCTGGAAGAATCCCTTCCCTTGCATTTAAGTGAGCCTTGATTTCCTCCACCGAATTTTTAAGCTCAAGCATTATCGTATGGTTGGATTGATTTATTTGAACTTGACCTTCCATGAATGCTTTCAATGTATCCTCTATAGGCATTTGAGGTGGGGCCATAGGAAATTGCATTGGGGGCCCCTTTTGAGGATTACTTTGGTTAGTTCCATTTGCCCAATTGAAGTTAGGGTTGTTTCTCCAACTAGAATTGTTCGTGTTTGAATTTGGAGTACTAAAAGGTCGTTGATAACTATTCAAAGCATTCGATTGTTCATATAAAAGTTCTCGAAATGCATAAATTGTTGGACAATCCGGCGTTTGATGCACATTGGAAGCACAAATACCACAATAGTTTCAACAGTCCCCCTTTGTTGGGTTATGTCCACTTTCCTTAATTCCATCTCCTCGACCTTTCGTGTGAGATTAGCCACTCTAGAACCTAGATCATCTTTATCATTTAAAACATAAATTTCTCCCTTTTCCTTGGCTTGGGGTTGTTTTGAACTTGTCGGCTTAGATGTATCCCATGCTTGTGTGTTTTCAGCCAACATGTCAAAATAATCCCAAGCTTCCTTCGTTTCCTTATTCATGAACTCCCCATTGCACATCATCTCCACAAATTGGCACATGGTTGAGTTTAATCCATCATAGAAGAAACTAATCAACCTCCACCGTTCATAGCCATGATGTGGGCATGCATTTAATAGCTCATTATACCTTTCCCAACATTGGAAAAAAGTTTCTTCTTCTTTTTGGGCGAAGTTCATTATGGCCTTTCTTAGTGCATTGGTTCGATGAGTAGGGAAGAATTTTTTAAGAAATTCCCTAGTCATCTCAGCCCATGTCCCAATAGACCTTGGCCTTAAGGAATGTAGCCATGATTTGGCCTTCTCTTTCAAGGAAAAAGGAAATAATTTGAGTTTTATAGTATCCCTAGTTACATTGTCATAGTTTATTGTGGCAATAACCTCTTCAAATTCCTTAATATGTAAATAAGCACTTTCAGAGTTGAGTCCATGGAATCTAGGAAGAAGTTGGATCAACCCCGGTTTAAAATCAATGTTTCCCACATTGTGAGGGAAAATTATGCAAGCGGGAGTACTGGTCCTAGCTGGTTGTAAATAGTCACGTAAAGTTCTAGGTTGAGGTACATCCCCCACTTCATTCTCATCCAATTCAGTAAAGTTTTGGGCTTGATTTTGATGTTGATTTGTAATATACATAATAAATTTTAGGTGTATAAATTTTTTTTATTTTTAAAATTAAGATAAAATCTGACCATTGAGTGGATCATATGACACTTGAACATAAATATAGATCAATTTGTTTTATGAAATACCGATATAAATCATGGATCGTACATCCATGTCATATAAAACGTAAACCTACAGTTGGATTGTCAATTCGAGTGCTATAAATGGTCCGATCGATGGACGGATGACTTAAATCCTCTAAATTGACTATCTTAGAGAATGATCCATCCAATGTGTGCTGATCATCTTGTAAATCGTATTATAACGTTCAAAATGGTATAAGTATGATAATTTTTCCTAAGTAGAACTTGAGATGTGAGGCCGGATATATGGATGGCCATAATTTATCGAAGATATTAACCAATCTAGTAATCTGATTTGTGTAAAATTACTTTCATATAATTCATCTTAAGTAGACCCATCATGCTATCTGATTTGATCATAACATATATATACTTAGATCTTTCTAATCATGTGCATGTGTATATTGCATCATCATGACCACCCATTACCTCATCTATCGTCCATAGTTGAACATTGCCACTATTTTTCCATGTACATGTATATCATGATCTATGATTCTGTGTGGTTAGAATTTAATATTTCATAACCATGTGTAACATACAAGGTTGGCACACACACAAACATGGATATACTCCCACCAATGATATTGAGAGAGTACCTTTGATAGGTGTGCCCTCATGGCTATGAACGGTAATACATCATATCTTGTTATCCCAGTATCTTTTGAGAGTGAAACAAATGTTTTAGATGATGATGACCACCTATGTGGGACCCACTTTGAGAGTGGCACATGTACGTACTCTGAGTTAAACTCTTAAATAAGAATTTTTCTTAAAATCCCTCTCGTAACCTTTTTTCCTAAATCTCTTCCCATTACTTCAAGAGAGTGCATGCACTTACATGTGTTTAACATGTTTTTTTCATGCATGTATTTAATGTAAGAAGACTTTGTTTCATCTATATAAAGCAATGCCAAGTCTCTTCTTGTTATAGGCAAATATAGTTTAGCGAGAAGTGAAGGATCGCGGCACATAATGAATGCGAGCAGTCAAGCTCGTGCTCGTCAGAAGGGGTCGCACATCTGGAGTGCGAGCAGCTCAGTTCGTGCTCACGATAAGGGGTCGCACATCTGGAATGCGAGCAGCTCGGTTCGTGCTCGTCAGAGGGGTCGCATCTCCCGGATGCGAGCAGCTCGTCTCGTGCTCGTCAGAAGGGGTCGCATCTCCCGGATGCGAGCAGCTTGTCTCGTGCTCATCAGAAGGGGTCGCATCTCCCGGATGCGAGCAGCTCAGCTCGTGCTCATCAGAAGGGGTCGCATCTCCTGAATGCGAGCATTCCTGACACGAGCAGCTCCCGAATCAGAGCAATCATGAGTCTTTGTTTTTGGTTTGGACGGTCTTCGTAGTTTCAGCACCCGATTCCCGTCGAGCAGCTTGTCCAAATCCCTCTGCGACTCCAAGCAGGGCTACACCCAGTACGGTGGTCTCCGCCCTTTCGGCGTCTCCTTCCTTTTCGCCGGCTATGACTCCAACTACGGCTTCCGGCTTTACGTAAGTGATCAGCGCTACTACTACGCCTACCAGCAGTCCGTATAAGTCGATTTTGGGCTTATCTTCTTTTGTGGTTCCGAATCTCGAGGGATTGCTATCAAGAAACGTGATTGTCGGAAGAAGTCATTGGGTTAGATATTGCCTCTAAGGATAAGGATCTTGTCCCACGAAATCAGCGGGATTTCGGTATCGTACACGACATCAGCGGGATCTCGATATCTTACGTAACAGATTGGATTGCTTCAGATCTATATAAAGGGATGACTCCATTAAAAGAAAGGTACACAATATTCAATCTCTGGCCTGTTTTGGCCTGGTTATTCTTCTTCTTGCTTCTGCCTGACTTAAGCATCGGAGGGCTAACGGCTGGACGCCAGCCACCCTTAGTTGCTTCCTGTCTTCTTTCAGGTCCGGCGGAGGAAGGTATCTGTTAGAGAGAAGGTGAACGTCCGGAGGATCCAGTTACAAAATCTGACGTTAACAGTTTGGCGCCGTCTGTGGGAAGCGACTTGATCGTCAAAATCAATCGTTCTAACCATCGATAAAAATCCTTCGGCGATGCCTCCTAAAAAGGCTGTTCATCCTTCGACTTCAAGGCAGGCACCACCTCCGCCCGATGAGACGGAATCCGTACCTACCCTTCCACCTCCCTCGACGAACATCCCTCAAGGAGCCCCAAATATGCCATCAACAAACCCATTATTGGAAGCTTCTGGAAATCAAGACGATGTCCTGCGTTTCCTCGGAAACACTCTCCTAACTCTAAATGCCGGAGTTCAGGCCCTGTCGAATCAACTTGATCAGCATTTCCCCGAACCGCAGAGATAAGCCTCCGAAGGTTACCACCGTAGCCCATACCAGTGGCATCCAGACATTCTATGGACGAACCACAAGTCCCACCACTTGGCAGCCATCTCCCTGTGCCGTCTCCACATTCTATACATTCTAGTTCGTCTCGACAACCTCAACCTCAGGGCTCCACTGCCGAAACATCAAGCTATACCCTACCATGGGAAGGAGATCTCAAAAGAATCCATGATCGTTTTGATGTCATGGAACAACGATACCAGGCAAATCGGCCATCTACCATCATGGCGACGATACATTAATCCGAGTCTCCCTTTACTAGCGAGGTTATGGAGGCACCGTTACCTAAAAAGTATCGAACGCCCGTTATCACCCCGTATACAGGTATTGGTGATCCTCTTGAACACCTAGAAACATACAGGTCTCTCATGGAGTTGGAGGGACATGGCTCAGAAATCATGTGTAGGGCTTTTTCCCTAACATTGAAGGAAGCAGCTCGTACGTGGTTCCGGGGATTAAAGCCTCGTTCCATCAGCTCCTTTTCCCAGTTATCAGAGATATTCCTTTCTCAATTCATGGGAAGCATTCGCATTAAGAAGCCAGCGTCTCATCTAATGAATTTAAAACAGCAGCATGGGAAGACAATAAAGGAGTTCACAGTACGGTTCACCGCTGAAGCCGTTCAAACTGAAGGTTATACTGAAGAAAAAGGGCTCGTAGCCCTCATAGCAGGAATAACGAGCGAGAAATTCAGGTTTGCCTTGGATAAAAGCCCGCCGAAAACTATGGCAGAATTCCAAGCCAAAGCCCAGAAATATATCAATGCAGAAGAAGTCGCATTGACGCGTCATGGAATACAAGGTAAGAAACGCAAGCCAGAGGGAACCTCTACTGCAGATAGAAAGAATCGTCGTGATCAGCGCGACCGTTCTCCCAAGAAGCCTTATTCTGGTAAATATCATAACTACACTCCCCTCAATCGATCTCATGAAAAGGTTTTAATGGAGATTAAACACAAGCCATATGTGAAGTGGCCTGCAATTCTGTTACTTCCACAAAGATCACGGGCACAGAACCCAAGACTGCATCTCTCTACGAGATCATATTGAAGCCCTTATTCGAAAAGGCCATCTCCAGGATTATGTTGCTCGTAAAAATCGATCACCAGAAAGGGCGAACACCTCGTCTCTCCAAAAGGAACAATCTCATCATCAAACTGACCAAGAGGACGCTGAGCCTACGGGAGAAATCCGCACCATCATCGGAGGACCAGCTTGCGGGGGCGATTCTCAAGCTTCAAGAAAAGCATATGCTCGAAAGGCGTCTAAAGAACCCTAGCAAATCTACTGGCTGGAACAGACGTCTAGCTCGTTAAAAACCAGCCATCCTCCAATTTCCTTCACTCTCGAAGATGCAAAGGGAATTCACTTCCCTCACGAAGACTCCATCGTAGTCACATTGAAGGTATCAAATTATCTGACACATCGAATTATGGTGGATACAGGTAGCTCAGCCGATATTCTATACTTGGAGGCTTTCAACAAAATGGCACTTGCCAAAAGCCTTCTCAAACCAGTATCGACGCCCCTCGTCGGCTTCGGAGGTGAGGTAGTAACGCCTGAAGGAAGCATCGATCTCCCAGTTACTTTTGGAGAAAGTCCAGCGAAGACCACCGTCTTTATAAACTTCCTCGTGGTGGACCGAAAATCAGCGTATAACGCCATTTTGGGGCGGTCGTCTCTTACTAAGGTCGGGGCAGCCTTGCACCCTTCATATCTGTGTGTCAAATTTCCTACCCCAAATGGTATCGGGGTCGTGCGAGGAAGTCAACAGGAGGCACGGTCTTGCTATCAGATAGCCCTACAGGATCGGAAGAAGGCTCAAGCAACACCCGTTATGGAGATAGCACAAGGTTCACCCAACCTTCCCACCAACACCTCGTTGGATCCGAGAGAGAATGCTCTTAAATCAAGAACTCCAGGGGAAGAAACAATAGCGATTCACTTAACCAAAGGTGACCCATCCAGGGTCGTATACATTGGATCCTCTTTAACCAGTGTCCATCATGAAGATTTGGTCCGTTTCCTCACCGAATACCAGGACGTGTTCGCTTGGTCTCATAAAGATATGCCAGGCATCGACCCTAATGTCATTGTACATCGCCTCAATATCGACCCGAAACATAAGCCCGTACACCAGCGTCAACGTGCCTTCACTGCAGAAAGACAAATGGCGATCAAGGCTGAAGTCGAGAAGCTACTCACGGTCAATTTCATAAAAGAAGTAGACTACCCAGAGTGGGTCGCAAACGTGGTCCTCGTCCAGAAAGCTAATGGCAAATGGAGAATGTGCGTCGACTATTCAGACTTAAACAAAGCATGCCCCAAAGATAGCTTCCCGACCCCGTGGATTGACCAGTTGGTCGATTCAACAGCTGGACACGCTCTGCTCAGTTTTATGGATGCTTATTCTGGTTACAATCAGATCATGATGCATCCACCTGATAGCCAGCATACTGCTTTCATCACAGATCGGGGATTATATTGCTACCAGGTAATGCCGTTCGGCCTTAAAAATGCAGGGGCCACTTATCAACGTCTCGTCAACAAAATATTCGCTGCTCAAATCGGTATGAATATGGAAGTTTATGTTGATGATATGCTCGTGAAAAGCACCGTAGACGATGATCATATTTCTGATCTTCGAGAAGCCTTCGACCTAATGAGGAAGTATCAAATGAAATTGAACCCAGAAAAATGTGCGTTTGGAGTGTCTGCAGGAAAGTTTCTTGGGTTCATGGTCGGCCAGCGCGGAATCGAGGCAAATCCTGAAAAGATAAAAGCATTGATAGAGATGAAATCCCCCACCACTCTGAAGGACGTCCAGCGTTTGGCTGGTCGCATCGCATCATTGAACAGGTTCATCTCGCGAGCATCTGACAAGTGCTTACCATTCTTCAAACTCCTTCGTGCAACGGCCAAGTCTGATTGGAAATGGACACCACAATGTGAAGAGGCTTTTCAACAATTGAAGCTATACATGAGCACACCCCCCATTTTATCTAAACCTGTAGCACATGAGCAACTCATTCTTTATCTCTCTGTGTCCATCACGGCCGTTAGCGCCGCTTTAATAAGAGAAGATTCCGGGGTACAAAGGCCCGTTTATTATATCAGTCGAGCAATGGTTGATGCAGAAACTAGGTATTCTGATATGGAGAAGCTGGCCCTGGCTTTAGTTACGGCAGCTCGAAAACTACGACCATACTTTCAAGCCCACGCTATTTTAGTACCAACGAATCATCCACTGCGGCAAGTCCTTCAAAAGCCTGAGGTTTCCGGACGCTTAACTAAATGGGCAGTCGAGATCAGCGAGCACGATATCTCATTCTGCCCTAGGACAGCGGTAAAGGGCCAAGCCGTGGCTGACTTCATCGCCTGAATTCACATACTCTCCTGATGATAATACCATGACCAGCGACCTGCCTCCTTGGTCACTCTTCGTGGACGGGTGGTCGCGGGCCAGTGGCAGTGGAGCGGGCCTGATTTTAGTGGTTCCCGACGGGTCGCATTTCCAATATGCTCTGCGTTTTGATTCTCGTATCTCAAATAATGAAGCAGAATATGAAGCCCTGATCATCGGCCTCGAATTGGCCATTGTCATTGCAATTCAGAATCTGTCAATTCATAGCGACTCTTAGCTCATTGTCAACCAAGTCCTTGGTGAATTCGAGGCCAAAGAAGAAAGGATGGCCTTCTACAAGTCTCGTGTCCTCATCCTGCTCGCAAAACTAAAGACTTATGAGATAATTCATATTCCTCGCGAGAAGAACCAACTTGCCGATTCCCTGGCAAAGCTCGCCTCTGCATCAAAATCTGAGTTATCACATTCGGTCCCCATCGAGCATCGTCAGAACCTAAGTATCGACCACGCAATTCTCGAGCAAGTAATATCGGTACAATCATCCCCATGCTGGATGGATCCCATCATTCTGTATCTCAGAGACGGATACCTACCAGAGGACAAAAAAGGTGCAAGACAAATTCGCCTTCGGGCTGCCAGGTATACCTTACAAGACGGAATATTGTTGCGCAAGAGCTTTTCCTTGCCCTATTTAATGTGTCTTCATCCAGAAGAAGCCCTTCGTATTCTCGACGAAGTACACCAGGGGGCATGTGGTAATCACCCCAGGGGGCGATCCCTAGCATATAAGGCGATGCGGCAAGGATATTATTGGCCCACTATGAAAGCAGACGCAATTGAATTTTCTAAAAAATGTGATAAGTGCCAACGATATTCACCTATACCTCATGTACCGTCCGAGCGGATGACTCCAGTTGATAGCCCTTGGCCTTTCGCTCAGTGGGGGGTCGATATCATCGGGCCCTTACCCATGGGAAAGGGACAAAATAAGTTCGCGATTGTAGCGGTTGATTACTTCACCAAATGGGCCGATGCAGAATCATTAGCTAAGATTACTGAGAAACAAACTACCAAGTTTATATGGAGAAATATTATATGCCGTTATGGACTCCCCCACACTATAATCACCGACAATGGAACGCAATTCGACAACGCAGCCTTTGACGAATTCTGTGAAAAGTGGAAGATACGTAATCTCCGCACTTCTCCATATCATCCTCAGGCGAATGGGCAGGTCGAGGCAGTGAATAAAATCATCAAACACCACTTAAAGACTAAATTAGGCGAATGTAAAGGTATGTGGCCAGAACTTCTGCCAGAAGTATTATGGGCATATAGGACTACAACTCGTACATCAACGGGTGAAACCCCCTTTTCCTTAGCATTTGGTGTCGACGCAGTAGTACCAGTGGAAATTCAAGTGCCCTCGTATCGGATCGAGCAATATGACCCCGCGAGTAATAAGGAAGACCTTCGCCTTCATCTCGATCTCTTGGAAGAACGTAGAAACGCCTCCCAAGTACGAGCGGCAGCATATCAACAACGTATTTCTCGTTATGGAAATGCGAAGGTTCGGCCTAGATCCTTCCAGCTTGGAGATTTGGTCCTAAGGCAAAAACTCGGAGTCCCTTCTCGTTCGCTAGATCCAAATTGGGAAGGCCCTTATCGGGTTATTAGGATTGTGCGACCCGGTACCTATTATCTTGAAGATATGCAGGACAGACCCGTGCGTCGCCCTTGGCACGTGGAGCATTTGCTACAATACTTCCCCTAGATTTGATGTAGTTCATAACAACATTTTATGAATAAAGTTGAAGATATCTTTTGGTCGCTATTCCATTTATTTGGACCTGAATAGCCCTGAAGAGAGTGCTTACCATCTCTTGACCAATTGCCTACCTTTGGTAGGGCTAAAACCACCTTTTGGCCGCTATCCCATTTATTTGGACTCGAATAGCTCCAAAGAGAATATACACATCCTCTTGGCCAATTGCCTACCCTTGGTAGGATTGAAGTTGTTATTAATTGGTTGCTTCTCCATTTTATGGATTAAAAACAGCCCCGAAGAGAGCATACGTGCTCTCTTGACCAATCTTCTGCCCTTGGTGGAATCAAAATCTCAATCGATAGATCAGTTTATCTCAACGCGGACACGGTCACACGACCCCCGGATTGAGTCTAATTCATCTTTTTATGAGTTAGATGCTCGCACTTGGTGAAAGAGATCGCACTTCCAGAATGCGAGCAGCGCAGCTTGTGCTCGAATTAAGGGGTCGCAGTTCGTACCCCTAACTACGAGCAGCGCAGCTCGTGCTCGAATTAAGGTGGCGCAGTTCGTAACCCCACTGCGAGCAGCACAGCTCGTGCTCGAATTAAGGGGTCATACTCCTAATGCGAGCAGCTCAACTCCTGCTCGAATTAAGGGATCACATCTCTGATGAGTCAACATGTGATCAACACAAAGCAAAAATGAAAGATAAGAAGAATACATGACACTGAAGAAATAGATATTCATGAAAAAAGACCAAGAGGTCAAGTCATTACACACTCGTTACATATAAATTTCTTCTCGGAAGTATAAAAAAAAAAAAGAAAGAAAGAAAGAAAGAATACATGACATAGGAAGGTGCCGAGGTCAAGGTTGGTCATTCTCATCTTGCGCAGGCTCGCGGCTCTCAGCTTCGGGACCAGCCTCAGAAGCAGGAGCGACATCTGTTGCCCCGGTGACTTCGTTCTCAACGGCAGCCCGTTCTCTAGCTGCAAGCCTCGAAAGCCACTCTGTCGAACTCCTCAACGTTAAAAGTTGGAGCAATCTGCTGCATAACTCTGACCGCAAAATCGCGACCAGCGATATACGCTTCATATCGTTCCTCGTCGTAAAGTTGAGAAGTCCGGAACTCCTGGACTGCGCGAGGACCCTCATTAGATACCATTTGAATGAGGGCCACTCGCTCTTCTTCCCAGTGGATGGAGTCATCCTTCAACTGTTGAAGTCGCTGCTGGGCCTCCTCGAGCTTCTTCTGGGCCTCCTTGAGCTTGGTCCGAGCATCCTTGAGCCACCCTTCAAGCTGGATCTTGTCCTGGCGGAAGATTTCCCTCTCCTTCTCGCTCTTGGTATGGAGCTCCTGAAGCTTTGCGAGTTGGAGATCCACTGACTGAAAGCGTTCAGTCAAGGATTGGATTTTGACGAGGAGAATTTTCTTCTCTTCATCCAGCTTGGCAATCTGCACTTCCAGAGCTTTCACCAAGCGGTCCCGCCCTTGGACCTCTGCATCCATCGTCTTTTTCTTCTTCTCCGCATCCTCCACGCTGCGGCGAGCTGCTTTGACATCCCGCCTAACACGGAGTGTGAGATCCAAGCTCTGATATAAATAAAGAGAGAAAGATTAGATTGCTAGTCATCTTATCAAATCCCAAAGAGATTGGTAAAAAGGAAAAAGGTGGTTACCTGAACCAATCTCACTCCAATATCAGTGGAGAGAGCTTCTGGGCTTGGCTCAGGCAAACCCCCGAAGGCGTTGGGAGGGATGTTATCAAACATAAACTTGCATATAGGATGCAAGTGCGGGGGGATAACAAAAACCCCCGACCCGGAAGGTTGGGCCACTACCATCTTGCTTGAGCCTGTCTCGCGAGCACCCACGGCACCCACGGAAGGTGTCGCAGACTCGCGAGCACCACTAGGCTCGCATCTTATATCCTTAGGAGGGAGGCCTCCCTCCCTCCGATCGCCTTTCGGCGAATTGTCGGCGACTTCAATCACTGGCTGACCGCGAGCACCTGACGGTGGAGTCACAGTAGCCGGAGGGGGCATGGCGGATAGAGGGGTCGCGTTAACCGGAGGGGTCGTGGTCGTACGAGAAGTCGTAGCGACCCCTCCCGAGCCGACCCCTCGCGATTGAGAACTGCGAGCAGACCCATCAGCGGGAACAGGTGCATTTGAGGGACCCCCGTTTTTCTTTTGCCTCTTCGAGGCCGTGCCCTTCAGACGGGGAAGTACCCCTAGTGCACCTCTTTTGTCGCCAACGTTCGTCATTTCTTCTTTGGAGATAAGACCCGCTGCACAGAGATGACGAGACTCTAATACGACGTTGACGTGGCGTGTAGTCGCAGGAAGCTTGTAGACTCTAACTAATTTCTCGTTGAGTCCTCCCCGCAGGTTCGGCTTCACACCAGTTGGGATTCCTGCGAACAAAAAAGAACGCGCATTAAAACTTCAATGGAGCAAAGGTTTTCTTTCTTTCGGACAGATAAAACGAATACTTAACCCACCTTCGCCAAAATGGCGATTAACATTATGGCTTTTGGGGTCGGAGCCCAATTCGGACTCCCAGTTGCCAGAAACGTAGAACCACTTCTTTCTCCATCCCGGGTAGTTGGAAGAAGGGTTCCCCAAAATAAAATTATTCCGGTGCCAGAAGCAGAGGTAGTACCAACCCTCGCTAGCTGGCGCCTTCTTCAGCTGGAATAACCTCAAAAATTCCTCAGTGGTTAACTCCTCGTTACCCGCCTGTTTCCAAAGGACGAAAACACTCAGAAGAACCCACCAGCCGTTAACTATAAGTTGGCCCGGGGTAATCTTGTAGAGACGGAGGAAGTTTCGTATGAAGGGGTGGAGGGGAAGACGTACGCCCACTTTGAAAAAATATTCGTAAATAGCCACACACCCAGGTGGTGGTGCATCGGCTGTCTCCCCTCTCCCAGGCAATCTAAATGAAACAGAGTCTGGGACCCTATATACCTCTCTAAGGTTAGAGAGTTTTTCCTCCGTCAAGATGGAAGAGTAACCGGAGGCGGAATATCTCTCAGCCGGTACTCTGGCGTTATTGGATTCGGAGGAATCAGGGGTTTCATCTCCCAAAGGAACAATCTCTTCGTCAGAGATTTCCCCCATTATAAAAGAGAGATGGGAGGAAGAAATGAAGAAGAAGAAAGAAAAGAAGGATACCTCTGTAAAGAGGTTTTTTACTCCGGAATAGAGAAGGAAGAAGAAGAAGGAAACCTCAGTAGCAAATGGAATTCGAAATGGATGATTTTCGGCTAAGTACGATATTATACGCAATCATTCGGGTTGATTTGATGGACACACGGCAGCTTCTTATCCGGCACGCCAGACGAACGGGCTGCTGGTATTAAATACGAAAACATGTGGCACCCGACGCCTCATTTCGGGCGGCAGAAAAAGCTGCGCGAAAGCTGGCCATCATAAATGCGGAAGCACGTTAAGTGAATCATGCGCGATTTTCTCCCAGCACCCAGCTGTCAGCACTAGCAAACCCTTGGCATAGTTCCTCAATACCAAGGGTTTGGGGGGCATCTGTTATAGGCAAATATAGTCTAGCGAGAAGTGAAGGATCACGGCACATAATGAATGCGAGCAGTCAAGCTTGTGCTCGTCAGAAGGGGTCGCACATCTGGAGTGCGAGCAGCTCAGTTCGTGCTCGCGATAAGGGGTCGCACATCTGGAATGCGAGCAGCTCGGCTCGTGCTCGTCAGAAGGGGTCGCATCTCCTGGATGCGAGCAGCTCGTCTCGTGCTCGTCAGAAGGGGTCGCATCTCCCGGATGCAAGCAGCTCGGCTCGTGCTCATCAGAAGGGGTCGCATCTCCTGAATGCGAGCATTCCTGACACGAGCAGCTCCCGAATCAGAGCAATCATGAGTCTTTGTTTTTAGTTTGGACGGTCTTCGTAGTTTCAGCACCCGATTCCCGTCGAGCAGCTTGTCCAAATCCCTTTGCGACTCCAAGCAGGGCTACACCCAGTACGGTGGTCTCTGCCCTTTCGGCGTCTCCTTCCTTTTCGCCGGCTATGACTCCAACTACGGCTTCCAGCTTTACGTGAATGATCAGCGCTACTACTACGCCTACCAGCAGCCTGTATAAGTCGATTTTGGGCTTATCTTCTCTTGTGGTTCCGAATCTCGAGGGATTGCTATCAAGAAACGTGATTGTCGGAAGAAGTCATTGGGTTAGATATTGCCTCTAAGGATAAGGATCTTGTCCCACGAAATCAGCGGGATTTCGGTATCGTACATGACATCAGCGGGATCTCGATATCTTACATAACAGATTGGATCGCTTCAGATCTATATAAAGGGATGACTCCATTAAAAGAAAGGTACACAATATTCAATCTCTGGCCTGTTTTGGCCTGGTTATTCTTCTTCTTGCTTCTGCCTGACTTAAGCATCGGAGGGCTAACGGCTGGACGCCAGCCACCCTTAGTTGCTTTCTGTCTTCTTTCAGGTCCGGCGGAGGAAGGTATCTGTTAGAGAGAAGGTGAACGTTCGGAGGATCCAATTACAAAATCTGACGTTAACACTTCTCGTAAACACTTACACTTTAAACAGAGAGAGAGAGAGAGAGAGAGAGAGAGAGAGAGAGTTCTGTGAGCTTATCTTCTGATCCAAACCATTTATCAAGTGAGTACTCTAAGACTATATCTCTTAGATATTTTTGATCAAATCCAAGTGGTCCCCACAAAGTATAAAACTAAGATGAACCATGAGTTGACCATTAGTCAGTATGAGTGGGCCCCACATGGTACCCCACACGCTGCCTCACGTGGGCAAACGCATGGGCCCCTTATGCGGACATAATGAATGGCAAGAATGGGCCCCACTCTTTTATAAGGTTTTGTACATGTGGGTTTTTCTGTTTAGATTTGAATTTTTATTTACTTTATTTGTTGTTATCATGTTCAACAATATAAATGAATCAATTAGTTTAGAGATCTTATCATTAGACTTATGGTGGGCTTATATATATAAAAAAAACTAACATCTCTCTAAAAAGGGCCCCACCTTAAGATCTTGTCATTGGAAACATGAAAAATGAGTTTTAGATGAAAGATCCATCGTTGACAAGTAATATAGTGGTGGGCCCCACCAACATTAAAGGCATCCTTAAGTGGGCCCCACTGCATTTATTCGAATGAACGATAGATCTTATTCAACGAAGTATAGATCTTTATCGAAAGTCTTATAAATCTTTATCTTCGTTTGTTAATCAAGATCCCTAATCTAATCTTAGATTTAAACCACTAAAGTTTAAATAAAAGATAAAAATGATTACATGGATTGTTAAATCAATGATCAGGTCCAATCCAACCGTTGATCAAGAGTCTAATAAACCAATTAACGAATTGAATTTGGGAATAATAAGATCCACCCAACCCAGATCTAGATCGGATCATCTGATCAATGATCAACTAGGGTCGTTGGACCAAAATTGTGAAAAATAAGGAAATGAACGGTCGGATCGGATGGATCTTAACACATAATTGTTATAAAGGTTGATCTTGACCTTAGACCCAATTAAATCATGATTTAAACCCATGATTCTTGAGATATGAGTAAGATTTGACTAGTGAATGGACCCGATTATTCACTTAAGGTCGCAAGTGGACCATCTTAAAACCAATATGATCTGATATTGATCTTGATTATCAGATTATGAATCAATTCCATCTAAACCATATAAAATGTGTCTAAACCCTTGGATTAGTAATTCAACTAGTCATAACCGTCCATCAAGTGGCGAATTGATCAAAATGGAAGATTAAGTATATAGGAACCTAGATCCAACTGACCATATCTTAAATGAACGATTCTAATTAAAGTTTAACGGTCGGATCGAAAGGATCTCGGGTTTATATGAAAATAAAGCCAAAATGAACGGTTAAGATTGGTAGATCATGAACTAAATGTGAAATATGACTAAACCAAAGGTGTGGATCGTTAGCTTGATGATCTAATTGTCAAATCAACGGTCATAATTGTGTATTAACGGATAATAATTGATTATATCATGAAATTAAGTATGAAAGTAACCCTATTCGCATAACATTTAAAAGGGAACCCAACGAGAATGAAAATCGAGAACCCGTCAACTAGTCACAGAGGATTGTATCCAAGGAGCTCAAGCAGAATAAAACTTTGAGTAAGTAACACTACACCAGGATGGTATTTCCAGCATGCATTCATTATGCATTCATGAATCTTATGATATAAACTGCTTATTTGATATATGTCATTATCGAAAATGTGATGTTGAAGTTGAACACCAGACAACTCGGGGATAAAAATTCCTTAAATTCTCGGGCAGAGTTCCCAACCGGAACCCGAGTTGGTACCAATAGGGCCTCCTCCCAAGGCTGTGGCTTAGGGCTGGAGAAGGAGTATAGTCAGCTCTAGAATAGACTACTCATCGTTGAATAGGTGTTGGCAGGCCGGAAGCTGTGCGCAGCCATGGCCTTGGTGATTCCTGAGTATGGAGTTGTTTATATGATAGATGGCATATTTTATTGTTATTTTGGTAAACATGATATGTATTGAATCATGCAAATTATTATTACTTATTGGGCTTCTAGCTCACGATGTTGTATATGGAAACCATCCAGGAAAAGACATAGTGGAGGCGTCTCTATGAAGATGACTTCGACAGAATAACTGGTGGAGGAGCCAGAAGGAAATAAGAGAATTTAGTCTTTATATCTATGAAGTTATTTATGTTTTGAGTGATTTAGTTCGGACATAAGCCTTAGGGTCATTTGATACTTTGAGACAATTAATAATTAGTTATATGCTATGATGATGATTAAACTTTTATTTTAGTGGGTGAATGTGTTACAGTTTAATTTTAGTACAATATGATAGCTAATACCTCGAACTTGATACCCGAATTGATGGAATTCGGATATCCAAGGTTGGGGTGTTACATGATTAGCCCTTTGATTTGGTTGATTTTCAGCCATCTCTCTAGTAATTTCAGGAAGATTTTGACGTTTCCTAGCACGAGGCTCTCTATCAATCCCTTCAACAATTACTCCATCACTAACAAGTCAGTGATTAGAATTCCGAGCCCAATGTGGCATGCAAATCCAAAAAGAATGAAACAAAAAGGAATTCTTCCTTCCTTCCTTTACTTCTCTTTAAGACCGAAGCACAAGGTGTCTTGCAATGGCTGAGCCAGAAGCAAGGATAGAGACCGATTTCTCCTGGTCAATAGGGGTTCAGAGAACTCCCCACCCACTCTTTGAGTCTTTTAAGAAAAGTGCAGAAAAACAAGAAAGAGGAATCAGATTGAGAAGAGAAATCTCTGAGCACAAGGTGATCCAAGACGGCAGAGCCGACCAATAGGAATCCAGGCGGCACAAGGCCAACCTATCAGAGATCCAAAAAGAGTCTCCACCCACTCTACAAGAGATGAATATGGTAGGAATGAGTAGGAGAAGAAGAAGAGTAAGGTTAGAATGATAAAACCTGATTTGTGACTTAAGATGCCTACTTCTTCTTCAACTTCCTAAAAATCCCTGAATTAGACCTATGTTAGAATCCTGCAAAAATCAAAACAAAGTAAGTTAGTATTTAGAAGAAAACCTTCCCTAGAAAGCAAAACAAATCCTAAACCTATCTTAACACAATCTCAACTAAAAGTTATTTCAGAAAATTCTAAAAATACCGCATAGATATCCCCGGCAACGGCGCCAAAAACTTATTCACTTTCCCAAGTGTAGGGTTGCGAAGTAGTAATAATTCGGAAAGACCGAGTATCGTTCCCACAGAGATTTATGAATGGGTATTCTCAGAATTTGTCCAAAATAACTAGTAATTAAGATCCTATTAAGAACTAAAACTGGAAAATAGCAATTTGGGTTTAAATAGTGAATGTGTAAGGTAATTTCAATCTAAAAAGGCACTAGAGCGCCAAGGATCCACTTTTGACAAGTTTCAATGCATCAACACAACTAGGTCTCTCATAACTTAATCGGAATCGAATTCATATCTCTATCCAATCGGAATATAGAGCAGTTAAATCAACAATTATCCAAAACAGTTGCTTATTCATTGATTCGATTCCCACAACAATGCTCAGGCCTTGGGCACACTCAATTGTGTAGGCCAAGCCTCTTTCCAATCTAGTTGAGATTCATAACCATAGCTTTCATCAAATCCTGTCACTAGACTTGATTACAACTAATGATTACAACTTCTAATTAAATCAAAATCAATCAACAAACAGCTATTTCAGATTACTACAAAAGATAAGAACTTTAGTTGAGTGAGTTCCCACATGAAAATCAGGCCATTGTACACAAGGCAATCAAAGGGTCCACCATGCCCGAAGTCGATGATAGATCAATGAACTACACAAGCATAAACAATGCTCAGAAGGTAAGCTACCAAGCTTAGAATCACTAAGAATCATATGAGCCCGGAGTCATCAAGAGATCTAAGTAAAACCAAACTACTACTTGATTCAAACTCATATTAAACTAAAATTCTTCAATTAAAACATAAAAGGAAACCTAGGTTGCATCAATCCATCAAAAACGAATCAAAAGCTTCACCTCTTAGCCCTAGGTAATAGGTTTTAGTTCATCTCTAACATCCTTGAACTAGAAGCCTCAAAAACATAAAAAACTACTAAAACAGGAAGAAAACTAAGAAAACTTGAAGTAGAATCCGTCTCCCAAGCAATCCCCACGTCCTAGCATGCCTTGGTATGAAGAGGAGAAGTCCTTTTTTATAGATTGGTGCGAAAGATTCCAAATTTAGCAAGGAATTACGCAATTGCGCAGAGAAAATCAGAGCTTTACGTACAATCTGTTACGCTGACGACCTGTCGCATGACCGATCTGAGCTCCTGAATGACCGGTTGCACGACTGGTCTCAAAACCTCAAAAATAGTCCAGTGAGTTTGGTGTTTCTGGACACCCCTCGACCTGTCTGGCGACCGGTCTAAGATGAGAAAAACAGTCTAAAAAAATACACTGTCGACCTGTTTGTCGACCTGTTTGTCGACCAGTCTGGCGACCGGTCTAGCGACCTGTCTAAGCACAAAATTTCAAATTTTCTTCATCATCTCTTCTCTTTCTTTCTTGCTTCTTTCTTCCACCTTTCGGCACTTGTTCTATTGATCTTCAATGCATACAAAGTGACTCTTTTAACTATGAATTGGTGAAGTCTCCTTCTCATTCCTACAATCACAATTCCATGCATTTGATTAGTCTTTAAATCATGAAACCATGCATAATGAGTGATGAATTGGGGTTAGAATATGCACAATTAAGAGCTCAACAGCAGTGTATCCTCAAGAGTTTATGTCGGTTGTGGCTCGTGAAAAAGAAACTCTTGAGGATAATTGTTGGCATCCATGGTTGGCTCGTCTCCCAAATTGAAATTTTGATGCTCCCACCTATTAGGATTCTGCATGTCATATGTTGTGCTTTTAGATAGTTGTTGATATTTGTAGCCAAACAAGTGATCATACATTGTCCTAACCGGTGGAACATTATTCATCTCTTTCCGATACTCTCCCATTGTCTTACCTGGCGAAAAGTTATGCCCATTGTTGTCATTCCGGTAATCTCGCAAGGTCTTACGTGGGAGAGTATTAGAAGTAGATTGAGTCATAGAAAGATATTCATGCTTGTAATGGTTCCAATCATAATAATTTTTTATTTGGTTCGACCTCTCATCTTCCAAAAGGTATTTAGACAATGCACCCGTCCAATCATTCATAATGAAATTATAAGAAGTTGAAAAAGAAAAGAATTCTTCCTTCCATCCTTTACTCCTCTCTAAGACTGAAGCACAAGGTGTCTTACAATGGCTGAGCCAGAAGCAAGGATAGAGACCGATTTCTCCTGGTCAATAGGGGTTTAGAGAACTCCCCACCCACTCTTTGAGTCTTTTGAGAAAAGTGCAGAAAAAGAAGAAAGAGGAATAAGATTGAGAAGAGAAATCTCTGAGCACAAGGTGATCCAAGACGGCAGTGCTGACCAATAGGAATCAAGGTGGCACAAGGCCAACCTATCAGAGATCCAAGAGGAGTCTCCACCCACTCTACAAGAGATGACTATGGTAGGAATGAGTAGGAGAAGAAGAAGAGTAAGGTTAGAAAGATAGAACCTGATTTGGCACTTGAGATTCCTACTTCTTCTTCAACTTCCTAAAAATCCCTGAAGTAGATCTATGTTAGAATCCGGCAAAATTAAAACAAACTAAGTTAGTATCCTGAAATTAAAAGAAAACTTAGCCTAGAAAGCAAAACAAATCCTAAACCTATCTTAACACAATCTCAACTAAAAGCTATCTCAGAAAATTCTAAAAATACCGCATAGAAATCCCCGACAACGGCGCCAAAAACTTGTTCACTCCCCAAGTATAGGGTTGCGATGTAGTAATAATTCGGAAAGACCGAGTATCGTTCCCACAAAGATTTATGAATGGGTATTCTCAAAATTTGTCCAAAATAACTAGTAATTAAGATCCTATTAAGAACTAAAACTAAAAAATAGCAATTTGGGTTTAAACAGTGAATGTATAAGGTAATTTCAATCTAAAAAGGCACTAGAGCGCTAAGGATCCACTTTTGACAAGTTTCAATGCATCAACACAACTAGGTCTCTCATAACTCAATCGGAATCGAATTCATATCTCTATCCGATCGGAATATAGAGCGGTTAAATCAACAATTATCCAAACCAGTTGCTTATTCATTGATTCAATTCCCACATCAATGCTCAGGACTTGGGCACACTCAATTGTGTAGGCCAAGCCTCTTCCCAATCTAGTTAAGATTCACAACCATAGCTTTCATCAAATCCTGTCACTAGACTTGATTACAACTAATGAATAGAATTCTAATCAAATCAAAATCAATTAGGAAACAGCTATTTCAGATTGTAATAAAAAGATAAGAACTTTAGTTGAATAAGTTCCCACATGAAGATCGGGCCATTGTACACAAGGCAATCAAAGGGTCTACCATGCCCAGAGTCGATGATAGATCAATGAACTACACAAGCATAAACAATGCCCAGAAGGTAAGCTACCAAGCTTAGAATCACTAAGAATCACATGAGCCCGAAGTCATCAAGAGATCAAAGTAAAACCAAACTAATACTTGATTCAAACTCATATTGAACTAAAATTCTTCAATTAAAACATAAAAGGAAACCTAGGTTTCATCAATCCATCAAAAACAAATCAAAAGCTTCACCTCTTAGCCCTAGCTAAGAGGTTTTAGTTCATCTCTAACATCCTTGAGCTAGAAGCCTCAAAAACATAAAAAACTACTAAAACAGGAAGAAAACTAAGAAAACTTGAAGTAGAATCCGTCTCCCAAGCAATCCCCACGTCCTAGCATGCGTTGGTATGAAGAGGAGAAGTCCCTTTTATAGATTAGCGGGGAAGATTCCAGATTTAGCAAGGAATTACGCAATTGCGCAGAGAAAATCGGAGCTTTACGTACAATCTGTTACGCTGACGACCGGTCGCACGACCGATCTGAGCTCCTGGACGACCAGTCGCACGATCGGTCTCAAAACCTCAAAAACAGTCCAGTGAGTTTGGTGTTTCTGGACACCCCTCGACCTGTCTGGCGACCGGTCGTGCGACCGGTCTTACGACCGGTCTAGCTATGTAGACCTGTCTGGCGACCGGTCTTAGGACAGGTATTGGGACAGGTCTTGAGACAGGTCTTGGGACAGGTCTTGAGACAGGTCTTGGGACAGGTCTTGGGACAGGTCTTCCATATTTTCTTCTCTTTCTTTCTTTTTCTTTCCTCCACCTTTTGTCACTTGTTATGTTAATCTTCAACGCATATAAAGTGACTCTTTCGACTATGAATTGTGAAGTCTCCCTCTCATTCCTATAATCACAAATCCATGCATTAGATTAGTCTTTAAATATGTAAACCGTGCATAATGAGTGATGAATTGGGGTTAGAATATGCACAATTAAGAGCTCAACAGGTGGTTTAGAATATCTTCTTGCTTCTTCTATGTCTTCCCAAGAGAGTGAAGATGAGCTCCCCTTGAGGCGGAGTGATCGACCCAAGGCAAAAGCTAAGCCTCCTCCTCGCCCTTTAAAATCCAAGAAAACCGCTTCAAAAGGGAAAGGGGCTTCCTCATCTTCTGTTCCCCCTGTTCAATCTCAATCTTTGGGTAAAAATGTTTCATCCCATTCCACCCCATTGGGATGATTTCAAGGACAAAGAGGTGGTTTGTGAAAAATTCGTCAAATTGGTTGACTTGGCCAACTATAATGTTCTTCCCGTATTGGGGTCCCGTACTCCACATGGGGGGCCCGGTCCAGTTTGACGTGGTTCAGAAATTTTATGCCTCTTGTGTCCATGTCACCGCCTCTCCCCCCTCTTTTAACGTCAAGGTTGGTGATTGGCTATGCCTTTTTACTTTGAAATCCATCTCGGAATTTGTTGGAGTTCCCATTGTTAAGGAGTCTTCTTTCGATTTTGCCTCGCTAGGTCCTAAACCTAACCTCGTTATTGCCAAATTCCTATGTGGTGATGGGACACCCAAATGGGTTGGAGGTGCACTTCGAGCGTCCTCTATGTCATGGGATTTCCTCATTCTGCACAACCTTTTCTTCCGCAATGTATACCCGCGGATGAGTAACAAGGCGAATTTCACCGAATCCATGTTTCGGTTGCTCTATCGTGTAGGTCAGGGTCATCCGCTTTGCCTCCCAACCCGGATCATGACCATCATTCACCAGGTTATTTTGCGAGACGATGGAAACTCCTACAATCTTCCTTTTGGACATCTCATATGCAAATTAGCTGCTGATATTGACATTGTCGGTACTGATAAAGTTCACAAGCCCGTCATTATCAACCGTACCATCATTGCTCATATGGAGCTTACCAAAGAAGTCATCCAAAGTCGTCTTCTGCAGGAGTAGCAGCAGGATTCGGCCGAGTTGTGCCAGCCTGAGGCTCCACCTGCCTCCACTGGCCCTTCCCACACTTCACCTTCAGCTCCTTCCTCTGATCCATCCCTCGATCCTCGAGCCGCTCTAGGTCGATTCAGTACGCCTCCTAGAGCTTTTTCTCGACGACGATCCCCTTCCGTGCATCCACCTTCATACATTGCTGAGCTTCGCCAGCTTAAGGAGAGTCTATTTCAGCGGCTAGACAGGATCAAGCAGAGTGGGGACCAGATTTTGCAGGGTCAGGCCACCATACTTGTACAGCAGGAGGCCCTTGTCACTCGCCTCTCACAGTTAGAGAGGCGGATAGAGATATGGGAGCGCGCGGCACGTGGGGACGTTCCACCCCCTGATCTGGGAGATGGAACAGATTACTAGTCTCATGTCTTGGTCACAGTTCCTTTTTGTATGACCAACTACATTATCTAGATTTCATGCACTATCTTTCTATGGGGTGTCTGTATATTTTGCACGGATTGATACATATTTACATTGGGCTTCTTGCCCATTTTGGTATATGTATGGATGCTACAGTTATATCTTTTTATATGAGCTCTTGATCTTTTATTGAATATTTGTGGGAGATTGGATGGTTTGGGCACATTTGCCCTTTTTAGCTCATGCTTTGTGTTCTGTGTTTGTCTAAATATACATCTGGAGGGGTGGTTGGTTGATTGGGCTATAAGCCCTCTATGCTTTCATGATTACTTGTATATCTGGCATGATTTATTCTTTAAATTTTCTCAGGGCTTGAATTTCTATATCTCTTCCCTGTTTTATGTGATTAACATATTTTCGGCGCTAGCCTTGCATCTTTCTTAGGCATATCTTTTTGCTGGCTAACCATTGTCAATTACTAACAAAAAGGGGAAGAATCATCCCACCTAGAAGGTCCGATTATATCTTTTTGCAAGACTTTGTAGGTGCAAGCATTGAGGGGGAGATTTTGAAGAAAATCGAGTCTGTACATGTCCTTTTGTAAATATTATTTTGTATATCTGTATAGACATGTAAGTGGGTGTATATTTCTTTCTGTTTAAGGGTCAATCATGATAAGGAGTCATGATTTGTCTAGGTTAGTGTTGAACCTCAAATTTATACATTGCATTGCCCATTACATGACATGATTTGCATGATTTTCACTAATTTAAAGGCCCATCTAACACATGTTTTGTGATTATAGGGGATGAGAGCGGACTTCATTCAATTAGGGATTAAAAGAAAGCATTTGGAGCTATTGGATGAAGGATGAAAGAGGACCGAAGAAAGAAGAAAGCAAGGAGAAGAGAAAGAAGGAAAAAAGAGGAGAAAAGAAAGAAGGATGAACAAGTTGAAGAGGGTCCGACCGGTCTTGACCGGTCGGCCAGAGGAGCCAGACCGGTCTTGACCGGTCGGCCACACATGCTGATCACATAAAAGACCAGACCGACCGGTCTTGACCGGTCGGCCATGCACACTGGAGGCTAGAAAGAGAGACCGACCGGTCTTGACCAGTCGGCTATGCACGCTGGATGCTTCCAAAATAAAGCCCGACCGGTCTTGACCGGTCGGCTGTACTCCCTGGACTGTTTAAAAGGCCAGTCCGACCGATCTAGACCGGTCGGCTCTGCGTAAACTGAGTCCTTTCTAAATCGGGACTCCGAAAACTGCTGCGCACTGCGTAACCTTTCGCAAATTCTGGATGTTTCCGATGCAAGGGAGGTTTCTTACTATAAAAGGACACCTAGGGGCTCTTCCTAGGGCATCATAGAAGCGAAGAGGCGTGGTTTTGGAGAGAGGAAGCTGTCGTGGAGCGTCTGCAACTCTCCAATTTCTGTTTTTTTTAGTTTTATGCTTTCATTAAGAGTTTTTAGTTGTAGCATGAATATGCTCGGCTAGAACCTCTCAGCTAAGGCTGAGAGGTGAATCTTGTAGCTAATTCCATGTTGGATTCAGTTTAATTCAAGTACTTTTTAATTCAAGTTTGAATTTTTCTCATGTTCTAGTTCCAAAAGTGCTAGTTTGAGATGTTTTATGAGAGTTCATGTACTCAGGACATGAATTCCTTGCAATTCTCTGAGATTATCATATGATGCTTATTTAGGTTCGAATTATAGTAATCCTTGAGCAGGCCATAGTCCATAGGCATGGCTGTTACTCCGCAGGCTATGGATTTGAATTCTACATTGATTGTATGGGACTTGAACTTGGAAGTTCAACTTGATTTGGATGAAATGTGTGTGAATGCTTTATTTTCCAACTAGATGAGAGATAGGACTTCGAATCTAGTTGTGTTCTATACTTGGATTGATTGAATTGACATGGGATTGCTACAAGTGGATCCTTGAATGCCTTAGTACTTTAAATCATTGAATTTTCATTAAGTCACCGTTTTAGTTAATTACCAGATTGAATCTTATATCCCAGCAAAAATTGAGTTGCTGGAGTAGTTTGAGATTGTTTCTATTTCCCTGTGGATCGACCTCGGTCTTACTGAGATTTATTACTACATCGCAGCCTTACACTTGAGGCGAGCGAACAGTTAGATGTTTTGTCACGCAATTGACAAAGGGGGAGATTGTTAGTACACCTATTGTTGTCAATTGGCGTGTTGGTTGATCGCGTCTTGTCGTGTGAGCCCCGGTCGAAGATTTGAAGATCAAGACTTGAAGATTATGCTTCTTCCATTGCTCAAGCTCATGCTGAAACAAGATCTCAAGTAAGTTGCATATAGATCGACCATAGGAAACCCAAAACATCAAAGAATGGCGTAATGACTCACATATCTTATCCCATTCCCTCTCGTCCCTAGCACAAGTTTATCAGACTTGTGGTCCATGGCTAGTGCGAATCGTAATTGAAGATATGTCCAAACATTGGACCCCATGCACCATATCACTTCATGCCTCACCTTGGAAGTGATCCTCGGCTGTGTTGTAGGACCTTATCCAGCAAAACCTGCTGAGACAAGTTCATCTAGATAGCCGACCGGTCTTGACTGGTCGGCCAAAACCTTCAAGATTTATCCAACAAACCTGTTGAAGTATCATTGTCTAGACAGCCGACCGGTCTTGACCGGTCGGCCAGGCTCCTCAACACACAACAGAGCTTGCTGTGATGAATGCAGCAGGGCAGCCGACTGGTCAAGACCGGTCGTCTAGGAATAGCAAAAATTGGACAGAGGCTTGCTGTGACGAATTCAGCTGGACAGCCGACCGATCTTGACAGGTCGGCCAGGGACATTATCAAGACAGCAAACTTGCTGTAATACGTTCAGGTTGACAGCCGACCGGTCTTGACCGGTCGGCCTGTTATACCAAATCATCCAGTAGCTGTGCTGCATTAGCCAGATAGGCAGCCGACCGGTCTTGACCGATCGGCCTTCACATTTCAAGATTGTCCAGCAAGCGCAGTCGACCGGTCGGCCTACATTCTTCATACAGTCCAGCAAGGTGAGCCGACCGGTCTTGACCGGTCGGGCAGACTCAAATGTGGCCTAGTGTTTTGAATTCCGACCAGTCCATCCGACCGGTTGAGACCCCTCTCTGACAGGTCGGACGTGGCCGTTTTAGATCCGTTGGGGCCATCATTTGGGGCTATATAGCCATGACTTGTGGTCTTTCATGGCATGCATTCAACACCCTTCAAGAGCTAAGAGAGAGAGCTTTTACTCACATCCTCCTACCCTCTTTGCTCTTAACTCCCTTGAGTTCATCATTCAAACCTAGCCATTAATGGCTTATCAATGAGTATTCAAAGCTCGGGTTGATGTATGAACTCAAGACCTTCATTCATGGCTGACCTACCTTCGGAATATCTTTATGAGGTCGTTTATAGCCATTGAATGCTTGAAGTTTGGCAGTTTCCTCATTACCATTGCATTGAATAGGCAAGAGGAACTTGACCAACTCTCTCCCAACTACCTGGCATCAACATAACCTCATCATTTGCATCGGTAGCTGATCTTGGGAGCACAAAGAGAAGCTGAAGCACGTGGAGCTGAAGCTACTCATCAAAGGCATCGAATCGGGGCTCAATCGTTGTTAGAACTTAGAAAAAGGGGGAAAGATCAGACCTACTCGTCAGCAGTCCTTCTTTCTTTTTTTCGTGTTTCTTTTATTCTGGGGGAATTCTGAGTATAGAGACATTCATAGACAATCATAAGCAATCACAAAGTGTACACAAGAGAGAGATATCGCAAGGCGAATTTTATTCCAGAGATTCTGAGATCTTTTACATTCCAGGCTGTGATACTGGTCAGGAGCCTTTAATTACATCAACGGTTGATCACCCTTGATTGGAAGGCAAAAGACTAATCCACTGGGGATTATGGTCTTGAGTTCATGGTCGTGTAGACCTTTGTTTTCTTGTTATGGACTGAGCCACATTTATTAGACACGCCGGATGTCTATGTCCCATTTTCTTTCGGTGTGTCCGGGTTGAGAGACTGTCAGGATTCGAGTGGTGCAACTCGGGGCCCGCGCCTGTTACTGTGAACAGGTGACCGCTGGAATACACGAACCTTGAATGTTGGTCGGCATGACCTAAGGCCCGCGCCCGTACTTTTATGACGGGTGACCTTAGGAAAGCACTCCGCAACGTTCCCGAATGAGGGTTTTAATCGAGTGGTGCAACTCGGGGCCCACGCCTGTTACTGTGAACAGGTGACCGCTGGAATACATGAACCTCGAAATGTTGGTCGGCATAACTAAAGCCCGCGCCCGTATTTTTATGACGGGTGACCTTAGGAAAGCCCGCAACTACCTCATCAGCTCAACCGACGGACCCGTTGTCGATGGGTAGGGCATCGACGGTCTTTTTCATAGTGGCAGTCCATAGCAAGATGTTTCAAGCTTAGTTAGAACTCTTTGTTTGTGGTTTCTCGTGGTAACCATAACCCCTTAGGTTTAGCCTCGGACCTTTATCCGGGATGAATAGAGCTTTGTACAGTAAAGTAAATGTATTTCTTCTGGAGTCGGGCGACTCGACTTTGAGAGCATTCTTTCTTCTGAGTATTTTCCAATGATCTGTATGGGATCAGATAGGCTTTGTCGAGCCAAAATCTCTTGAAGATTTCGATATTCAATGGGCTGGATCGGCTATCTCCGATGCCTGCAAATGGCTAAGTATAGGGTCCGATGGACTCCTGTTCATGCCAATTTCTTATGAATAATGGGGATCGGTGCCCCGTGAATGCTTAACTCGGCTGTTGGATAGCCTGAGCGCTTCAGCTTTGCCTCGGCGTCTTTGAGATCGCGATTGATTTCAACTGGCACTAGTCAATTCTCAAGCCAACAGGGCACTTCCCAGGGCTGAAAATGACTAAGTAGTGGACCTGTTTACGGTCTGATTAGAGAAGTCGATGAATATTATCGATAACCGTCTTTGAACAGGGGTGGATTACGTCCACGAAGATCACGGTGCGATCACATTTTGATTTGCTTAGCAAAAGTCAATTTTCGGGCCAACAGGGCACTTCCCAGGGCTGGAAATGACTAAGTAGTGGACCTGTCTGCGGTCTAATCAGGGTATTCGGTGAATATTGTCGATGACCGACTTGGAACAGGGATGGTTTATGTCCACGAAGATCGTGGTGCAATCGTGTTTCGATTCGCTTAGTAGAAGTCAATTTTCTGGCCAACAGGGCACTTCCCAGGGCTGAAAATGACTAAGTAGTGGACTTGCCGTCCGCTTAATCAGAGTATTCGAAGGTCCTGAGATCGGATAACCTCATCGCGGTGCATGACTATGATGTATCATGTCAAGTAGAAGAAAAGTTTCCCTCTCGGGCTTGGTCCAATTCCGCCCAATTCTTCTCGTTTTCGCTGTTTTCGGCTCTTTCGGATGGATTTCCAGAGTTGCCAAATTGGCTAGGTGTTGGTCATTTTGGATCAAAACATTGATTTGGGCTACTTATCATTGATCGTTGGAGAATCTGATCCGGCGGATGGATAGATCTCATCGAGACGCATCCGGCGGCTGTGGTTTCATCGAAATCGGATCCCGGACGAAGGCGGGCCGTGCGACGGAAGGTCCACTCCTCCCACCAGCGTCCAGGCGCATGGGGGAGTGTGTACAGGCGCATGTGCCTATTTTTCAAGCGCATGTGACCATTTTACAAGTGCATGTGGTATTGCATCATCTGTCAAGCGCATGTGGTCATCATCCGGGCGCATGTGGTCATCATCCGAGCGCATGTGATGATTTTCCATGGAGAACAGATGACGGAGAGGTGTTCCGGGCGCATGTGGCAGTGCACATGTGCCTGGACCCAGAGAGTGGGCACATGTCCCTCTCAGACTTAGAGAAAATCAGGATTTTCCAGCCAGAAAAGCCAGTGCATGTTGGGGAAAAGCCAGCGCATGTTGGGAAAAAACCAGCGCATGTGCCCAGCACTTAGAAAATTTCAGGATTTTCTTTCTGAACTTGGGATTCCGGCGAGGAAATCCCTTTCCGGCGAGGGTTTCTGGCGAGGAAATCCACTCCGGCCAAGGCATCCGGCGAGGGGAGAGAAAGCAAGCGCATGTGGTGCTTACATCACTCTGAGGTCGGCAGGGGATGATTTCGTGCTGATGTAATGAGGTGACTTCACTATTTATAGGAGGGAAATCGGGTTCAGGTCTACCGGACGGGTATTTCCGGACGCATGTGCCAGAAACAATGTCAAGCGCATGTGAGAAAAATACACCGGGCGCATGTGGTGGATCCGGGCGCATGTGCTTTACCGACACATTTCCCGGCGCTTTTCGGAAAAAATGTTTAATTCACTAGAATGCAAGCGCATGTGTTTAGAGGCCAGGCGCATGTGGTTGGAGGCCAAGCGCATGTCCTTTGCCGGCGCTTTCCCACTACTTAGCCAGATTTTCAGGATTCCAGCACTTAGAAAATTTCAGCATTTCAGCTCCGACGGGGGATCTCCAAAGGACAGCTACCTTTTCTAGACATGCGCTCACTGTCGCCAAGCCACTTCTAGGCTATGATTAACCTCCTGAATGAACAGGGTGGGGTGTGGAAGTCCAGATGTTGCTAATTTTGGTACTTCCTTACTAAATTGGAGCCTCCGGGTCGGCTTGTCGTATAGGAACGTTGTTCCGGGGAGCGCGCGCATGGAAATATTCATCGTAATGACTTCAAACTTGCTATTTAAGGGTTTTGGGGCGCTCTGAATCATTTGGCGTTGAAGCGCATGTCCAGTTCCGCTCTGAAATGGTAGCTGTAGGCTTACGGACCCTTTTTGTCAGTTCCGGGCAGGGACGAAATGCATTTCGAGGTGCGCAGGTAAAAATATGCATCGGATGACTTCGAAACTTGCAGGTTAAGGGTTTTAGGACATTTTGGATCGTTTGGCGGTGAAGCGCATGTCCAGTTCCGCTCTAAAATGGTAGCTGTAGGCTTACAGACCCTTTTTGTCAGTTCCAAGCAGGGACGAAACGCATTTCGAGGTGCGCAGGTAAAAATATGCACCAGATGACTTCAAAACTTGCAGGTTAAGGGTTTTAGGACATTTTGGATCATTTGGCGATGAAGCGCATGTCCAGTTCCGCTTCGAAATGCTGTTTACGAATTTTGGTCGCTACCATGCGATCAGGGTTGTGCTGGCGTTTTCGGGGCTCTCCTGGCCTCGAAACTTATCCAAATCATTGTCACTAGACCATGGGATGTCATTTTATAATGGGTGCAAATTTGAGCCCCAACAATCGTCTAGGTATGTCTAGTATTTGAGAGTCCATTTATTGAATCACTATACCCAACAATCGTCTAGGTATGTCTAGTATTGGGAAACTCCAGAGGGAGTGTACGTGACCGTCCTTGGATTAGGATTGGTGAGAGTTTGAGATCCAAACTCGTCAAGTCCCTGGATTGGGCCATCAGCAGATGGTAAATGCGGTCCTAGATCAAAGGATGTCAAGGTTGATGGTTAACCTGATTTAAAACCAAGACTATAGTGAAATCCGGTGGTCTCATAGGTTGAGATCGTGAACCGGGAGTGGAGTAGGGAAACCGAACCACTATAAATCGTCGTGCATTGTGAGTTTGAATGATTGCTATGTGTTGAATGGCTTAGTCAATCATGAATGCTAACTATTTGATGAAATGCTTATGATAGTCCTTGCTTACAAATTCATCATATAATTGCCTTGAATGTTATTGTGATAATCTTGGTTGCTAAGATTAACTTGATTAGTTTTAATTGTAATTGAAAATTCAAAAAAGTCCTATTCACCCCCCTCTAGGACATTAGGCCTATCTCCGAGTATCTCCTCAAGCGGTAAAACCGCAATTTCACAGCCCAGCTCATGAGTAGCTCCTGACATGTGAGCAGCTCCCGAACAGGTGAGTAGCTCCCGACACGTGAGCAACTCCCGTCATATGAGCAGCTCCCGTCATGTGAGCAGCCCTGGTCTCTGGTCTCTAGCAAGGACGTCCCTCAGCTCATAGTACCAGCAGCCTATATAGTTCGATTTTGGCTTGCTTCTATTTGTAGCTCCGAACCATGGGAGATCTCCGTCAAGAGACGTAATCAGTTAGACGTGTAGAGTGGTTAAGCTATCCCCTTGTCTAAGGATTAACAGGATAAGTGCCTTATCCCCTGAAATCAGCAGTGATCTTAACGGCTTGCGTAACAGACTGGATCACCCGGATTTGCATAAATAGATGACCCCACAGATGATAAAGGAACACAATCTCTAAGCCTACGTTTCACACTTCATCTTACTATCATAGTACCCGTACTGACTTTGCCATCGGAGGGCCATAAGCTAGGCCAACCGGCGGTGGTCCTAAACTCTCTTGGTGATTGCAGGTTCCCCAATCTACACCATTCATCTCTGATTGGAGGTCAGACGACGAAGAATCAAAGTTGGTCTCTGACCAACATTTATTAGCCAATTTTTGGCATTAACAGATTGGCGCCGTCTGTGGGAACGACTAGATTGTTCTCGCCTATTTCTTCCTTCGACGTTTAGTCATCTTCTCCCTTTTACCTAATCAATGGTTAGCATCATCTACCACACATGCTCAACCAAGAGTTGGTGGATCATTTCACACATGCATCTCCACCAGTCTCATCTTCCTCTCCAACACTCCAACATCAGGAGGGGCCCACATCTCCACCAAGCCACTCAGTCGTCCATCAGTTGAGGACGTCACACCCATCATCGATGGCCTTCATCTTGCATGTACATCCCGTCTTCCAGTCACCAGGGTGGGCCCCACCACTTCAACGTCTAGACATGTCAATTTAATCCAACTCATCCATCTTATGGATGCCTTAAGACAAGTAGGTGGACCACACTTGACTACGACGTGTACAACCCTTCATCCAACGTCCCTGATTCTACGTCACCTAGCCCTCGTCCCACCTTCATAAGTGTAAACATCCAGCCTAATGGTGGACATCATCAACACCCACCAGGTGGGCCATCTTCAATCATCAGCACCTGATCAACCAACGATGCAGATGGGCGTCCATCCTCTCTGTCCAGCGGGATCTGCATTCACATGTCATGCAACCATCACATCTTCTCAGCTCCGACATTCCGCAGCTGTCTGGAACGTGCAACCCCCTCAAAGCCCAGCCGTTGATCATACCTCATAAATCTGCCCCGTTCATCAGCATGAGAAACCTCAGCCACAAAGTTGCCTCATCCAGAACCTTGTCACAGACTCTGATCTGCCAAAATTGATAAACGACTTGGATTTCTCATAAGACCCCTCGGTGGATCCCACCTAACATCCATAGCAAAATCGCGCTCCTGCATCTGTTACAAGAGTATCCGTCATAGTGGGACTCGCTCCTCACCAGCGGCAATGTCGCACATCTCCCGCTGGTAGTCTGTGCAGAACCCCACCAATTCAATCATTCTTAAGCATATCCGGATCTCACAGACCAACTTCACCATCCAACCGTCCATCAGAGCCAGTAAGCTACAACGTCTCCAGCAAATAAAAACCCAGCAGTTGTAGCACATGAAGCTCTTCCCAGCAACCGCCCATCCATCTCATGCGGTCAACCACGCCTCCAACTCCATGCTAAGGACACTGTCAACCAACAATGAAGCTTGCATCATCCAACATCCAGCATGGATAATCCATCCTCTTCAACTATCCATTCCAGCAGCTAGGACGCCTCCTTCATTCATGAACCAACACAAGCACCACCAGCGACATCCAAACCTTCTATAGTGATGGAACCCATGTTCCTGATCCAAACCGTCCATTGGATCCAAGCTCTTGGAAAACTTTGATCGTCCAAAGCTTTTTCATTATTTCCTGTTATGCGGCCCACCAGAGTTCAAGACCTACTTCGTATTTGAGTTCACAAACCGTCTGAATCTCGTAAAACTAATCAATGACTTGGATTTCCTCATCTTACCTCGTAATGGATCACCATTCATTATCACGTGTGGGGCCAGCAACCATCAACGCCGCCCAGCTGATCTTCATCATCCAGCTAGCGGTCATCCACTCCATCCATTGCAAGTGGTCCGGCTTGTGGAGGAGATTCCCAAGCCTCAGGAACAGCATATACTCGAAAGGCATGCCAGAAGCCTTAGCATATTTATTGGGTGGAGAAATCATCCAAGCACGTTAAGTTTGGAGCCATCATCCAATCTCTCTCTCACGAAGATGCTAAAGGAATCCATTTCCCTTATAAGGATTCCATCGTTGTAGCATTAAAGCTCTCGTGCCTCAACGAAACAGAATATGAAGCCTTAATTGTCGGCCTCGAATTAGCAAATATACTCACAATAAGGAACCTACTCAGTCACAACGACTCTCAGCTCGTTATATATCAAGTGCTCAACGAATTCGAGGCAAAGGAGGAGCGGATGGCTTCGTACAAATCTCAAGTACTCATCTTGCTTACTCAAATTGAACAAATATAAAATAAGTCATATTCCTCGAGAGGAGAACAAGCTCGCAGATTCTTTGGAAAAATTATCTTCTGCACCTGAGTCCGATCTGTCGCAAGCTGTTCTTATCGAGCATCTATCTACCCCGAGTGTTGATCAAGTTGCTCCAGAGCAGCTCGCACATTGCTTTTATCTTCCTGTTGGATGGACCCCATCATCCTTTACCTCTAAAGCGGACGACTCCCAGATGAAAAAAATCAGCCCGACATTTCGCTATCGTGCTGCCAGGTACATCTTATAAAATGGAAAATTGTTATGTAAAAGTTTTACTTTACTGTATTTAATGTGTCTCCATCCAGAAGAAGCATACCGTGTTCTAGATGAAATACACCAGGGGGCATGCGATAATCATCCCAAAGGACGGTCTCTAGCATACAAAGCAATGAGGCAATGATACTATTGGCCCACTATGAAGGCGGATGCTATCGAATTCTCAAAGAAATGTGACAAATGTCAGCGATATTCTCCAGTCCCTCATTTACCGTCTGAGTAAATGACGCCGATGGACGGCCCTTGGCCTTTCGCTCAATGGAGAATCGATATAATCAGACCACTACCTATGGATAAAAGACGTGGTAGTGTTGAGCTGTTAATTGTGCAAATTCTAACCCAAATTCATCACTCATTGTGCAAGGTTTGTATGGTTTGTAGGCTAATCCAATGCATGTTTTGTGACTATAGGACTAAGAGTGGTTCCACCTAATTGAAGATAAAAAGGGCTCATTCGGGACTATTTTGATGAAGATCGTTTGAGGACCAAAGAAGAAAAGAAGAAAGAAAGTAAAAGAAAGAAGCAAGGAAAGAAAAGAAAAAAAAGAAGAAAAAGAAGTTTGGAAGACTGCCGACCGGTCATGACCGGTCGGCCAAGAGGGCCAGACCGGTCAAGACCAGCCAGCTATGAACGCTGGAGCTTCAATGAAGACAGCCGACCGGTCATGACCGGTCGGCCATGGCTGCTGGAACATGAATGAAAACGTCCGACCGGTCATGACCGGTCGGACATGCTTGCTGGATTAACGTTGAACAAGGCCAACCGGTCATGACCGATCGGCTATGCTTGCTGGAGTAACCATCCATTGAGGCCGACCAGTCGTGACCGGTCGGCTGTGCGTAAGAAGTTAGAAACTTTCAGATATAGTCCAATTTTCTCTGCGCTGCGTAAGTATTACGCAATTTCTCGATTCTTCCAAAGTTGTGGAGCCTCCAGACTATAAAAGGACACCTAGGGATTGTTCCTAGGGTATCCTAGAAGGGTTTAAGCGAGGTTGGAGGCTGTGGAAGTGGATTTCGGAGTTTCACAACTCCTTCTAGTTTGCTTTGTTGTTTTCATGCTTTTTATAGTTGTTTCATGTTTCCTTGGATCATGAGCAGCTAAACCTCTTAGCTAGGGCTAAGAGGTGAAGCTTGTAGTGGATCCAAGATGTTTCAATTCGTAGCTAGTTGGTTTTAAGTATGGAATTCATGATTATGAACTATGGTTTGAAGTTTATACAAGTTTTTGAGTAATTTTTCTTAGTCTTGTGATGACTTATGGATGTTTGGGAGAATTACTTAATTTCTTAATTCGTTTGTAACAGTCTAGACCTATATGATCCGAGGAATCGGAGTGCGCTCTAGTACTATGCTCTTCATAAAGGGACTTCCTAACAAAGTTCTATTTTACTGATTTTCTGAATATGTATGGATTGTGCATGTGATTTGAATCTAGTTCAAATCATGATCTAGCCTTGTCTTGTGACAGGACTTGAGGATGGTTATGATTGTGAACTAGACCTTTTGGAAAGGGGAATGACCTATGCAATTGAGCATGCTCAGCTCATCTTACATTGAGTGAATCTTATGCATAGAACTTACATATGACAGATTGTTTGGTTTAACAGCTCTATCATCCGGCTAGATAGATCTTAATATCGATTTTAGTTGAGAGAATGAGAAACCACAGCGGATTGAACATCAAGGATTACTACAAGTGGATCCTTGAACCCCTAGTGCCTTCTTATAATTAGTTACTTTCAATTTAATTCAACTTTTGTTAATCATATCAAATTCATACAAAAATCTGGTTAGTAGCTTTCAATAGACACTTTTGGATGAGTTTGTGAAATCCTACATAAGTCCCTGTGGATCGACCTCGGTCTTACCGGGTTTATTACTACATCGCAACCCTACACTTGGGGAAGCGAACAAGTTTTTGGCGCCGTTGCCGGGGATTTTGACGGTTTTTCACAAATTTTTTAAATTAATATCTATTTAGGATTTTTAGGATTTTAGGACTAACTTAGTTTGTTTATTTGATTTTTCTTTTCAGGGATTTCTAGGAAGCTGAAGAAGATACAAGGAATTCAAGTGCCGAATCAGGTTCTATCTTTCTAAACCTTACTCTTCTCCTTCTCCTATTCATTCCTATCTTATTCATCTCTTGTAGAGTGGGTGGAGACTCCTTTTGGATCTCTGAAAGGTCGGCCTTTTTGCCACCTGGATTCCTATTGGTCGGCTTTGCCATCTTGGATCACCTTGTGCTCAGAGATTTCTTTTCTCATCTCTACTCCTCTTTCTCCTTTTTCTGCACTTTTTCTCAAAAGATTCAAAGAGTGGGTGGGGAGTTCTCTGAACCCCTATTGACCAGGAGAAATCGGTCTCTATCCTTGCTTCTGGCCTAGCCATTGCAAGACACCTTGTGCTTCGGTCTTAGAGAAGAGTAAAGAAAGGGAGGAAGAATTCTTCTTTCTCTTTGTTTCTTATTTTTTGGTTTTGCATGCCACATTGGGCTCGGGATTCCAATAACCGACTCATAAGTGAAGGGGGGATAGTAGAAGGAATTGGCAGAGAGCCACGTGCTAGGAGACATCTAAACTCTCCTATCTTGTCTGGAAATATGGCTGCAAATCAACCTAACCCGGTCCAAAATCAAACTGAAACTGGGGAGAATGTGGTTGAGAATGTTCCCCGACCTAGGACTTTACGCGATTTCTTGCAACCTGCAAGAACGAGCACTCCCTCATGCATAGTATTTCCACCAAATGCAGGGAATGTGGATTTGAAACCGGGAGTGATTCAACTTCTCCCTAAATTCCATGGATTAGATAGTGAAAGTGCTTATCAACACCTTAAGGAGTTTGACGAGGTAATCACCACCATGCACTTTGCAAACGTAACGGAAGATGTGGTGAGACTTAAATTCTTCCCTTTCACTCTTAAAGATAAAGCTAAGGGTTGGCTTTATGCATTGAGGCCAAGATCAATTGGTGCATGGACTGATATGCACAGAAAATTCATAAAGAAATTCTTCCCTACTTACAAAACGAATATGTTGAAGCGCCTGATCATGAACTTTGCCCAAAAGGAAGATGAAACCTTTTTCCAATGTTGGGAGAGGTTTAAGGACCTATTAAACGCATGCCCACATCATGGCTATGAAATTTGGCGGGTTATAAGCTTTTTCTATGAAGGACTGACTTCACCCATGCGTCAATTTGTAGAGATGATGTGTAATGGGGAGTTCATGAATAAGGAAGCTGATGAAGCATGGGATTATTTGGAAGAATTGGCTGAGAATGCACAGTTTTGGGACACATCTAAACCAACAAATTCCAAGACTGGCCAACAAAAGGAAAAGGGAGGAATGTATGTCTTATCAGAAGAAGATAGCATAAGTGCACGGGTGGCTAGCCTCACAAGAAAGGTCGAAGCCATGTAATTAAGGAAAGGAGAAACAATCAACTCCACTGACGTTGAAACTGTTTGTGGAATTTGTGCTGGAAATCAACATGCTACACAAGATTGTCCCACAATTTCAGCAGTTCGAGGCATCTTACAAGAACAAACAAATGCCATAAACAATTATCAGCAGCAATATGGTGCTCCAAACTCAAACACGTTTAATCCTAATTGGAAGAACCATCCCAACTTCAGTTGGAGGAATGGACTCACTGCAAATGCAAATAACACTCCAAAAGTATCACTAGAGGAGATGTTGGGTGCATTCGTATCGGTCCAGGCTGAGTACAACAAAACGAACTCTCTCAAAATAGATGGGTTCATGCAAGAGCAATTGAAATTCAATCAAAATTCAACTCAAGCCATCAATGAATTGAAAACATCACTGGCTAGAGTTGAATCTCATCTTAGTGTTAGAGAGAAGGGCACACTTCCTGCCCAACCTCTGCCTAACCCAAGAACCCAGTTTGAGATACAAGATGCAAGCTCATCCTCCCACCATACGGAACATGTTCAAGCTATCACCACTTTGAGAAGTGGGAAAGAGATTGACAAATCCAATCCGGTGAAGGCCCCAAAGCCTAAGGATCCGAAATTTCCAAAGAGGATGATAGCCCGAACAATACCCCACAAGATAAAGAACCGGAAAGGCAATACAAGCCGGTTGCTCCATTTCCACAAAGGTTGATTTCACCTAAACCATTAGACAAAAATCTGGAGATTTTAGAAGTTTTCAAGCAGGTGAAGATCAACATCCCGTTGTTAGATGCAATAAAACAAATACCATCGTATGCCAAATTTCTAAAGGAATTGTGTACAGTCAAAAGGAAACACAATGTTCATAACAAAGTACTTTTGACTGAGAATTTGAGCGCCATTATCAAACAAGAGGTGCCCCAAAAATACAAGGATCTGAAATTGCGGTTTTACCGCCAATAGAGATACTTGGAGATATGCCTAATGTCCTAGAGGGGGGGTGAATAGGACTTTTTAAACCAATTACAATTAAAAACTGATCAAGACAATCTTATCAACTAAGACAATCACAATAGCATTCAGACATTTATATGAGCAGTTTGTAAGCAAGGACTATCTTAGGCATTTCATCAAACAGTTAGCATTCATGATTGACTAAACCATTCAACACATAGCAATCATTCAATCTTAAAATGCAAGGCGATTTATAGTGGTTCGGTTTCCCTACTCCACTCCCGGTTCACGATCTCAACCTATGAGACCACCGGATTTCACTATAGTCTTGGTTTTAAATCAGGTTAACCATCAACCTTGACATCCTTTGATCTAGGACCGCGTATACCATCCGCCGATGGCCCAATCCAGGGACTTGACGAGTTTGGATCTCAAACTCTCACCAATCCTAATCCAAGGATGGTCACGTACCCTCCCGCCGGAGTTTCCCAATCCAGGGAATAGAGATTTAAAAGATGGACTCTCAAATACTAGACATACCTAGACGTTTGAGCCCCGATTCGATGCCTTTGATGAGTAGCTTCAGCTCCACGTGCTTCAGCTCCTCTTTTGAGCTCCCAAGATCAGCTACCGATGCAAATGATGAGGATATGTTGATGCCGGGTAGTTGGGAGAGAGTTGGTCTAGTTCCTCTTGCCTATTCAATGCAATGGTAATGAGGGAACTACCAATCTTCACTCATTCAATGGCTTTAAGTGACCTAATAATGATTTTTGGAAGGTAGGTCAGCCATGAATGAAAGTCTTGAGTTCATACTTCAAACTGAGCTTAGAATACTCAATGACAAGCCATTAATGGCCAAGTTTGAATGATGAACTCAAGGGAGTTAAGAGGGAGGAAGGATGGAAGTAAATGCTCTCTCACTCTCAGCTCTGAATGGGTGTTGAATGCATGTCAAGAAAGACCTCAAAACCTGGCTTTATAGAGCCCCAAATGATAGCCCCAACGGATCTAAAACGGTCACGTCCGACCTGTCAGAGATAGGACTCGACCGGCCGGACGAACCGGTCAGCGTTTAAAAACCAAAGGGCACAAATGGGACTGGCCGACCGGTCATGACCGGTCGGACTCCCTTGCTGGAGAGGCTACATACCATGGGCCGACCGGTCATGACCGGTCGGACCCTCTTGCTGGAGAGGCTACTCTACATGGGCCGACCGGTCATGACCGGTCAGACCCCTTTGCTGGAACCTCTTGAAACGTCTGGACGACCGGTCTTGACTGGTCGGCAGTGCTTGCTGGAGTATTTCATTTTTCCTGGCCGACCGGTCATGACCGGTCGGCTAAGCCTGCTGGAGTATTTCATTTTTCCTGGCCGACCGGTCATGACCGGTCGGCTAAGCCTGCTGGACAATGCAATCTGATGGCCGACCAGTCAAGACCGGTCGGCTGTCCGTAATCTTAACTCACAGCAAGTTGTCCATCTGATCTTAACACAGCAAGATAGCTGAGGTGATTGAGAGGCCTGGCCGCTGTTTAGACATAGTGAGCTTGCAGGACCAAGATTCTCAACACAGCAGAGGATCACTTCAAGATGTGAAGTATACAGCGATTTGGTGCAGAGGATCCAATATATGGACATATCTTCATTTATATATAGCACCAATGCAAGGTACACAAGCCTGATCAACTTGTGCAAGGGTCGAGAAGAATGGGGATAGGAAATGTGAGTCTTTTACGCCATTCTTTGATGTTTTGGGTTTCCTATGGTCAATCTATATGCAACTTACCTGGGATCTTGTTTCAGCATGAGCTTGAGCAATGGACGAAGCGTAATCTTCAAGACTTGATTCTTCAATTCTTCGACCGGGGCTCATATGACAAGACGCGACTAACCAACACGCCAATTGACAACAAAAGGTGTACTAACAATCTCCCCCTTTGTCAATTGCGTGACAAAACATCTAACCTAGACAAGTCATGACTCCTTATCATGATTGACCCTTAAACAGAAAGCAAAATACACCCATATACATGTCTATACAAATATACAACATAATCTTTACAAAAGGACATGTACAGACTCGATTTTCTTCAAAATCTCCCCCTCAATGCTTGCACCTACAAAGTCCTGTAAAAAGATATAATCAGACCTTCTAGGTGGGATGATTCTCCCCCTTTTTGTTAGTAATTGACAAGGGTTAGCCAGCAAAAAGATATGCCTATGAAAGCTGCAAGGCTAGCGCCGAAAATATGTCAATCACATGTCACAGGAAGGAGATATGGAAATATAAGCCCTGAGGAGATTTAAAGAACAATACATGCCAGATATACAAGTAAACATGAAAGCACAGAGGGCTTATAGCCCAATCAACCAACCACCCCTCCAGATGTATATCTAGACTAAAAGAAAACACAATGCATAGGCTAATATGGGCAAATACGCCCAAACCATCCAACCGCCCTAAGGGATATTCAATAAAGGAACAGATAGCTCATATGAAAAGATAGATATTCAATATACGAACAAGGGAAAAATATAACTATATCATCCACATGTATACCAAAATGGGCAAGCAGCCCAATGTAAAGATGTATCATAACGCACAAAAAGTACAGACAATCCCATAAAAAGATAGATCATGAAGTACAAACAATGTTCTTGGTCATTCAAAAAGTAACTATGACCAAGACATAAGCCTAATAATCCGTGCCATCGCCCAGATCAGGGGGAGGAATGTCCCCACGAGCCGCACGCTCCCATCGCTCTATCCGACTCTCTATCTGCGCCTGACGAGTGACTAGAGCCTCCTGCTGCACCAGTATGGTGGCCTGACCCTGCAGGATCTGGCCTTCAAGCCTATCAAGTCGCTGAAATATATCCGCTCGAAGCTGGTGAAGCTCTGCAATGTAGGTAGAGGGATCCACGGAAGGAGAGTGCCGACGAGAAAAAGCTCGAGGCGGTGTGCTGAATCGACCTGGAGCGTCGCGAGGATCGGGGGATGGATCTGATGACGGAGCTGAAGAATGTGAAGGGCCAGTAGAGAGAGGAGGTGCCTCAAGCTGGGATGGCTCTGCCTGCTCCTGCTGCTGCTCCTGCAGACGACGCTGGATAGCGTCTCTGGTAAGCTCCATCCTAGTGATGATGGTACGGTTGATGATGACCGGTTTGTGAAATTTGTCGGTACCAACAATGCCAATACGCCCAGCCATTTTGCATATGAGATGCCCAAATGGCAGACTAGTGGAGTTCCCGTTGTCGCGCAGGATGACTTGTTGGATGGTATTCATGATACGAGAGGGAAGACAGAGCGAGTGACCTTTACCCACCCGATACAGCAACCGAAACATAGTTTCGGAGACATCTGCTTTGTTGCTCATCCGCGGATAGACATTTCGGAAAAAGAGATTATGCAAAAGGCGGAAGTCCCACGTCATTGAGGACGCTCGAAGTGCACCACCCACCCATTGGGGTGTCCCCTCACCACACAAAAATTTAGCGATAACTAGGTTGGGTTTGGGACCCAAGGATGAAAAATCAAAGGAAGGCTCCTCAACAAGTGGAATGCCAACAAAATCGGATATGGACTTCAAAGTAAACGGACAAATCCGGTCACCAACCTCGACTTTGAAGGAGGGGGGAGAAGACGTGACATGAATACAGGATGCATAGAATTTTCTGACAACATCAAATTGGACCGAGCCCCCCATGTGAAGTACGGGGCCCCAATTGATGGCATCCAACATCGAACGCACGTCGAAGTCAGAAAAATCACCCAAATTGACAGATTTCTCACAGACGACCTCCTTATCTTTGAAATCATCCCAATGAGTGGAATGAAATGAGACTTTTGCCCCCATAGATTTAGATTTAGCAGGAGGAACCGAAGAGGAGGTAGCCCCTTTCCCTTTGGAAGCGGCTTTCTTGGACTTTAAAGGGCGAGGAGGAGGCTTAGGTTTAGCCTTGGAACGATCACTCCTCCCCAAAGGGAACTCATCCTCGCTCTCTTGGGATGACATGGAAGGGGCAAGAGGATCTCTAGAACACTTCAAGAGATGAAGGAAAGAGATGAACAAAAGAAGATAGAGAGTGTAGAGAAGGAATCTCTTACCAACCAAGAGAAGTGACGTTGAGGAGGTTAGAACCTCAAATCTATCAATGACTCAGCTCAAAAACACCTTGGAGAGCTAGAGGGGAAGCTGGAACATCAGGTGGAGGTGAGGAAATGAGAAGAACTGCCCTAAAATGGGCTCAAAACAGGTTTAAATACCCCCTACCCGGTCGGCACACGCGTGGACGGGGCTAGCACTGGGACGCACGACCGGTCATGACCGGTCGTGGGACGGAAACAGGTCCACCATCAGGTTTCTCTTCAAAGCCCGACCGGTCATGACCGGTCGGCATGCTTAACTGGACGAGTCCAGAGGGATTTGGGAGACGCCCGACCGGTCTTGACCGGTTGGCTGGCCGGTCAGCAGCAATATTTCCATTCTTTTAACAGGGATCCTGTATTGGAACAGCTGGATAGAGTCTGTCCTTTGGACAGGCCTTTGAAATCAAGTACCCTTAGCTAGGGTGCATCATCAATGGTCATGGTGTACCAAGGTACACCAATCTCAAGATGAGGGACCCCTGAGGTCCAGATATGACAATAATTGGCTAGAAAATGGGACTATGATCCCGGATATACGTGAACAGCAATGAAAAGAGGCCATGATCCTCAGATATACCTATAACGAACAGAAAGAGAGGCTAAATCCTCAGATTTTTCCTGCAAAACAGACACTTGTTAGCTACACTAGATACATCCAACACCAATGGACTTCTGGAGGTTCGAAAATTGAACCGAGTCCAAAGGTTTTGTTAGAATGTCAGCTAGCTGATTCTCTGTAGGCACATGTTCGAGAGATATGATTTGATCTTCAACCAGTTCTCGAATAAAATGGTGCCTAATGTCTATGTGCTTAGTGCGAGAGTGCTGAACAGGATTTTTCGATATATTTATGGCACTCGTATTGTCGCAAAATAACATCATTATGCCTTGTTTGATCCCAAAATCGGTTAGGGTTTGTTTCATCCATAATAGCTGGGCACAACAACTACCAGCAGCAATGTATTCTGCTTCGGCTGTGGATAAAGAGATAAAGTTTTGCTTCTTACTGTGCCATGCCACAAGGTAGTTTCCAACATAAAAACAACCACCGTTGGTAGATTTACGATCATCCATGTTACCAGCCCAGTCGGCATCTGAGTACCCTGCAATATCTGTAGAGGAATCAAAGGGGTACCAAAGACCGTATTCGGTGGTGCTTCAAACAAACCGAATGATCCGCTTAACAGTGGTAAGATGAGATTCTTTGGGATCAGCCTGAAATCGAGCACACGCACCAACACTAAAAGCAATGTTTGGTCTACTAGCAGTGAGGTAAAGGAGACTACCAATCATGCTTCTATAAAGATGTTGATCTACACTTTTCCCTGCAAGGTCTTTTGATAATTTAATAGTGGTGCTCATAGGTGTAGTGTAGGAACGACCAGAGTCTAAGCCAAATCTCTTGACAAGGTCTTTAGCATACTTGGCTTGAGTAATGAATATTCCTGATGCAAGTTGTTTTACTTGAAGCCCTAGAAACATGTTGAGTTCTCCTACCATACTCATCTCAAATTCAGATGTCATTAATTCAGCAAAGGAGATGGACATTTTCTCACATGTGGATCCAAACACAATGTCATCCACATAAATCTGGGCAATCAATACAGAATTCTCGGCTTCTCTAATAAATAGAGTTTTGTCTACGCTCCCCCTAGCAAAATCATGGTCTATAAGAAACTGAGTTAAGCGTTCATACCATGCACGGGGTGCTTGCTTGAGTCCGTAAAGCGCCTTTTTCAACCGGTAAACCTTGTGAGGATACTTAGGATCAATGAATCCTTTTGGTTGTTCAACATACACTTCCTCATCAAGAATACCATTCAAGAAGGCGCTCTTTACATCCATTTGAAATAGTTTGAACTTTAAAGCACAAGCAACAGCCATAAGAATTCTAATAGACTCGAGTCTGGCTACAGGGGCAAATGTTTCATCAAAATCAATGCCTTCTATTTGTGAATATCCCTGAGCCACTAACCGAGCCTTATTTTGTATTACATTCCCAGATTCAATCGGATTTGTTTTTGAAAATCCATTTGGTTCCAATCACATTTTTCCTTTCCGGCCTGTCGACCAGATACCATACATCATTTCTAATGAATTGTAGAAGCTCTTCCTGCATTGTAAGAATCCAGAATTCATCATTTAGAGCTTCATCAGCATTTTTTGGTTCAATTTTTGATGTGAAACACAGGTGACTGTTGACTGCCTCCAATTGCCTCCTGATTTTAACACCAATGCTAGGATCCCCAATGATTTGATTGAGGGGGTGATCCTTGACAATTTGTACATCACCAGGAGCAGTGGGGGCATTTGGAGATGAGGGTGGTTTATCAGATTTACCTATCTCGCATATGCCCTCATCTTCTTCTTCATCACCTGGAGACACAGGTTTATCCAAGCTATCATCCACAGTCACATTGATTGACTCTTGGACAGATGAGGTTCGAAGGTTGTAAACACGAAAAGCTCTACTATTCAATGAGTATCCCAAGAAGATACCCTCATCACTTTTGGATTCAAATTTTCCCAAATTTTCTCGGTCTCTCAGAATATAGCATGTACTACCAAAGACCTTAAAGTATTTAACATTCGGTGTTTTTCCACACCACAGTTCATAAGCTGTTTTGTTTAAACCTGCCCTTAAATAAACTCGATTAACAATATAGCAGGCAGTGTTAATAGCTTCGGCCCACAGATTTTGAGCAAGTTTCTTATTATTAAGCATAGCTGTGGCCATATCCAACAACACTCTGTTTTTCCTTTCAGCAACCCCATTTTGTTGAGGTGTTTTGGGAGCTGAGAACTCATGACGAATGCCCAATTCATCGCATAATGCCTTGAAGCGATGATCTTCAAATTCACCACTGTGATCACTCCTGATTCTTGCTACCATGTATCCTTTCTCATTTTGAAGTCGCTTCACTAGTTTTTTGAATTCCTCAAAAGTGTCAGATTTTTCTCTTAGGAAGGCGACCCATGTGAATCTAGAGTAATCATCAACGATTACAAGGAAGTATCGTTTTCCACCTTGGCTAAGTACTCTGGTAGGACCGACTAGGTCCATGTGTAGCATTTCAAATGGTTTTGATGTTACCAGGATAGAGGTTCTCTTGTGTGCAACCTTGATTTGTTTACCTTTTTGGCATGCGGCGCACACAGTATTTGGTCTTCTACCCATCTTGGGTAGACCTCTCACCAAATTTTTCTGACTTAGTTTGAACAGATTTCTATAATGTACATGACCGAGTCGATGGTGCCATAATTCCGTTTCATCCTGAACGGCCATGTGACACATGGTGGAGGAGCTTGAATTGTTGTGATTTTCAATGACATAGCAATTGTCTCCTGTGTGTAGACCTTTCATGACTAATTTTCCTATGGAGTTCATGATCTTGCACATATCTTTGGAGAAGCTTACTGAGTGCTCCTCATCACAAATCTGTGAGATACTCAGTAGGTTGTGTTTAAGGCCATCAACATACAATACATTTTCAATTTCAGGCAAACCTGGCCCTGTGATGGTTCCTTTACCAATGATCTTAGCTATGCTCCCATCACCAAATGTGACAGACCCACCATCAAATTCGTCATATGCACAAAATTGAGATCTATCACCTGTCATGTGTCTAGAACAACCACTATCCAAGTACCATCTAGGAGTATTCCCAGCTTTTAAGGCAGTATGAATGACTAAGCACTTGTTCTTAACAACCCATTTAGTTGTTGTCTTTTTATAGGGGGTGTTCTTATGATAAGATTCTCTAGTTTTCTTGGGAGAATCAGATTTTTCTTTTTCACGCAAAAGAAGAGCAGTTTTCAAATTCAGCATTTTAACTTGCTCCAATAGTTCATCCATCCTCTTGTCCTTCCTAGGAAAAGCAGGATAATTCTTTCGAATGTTTCCCCTCTTAGGTGAAGAATGCATGGGAGGATTCCAATTAGCTTGGACATTTTTCTCGGTCGGTACAAATTTACCTTTCAAGTTTCTGACCGGATTTTTGAATACCAAGCACTCAAATTTTAAGTGGCCAATGTCTCCACAAGCATGGCAGATAGGAGATGCTCTAGTTTTACTTCCGGATGCACCATGACCATTTTTTATAATTGGATGGACTGAGGTGGTTTTTGAAGTGTGACTATCATAGCCCAAACCTCTTTTGTCCATTGGTGATCTTGCAACACCGAGGAGTTTTTCCAAGTTTTCTTCTCCTTGAGCGAACCGTCTTCTAGAGTCAACGACTTGACACTTAAGACGATTGATTTCATTGTTCGCCTCTTTGAGTTCTCTCTCAAGTTTAGCATGCTTGTCGAGAGATTCACCACTTATGAACTCTTTCTTTTCTTGTTCAAGCTCATCATTCTTCTTTTTCAGCTCTTCTAAGTCTTGACTCAACTTTTGATTCTCTATTTTCAATCCGTCAAGATTTTTCATCAGTTTGTCATTTTCAGCCTTCATTTGGCCCAACTTGTTGATGGTATTTATATTTTCAATGTATAGTTGGTTATAAACCTCTTGAAGGCCTTCCTCCTCATCCTCATCATCACTCAAGGAATCATTTTCTGTGTTGGAGGATTCATGATCATCAATGTCTCCGGTGGTCTTTGTAATGGGCTCAATTTGAGGTACAGTATCAGTAATGGAGGCCATTAAAATTCTGATTGAACCTTGCTCCTCCTCACTTTAGTATAGGACTGATTCTGATTCAGATTCTTCAGTCTCATCCCATGTAGCCGCCATTGCCTTTTTCTTGGCTTTGTTATTGGTGCACTCGGATGCAATGTGGCCAAATCCTCTACACTTGTAGCATTGAGGATCTTTTGACTTAAGAAATTTTCCTTTGTTGTTCTTGGAGTCAAAAGGTTTACCCTTCTGGTAGGGTTTCCTTCTAGAGGTATTTCCTTTAGTTTTGAAGAATTTTTGAAATTTCTTAGCCATAAGTGCCATTTCTTCTAAATCAGGATCTTCCTCACTCCCACATTCAGACTCTTGCTTCTTGTGGGAAGATTTCAGGGCTGTACTTTTGGATTTAGAGGGAGTTTTGAAACCTAGCTCATAGGTTTGGAGGGACCCAAGTAATTCTTCAACTTTCATGGTATTTAGGTCCCTACATTCTTCGATAGTAGTGACTTTGGAAGAGAACCGGTCCGGAAGGGATCTCAGAATTTTCCTACATAGTCTATGCTCCGGAACGGGATCCCCCAAGCCCCACATTTCATTTGTAATCTTGTTCAGCTTGGTATAGAAGTCAATAAATGTTTCATGCTCCTCCATAGTAATATTTTCAAATTGTGTGGAGAGGCGCTGAAGTTTTGAGTTTTTAACAATGCTTGCTCCTTCATGAGTAACCTCAAGGATGTCCCATGCCTGCTTACTGGTTGTGCAATTTTGAATCCGACCAAATTCATCTTTAGATACTGAACAAAAGATGGCATTCAGCCCTTTGGCATTACAGACCCGTTGAGCTTTATCATAATCGGTCCACATTGCCTTTTCTTTTGGCTTGAGGACATCCGGTTCACCTTCCTTACATATAGTGACCATTGGGGGTTTATATCCAATATCAATCATATCCCTAACGTCCGAATCAATAGATTCCAAAAAGATGCGCATTCGGGCTTTCCAATATGGATAGTTAGACCCATCAAAGAAGGGAGGTTTAGTAATGGATGAAGAGTCCTCTCTAGACATATTTTCAAGCTCTCTTAGGATCTCACTCCGAGTTTTTAAACCTAAACGGAGGAACCCGCTCTGATACCAATTGAAATTGCGGTTTTACCGCCAATAGAGATACTTGGAGATATGCCTAATGTCCTAGAGGGGGGGTGAATAGGACTTTTTAAACCAATTACAATTAAAAACTGATCAAGACAATCTTATCAACTAAGACAATCACAATAGCATTCAGACATTTATATGAGCAGTTTGTAAGCAAGGACTATCTTAGGCATTTCATCAAACAGTTAGCATTCATGATTGACTAAACCATTCAACACATAGCAATCATTCAATCTCAAAATGCAAGGCGATTTATAGTGGTTCGGTTTCCCTACTCCACTCCCGGTTCACGATCTCAACCTATGAGACCACCGGATTTCACTATAGTCTTGGTTTTAAATCAGGTTAACCATCAACCTTGACATCCTTTGATCTAGGACCGCGTATACCATTCGCCGATGGCCCAATCCAGGGACTTGACGAGTTTGGATCTCAAACTCTCGCCAATCCTAATCCAAGGATGGTCACGTACCCTCCCGCCGGAGTTTCCCAATCCAGGGAATAGAGATTTAAAAGATGGACTCTCAAATACTAGACATACCTAGACGTTTGAGCCCCAATTCGATGCCTTTGATGAGTAGCTTCAGCTCCACGTGCTTCAGCTCCTCTTTTGAGCTCCCAAGATCAGCTACCGATGCAAATGATGAGGATATGTTGATGCCGGGTAGTTGGGAGAGAGTTGGTCTAGTTCCTCTTGCCTATTCAATGCAATGGTAATGAGGGAACTACCAATCTTCACTCATTCAATGGCTTTAAGTGACCTAATAATGATTTTCGGAAGGTAGGTCAGCCATGAATGAAAGTCTTGAGTTCATACTTCAAACTGAGCTTAGAATACTCAATGACAAGCCATTAATGGCCAAGTTTGAATGATGAACTCAAGGGAGTTAAGAGGGAGGAAGGATGGAAGTAAATTCTCTCTCACTCTCAGCTCTGAATGGGTGTTGAATGCATGTCAAGAAAGACCTCAAAACCTGGCTTTATAGAGCCCCAAGTGATAGCCCCAACGGATCTAAAATGGTCACGTCCGACCTGTCAGAGATAGGACTCGACCGGCCGGACGAACCGGTCAGCGTTTAAAAACCAAAGGGCACAAATGGGACTGGCCGACCGGTCATGACCGGTCGGACTCCCTTGCTGGAGAGGCTACATACCATGGGCCGACCGGTCATGACCGGTCGGACCCTCTTGCTGGAGAGGCTACTCTACATGGGCCGACCGGTCATGACCGGTCGGACCCCTTTGCTGGAACCTCTTGAAACGTCTGGCCGACCGGTCTTGACCGGTCGGCAGTGCTTGCTGGAGTATTTCATTTTTCCTGGCCGACCGGTCATGACCGGTTGGCTAAGCCTGCTGGAGTATTTCATTTTACCTGGCCGACCGGTCATGACCGGTCGGCTAAGCCTACTGGACAATGCAATCTGATGGCCGACCAGTCAAGACCGGTCGGCTGTCCGTAATCTTAACTCACAGCAAGTTGTCCATCTGATCTTAACACAGCAAGATAGCTGAGGTGATTGAGAGGCCTGGCCGCTGTTTAGACATAGTGAGCTTGCAGGACCAAGATTCTCAACACAGCAGAGGATCACTTCAAGATGTGAAGTATACAGCGATTTGGTGCAGAGGATCCAATATATGGACATATCTTCATTTATATATAGCACCAATCCAAGGTACACAAGCCTGATCAACTTGTGCAAGGGTCGAGAAGAATGGGGATAGGAAATGTGAGTCTTTTACGCCATTCTTTGATGTTTTGAGTTTCCTATGGTCAATCTATATGCAACTTACCTGGGATCTTGTTTCAGCATGAGCTTGAGCAATGGACGAAGCGTAATCTTCAAGACTTGATTCTTCAATTCTTCGACCGGGGCTCATATGACAAGACGCGACTAACCAACACGCCAATTGACAATAAAAGGTTTACTAACAGGATCCGGGTAGTCCAACCATCTCATGCATCATAGGAGACTACAGGATTAAACAAGCCCTACTCGACTTGGGGGCAAGCGTGAATCTCATTCCATACTCGGTCTACGAACACCTTGGGTTAGGTGAATTGAAACCCACCAAAACCACACTCCAACTTGCTGATAGATCCATCCGTATACCGAGAGGAATGATAGAGGATGTTCTAGTCCAAGTTGATAAATTCTACTACCCAGTAGACTTTATTGTCTTGGATACACATCCCATGATAGGCACCGGTGCGGAAATTCCCGTCATACTTGGACGGCCATTTCTAGCTACTTCAAATGCCATTATCAATTGTAGAAACGGACTTATATAAATGTCCTTTGGAAGCATGACCCTTGAGCTTAACATATTTGATTTATGCAAACAACCACGGGAGGTTGATGATGATGTCCACGAGTTAAACATGATTGAATCATTCGTGGAGGATACAGCCCCCTTGTCACTATTTTTTGACCTTTTGGAGGCATGTGTGGCCCATCCTCATGAGATGAATGATGACACAACACAAGAGATGGATGCCATTCTAGATGTGATGCCGGTGCTTGAGAATAAAAGATGGAGGGCCCCAATTGAGCCTTTGCCTGTAAATGAGAACAAGGCCCTCCCATCCAACATCAAGGCACCAACACTCGACTTAAAACCATTGCCAAGTGAGCTAAAATATGTTTATTTAGGTCGAGATGAGACATATTCAGTGGTGATTTCTTCCCACTTGGATGAGGAACAAGAGAGTAAGCCAATAGCCACTCTATTAAAGCACAAGAGTGCCATTGGATGGTCAATTGCGGATCTCAAAGGCATAGATCCACTGATTTGTACTCACCGCATACACCTTGAGGAAAATGCAAAGACATCCCGACAACCACAAAGACGACTAAATCCAAACATGAAAGATGTGGTTAAGGCCGAAGTGGTGAAACTATTGGATGTAGGTATCATTTACCCAATATCCGATAGCCAATGGGTGAGCCCAACTCAAGTGGTGCCTAAGAAATCCGAAATAACCATCGTAGCCAATGCCAATAACGAACTCATGCCAACTAGGGTCACTACCGGTTGGAGAATGTGTATTGACTACAGGAAGCTAAACACTGTCACGAGGAAAGACCACTTCCCCCTACCGTTTGTTAATCAGATTTTAGAACGGTTGGCGGGTCATTCCCACTTTTGCTTCCTTGATGGCTATTCAGGGTACAACTAAATAGAAATTGCCCGTGAAGACCAAGAAAAGACTACATTCACATGTCTATTCGGCACTTTCGCCTATCGACGGATGCCGTTTGGACTATGTAATGCCCCTGCCACCTTTCAACGTTGTATGATGAGCATCTTTTCTGACATGGTGGGGACCATTCTCGAAGTCTTCATAGATGATTTTTCCGTATTTGGTTGTAGCTTTGATGAGTGCCTTGAGCACTTGAAATTTGTGCTGAAAAGATGTGAAGAGAAGAACCTTGTGCTGAATTGGGAGAAGTGTCACTTCATGGTTCAAAAGGGAATTGTACTTGGTCACATCGTTTCACAAAATGGAATTGAGGTGGACAAAGCGAAAATTGATCTTATCTCTAACCTTCCACCACCCAAAAGCATACGAGATGTACGGTCCTTTTTAGGACACGCAGGATTTTACAGAAGGTTTATAAAGAACTTCAGTTCACTCTCTCGCCCTTTATGTAACCTACTTCAAAAGGAAAATTCATTCGAGTGGAATGAAGAATGTCAAAAGGCCTTTACCACCCTTAAAGATATGTTGACATGTGCCCCAATAATGCAACCACCTGATTGGAGCATTCCTTTTGAGATTATGTGCGATGCTAGTGACTATGCTATTGGGGCCGTGCTACGTCAAAGAAAAGAGAAAAAGCCATGTGTCATCTACTATGCAAGTAGAACCCTAAACTCAGCCCAAGCAAACTACACCACTACTGAAAAAGAACTTTTAGCCGTAGTTTTTGCCTTGGACAAGTTTAGGTCCTACTTGATTGGATCCAAGATCATTATATTCACTGACCATGCCGCGCTTAACTATCTTCTTTCTAAGAAGGATGCTAAACCACGGTTGTTAAGATGGATCCTTCTACTCCAGGAATTCGACATAGAAATACGTGATAAGAAAGGAGTAGAGAATGTAGTAGATGACCACCTCTCGACTTGTCCTCACTGATTCCCCTGAAACGACTGCAATCAATGACATGTTCCCTGATGAACAACTTTTTGATGTTTCCCAATTGCCATGGTATGCGGACATTGCTAACTATCTTGCTACAGGTACAATTCCTACATATTGGAAAAAGCAAGATAAGGATAAATTCTTCACAGAGGTGCAGAAATTCCTATGGGACGACCCATACTTATTCAAGTATTGTCCCGATCAAATCATAAGGAGATGTGTGCCGTATGAGGAACAACAAAGTATCATCTCCTTCTGCCATTCTCAGGCATGTGGTGGCCACTTCTCGGCTAAAAAGACCACAGCAAAAATTCTGTAATGTGGGTTTTATTGGCCTACCATGTTCAAAGACACACATGAGTTTTGCAAAGCATGTGAACCTTGTCAGAAATTAGGAGGAATCTCCCATAGAAATATGATGCCACTCAATCCCATATTAATAATCGAAATTTTTTATTGTTGGGGCATCGATTTCATGGGCCCATTCCCACCTTCTTTTGGAAACTTATACATCTTGCTTGCCGTTGATTATGTTTCCAAATGGGTCGAGGCCATCCCTTGCCGGAATAATGACCATAAAACGATCATTCGATTTTTAAAAGAAAATATTCTTTCCTGGTTTGGAACGCCTCGAGTCATCATAAGTGATGGAGGGTCTCACTTTTGCAATCGCCCTTTTGAAACCTTAATGAAGAAATATGCCGTAACACACAAAGTGAGCACTCCCTATCACCCACAAACTAGTGGACAAGTTGAGATATCCAATAGGGAGATTAAACACATTTTAGAGAAAACGGTGAACCCCGATCGCAAGGATTGGTCGCTTCGGCTTACCGATGCGCTTTGGGCTTACCGTACTGTTGGGGCTCAAATTTGTACCCATTATAAAATGGTATTCAACGGTCCATCTACGATGATTCGGACTGATTTCAAGATCCGAAATACTCGAAAAATGCCAGTGCCTCCCTAACATGCGCAATCGTGACTGAAACCTATGAATGCTATTTCGGGGTGGAATCGGACATGCGAATTACCGCCAAATGATCCGGAACGCCCTAAAACCCTTAACCTGCAAGTTTCGAGGTCGCACGATGCATATTTTTACAAGCGCGCTTCCAAATGCATTTTTTGCCCTGACTTATCCGACTATAAGGGCCCAAAATCCTACAGGTACCATTTCGGGCTGGAATCAGACATGCGGATTACCGCCAAATGATCCAGAATGCCCGAAAAACCTTAAGTAGCAAGTTTGAAGTCATTGCGTGCATATTTCTACATGCATTTGTTCACTCTCTCTCCACATGCATTTGTTCACTCTCTCTCCACATGCGAATGTATTAAGGAAACATGCATTCACTCTCTCACCACATGCATTTGTTCACTCTCTCTCCACATGCGAATGTATTAAGGAAACATGCATTCACTCTCTCACCACATGCGCATGAGAGCTCTCTCTCTCCCTTTTCAATATTCTAAATAAAATAAAAATTACAAAATCATGAAAATATGCTAAGTGGGGCCACATGCGACCAAAACAGAGGCCACATGCGCCCATACCAGTGGCACATGCGCCCATGCTATGCCACATGCGCCTGGTGCATGGGGACATGCGCATGATCCCATCACATGCGCATGACTCGTTTCTCCAAATATTTCCATGCGCATGATCCCCACAACATGCGCATGACTCGTCTCTCCAAATATTTCCATGCGCATGCCCTCCATTTTGCAAACCACATGCGCCCGGTACCCGAGTAGCTACCAGATTAAGTGCTATAAATACCCCACTCACTTGTTGAGAGGGAGAGAGACTTCATTATCTGGAAAGGATCGGCAGAGCAAGGTAAAATCCTTGCCGGAATCCTCAGTCGACTATCCACATGCGCCCACACTTCGCCGGATGCCTTCGCCGGAAAGGGGTTTCTCCCACCGGAGCAAAATCCTCTAAGTCACATAGTGACATGCGCTCGCCCATTCTGGGGAGGGGAAATGCGCAAAAAATCCCTAAGTACCATGGGACATGCGCCCATAGTTGGGATGTTGGACGCATGTGCATTCACATGCGCTTGATAACCATGCATTTGTAGCATTCACATGCGCCTAATAACCATGCATTTGTAGCATTCACATGCGCTTGATGCATTTGTAGCATTCACATGCGCCTGGGGTGGACAACATGCATCCACTTAAGACATGCGCCCATGTCTAATGAAACATGCGCCTGGACGCTGATGGGGAGGTGGGGCCTTCCATGATGTGGCCCGCCTTCGACGTGGCCCGCCTTCTGATCGCGTCATCACTCCTAGACACACATCAATGTCCTCTATCCATCCCCCGGACCGGATTCACCAACGGTCGATGTTAAGTGGGCCAAATCAGCAATTTGATCAAAATGGCCAACACTTAGCCAATATTGCAAACCTCGGAAATCCTTCCGAAAGAGCCGGAAAGGGCCGAAAGCGAGAGGAATCGTGCGGAATTTGACCGAAACCGAGAGGGAGGCTTCTCTCCGCCATAACATGATATACCATAATCATGCATTAAAATGAGATTACCTGATCTCAGGATCTCCGAGAAACCTTGATTAGACCATAAACAGGTCCACTACTTAGTCATTTTTAGCCCTGGGAAGTGCCCTGTTGGCTCAGAAATTGAACCATGCTAAACAAATCGAAATGCGATCGCACTGTGACTCTCGTGGACATAATCCGTCTCTATCCAAAGACGATCTGATAGGAATTCACCAAATCCTCCGATCAGATCGTAAACAGGCCCTGGGAAGTGCCCTGATGGCCCGAAAATCTACTAATGCCAAATGAAATCAATCGTGATCTCAAAGACGCGAGGGCAAAACATCGATGACACAAAGATATATACGAAGCCGATTGATCAAATCAAATGCATAATTTGTCTGATACACTGAGCATCTAGGATAAATGCAATCTTCTCTTGAGCATGCATAAAACATAGTTACTCCGTACTGTACTCATTTGCATCCATTGCATGAATATATTTCATCTCGAATCAAGATACGAAACTAAATCAAAGGGGACTATGGTTATCATCGAAAACCATAATGAAAGAATTCTAAACGTCTGAAATACTTCATCGTTAAGACCAGTTGATGTGAGTCCTGTCCAAGGCGGGATCCGTCAGTTGAGTGGCTAAGGGAATGAGTGCCTTCCAGTAAGTCACCCGTCCAGCTGAGACGGTCACTGGCCCTGGTTGCAGTAAGTGGACACCGTGGAGTGTATTTCTGAAAGTCATATCGTCCATAGAGACGCGTCATGACATTGAGATATACGACTCGGTCGAAACCCTGTTTGCACAAAGACCCCATGGAGTGCCCTCCAGTAAGTCACCCGTCCAGCTGAGACGGTCACTGGCCCTGGTTGCAGTAAGTGGACGCCGTGGAGTGTATTTCTGAAAGTCATATCGTCCATAGAGATGCGTCATGACACTGAGATATACGACTCGGTCGAAACCCTGTTTGCACAAAGACCCCATGGAGTGCCCTCCAGTAAGTCACCCGTCCAGCTGAGACGGTCACTGGCCCTGGTTGCAGTAAGTGGACGCCGTGGAGTGTATTTCTGAAAGTCATATCGTCCATAGAGACGCGTCATGACACTGAGATATACGACTCGGTCGAAACCCTGTTTGCACAAAGACCCCGTGGAGTGCCCTCTAGTAAGTCACCCGTCCAGCTGAGACGATCACTGGCCCTGGTTGCAGTAAGTGGACGCCGTGGAGTGTATTTCTGAAAGTCATATCGTCCATAGAGACGCGTCATGACACTGAGATATACGACTCGGTCGAAACCCTGTTTGCACAAAGACCCCATGGAGTGCCCTCCAGTAAGTCACCCGTCCAGCTGAGACGGTCACTGGCCCTGGTTGCACTAAACGGAAACCGTGAGGTGTATCCCTGAAAGTCATATCGTCCATAGAGACGCGTCATGACACTGAGATACACGACTCGGTTAAAATCCTGGTTGCTACTCAATTAGGAATACCCGAGGAGTATGGGACCAACATCTAACTGATCTTAACGGTGAAGTATTCCATAATAAATCCTAGACTTGGTCTCGGCGACCATGAACTCGAGACTATAATCCCTGACGATTTAAACTACTTGCTCGATCTATCCGAGTTTTATCCCTTTGATATTCCATCTACTGTATAACTAAAATTCATAGTGGAATCTTGTCGCTTTGTGCCGTGGTTTTCTCCCGTAAGGGTTTCCACGTAAAAATCTCTGTGTGGTCTATGCTGTGCTTTCTTTATATTTATATTTATGCTCCTTTAATGCTTTATTTAATTCATTTATGATACATGCATGCATTTACTTTTGCCTTTTAATCAAGGGTGATCATCCTTTGATGTAATTAAGGGTTCGTGACTAGTTCACAGCCCGGAATGTAAAAGATCTCGGAATCTCTGGAATAAAATTCACCTCTCGGTGCTTTCTCGCGTACACTTTGTGATTGCTAATGATTGTCTATGAATGTCTCTATACTCAGAATTCCCTCAGAATAAAAGAAACATGAAAGAAAGGAAGAAAGACTGCTGACGAGTAGATCTTTATCTTCCCGCTTTTTCTAAGTTCTAACAAACTGGCGACTCTGCTGGGGAATCGAATAATACCAGAATCTCTGGTTATCTCTGAGTAATGAAACATCCTAAGATAAATCATTCACAAACACAGATGTATACGTAAGAAAGTTCCGCTAGGAGAAATGGTCGGCGCCTTTACGGGCGCCAAACTGGCGACTCTCAACGGGAACGTTCTTCGCTTCATCTTTAAAGCAAAAGTTTTCTAAAAGAATTTGAAAATCTTGCATGGCATGCATATGATTCGTACTTATATGCTTCTGTCGATCATTGAGCCATATCGCGATTGGTAAGGACGCATCTTCTCTCCTTTTAGAGGTGCAGGATGTTCTAATGTGCGTGTGACTGTGCAGAAAGACAGAAAAGAATCAACCATCAAAACTATACAAATGACAGCCACTATGTTCTTCCTAGCTTCTGGGGGATTTTACTTCCCTCACCTCATGACAGCAAAAACGGTGATTCCTGAAGCCGATTGGCAACTCGTCCAGAGACGCCGATCACCAAAGAAAGCCGAAAGCAGACAAGTGACTTCAGTTAGAGCAGAAACAGCGAAGACACAAAGCAGTGTGAGGAAACAGTGGAAGCCGGTCCGCAGAAATGAAACCTGCAATGCTATTAGAGCTATCGTGTCACCCAGGCCAGAATTCTCCTTCGTCGCTGCCGATTTTCCGGTAATGACGGGAACAACACTATCAGTCAAAACACCGAATCAATTTACTATCCGGGGATTGACCGAGACTGCAATGAAGGCATGCTCTACTGAAACCAATATGACCAGTGCTAGACCACAGCGAGTGCAGGTTGCAGTGGTACAAGTCGTAGAAAGGGAGGAGAGCGAGCAAGATACAGAGCTGCCTCCGATCCAAGAGCAAATAGATGAAATCATTCAGGTCCAAGAAGACACAGCCAGAGAGATCAGAGAAATAAAAGAAGCATTAGTGGCTCTAGTCGCCCAGGGGGCAGTCAGAAGCCCAACCGTTCCCTTTGGACAACCATTGGGAGAGTCACAGGATACGACAGGAGAACCAGTAGCCGTAGAACCACAAATTCACCCAAGGAATGTTGCATTCGAGCATGCACCGCCGCAATCATCTCATGCCACAAAAGAAGAGTTGTCCCAGAAAGTCGCGAACCTAATGCGTCAGGAAAGAGAAAAGGAGAAGATAGGAAAATATATATATCGGGTACCGTATCTATCCGAAGTTAACGAAATCCCATTCCCTGACGAATTTAAGCATCCCGACTTCCCACAATTCGACGGGAAAGGGTCACCAGAGGAACATATGACCCAATTCATGACGGTGCTAGGGAATTTGTCCGTAGTACCTCAATATTGCCTCCGATTGTTTGGGTCGACGCTGACTGGAAAGGCATTTCAATGGTATATGTCATTACCCACAGGGTCCATCAAGACCTGGGATCAGATGCAAGATTTGTTCATTTCCAAATTTTTCTCCACTGAGCGAGAAGTCTCGCTGACGGATTTAGCCTTAGTCCATCAGAGGCAAGGAGAGTCAATCGAGGCGTTCATTGATAGATGGGGAGCCATAGTAGCGCGATGCCGAGAGTTGCCTAGCGAGCCTGAGCAAGTCAAGATGTGTACGCAAGCCATGGACCCAATAATCTCGTTCGGTTTATCTGGACACAATTTCTCAACGTTTAGGGACCTAGCGACAAAGGCCCATATGGTAGAGGAAGCCGCACTGAGAACGCAGTTCAAAGCAGAAAGACCGAAGCGTGAGGTCTGGAAGATGGCCACATCAAGTTACGTCGACAAAAGCAAAGCCTCGAAAGATCAAAAGCGGCTACATCCAGAACACAAGATTAAAGGTAAGCCAGCAGAAATTCAGTTCAGAGCCAAAGGGCCAGGAAAATTGAAGAAGATAACGATCGTCGGACAGGGCAGGGTAGAAGGACGTTACTCGTTTGACCCGGAAGACCTTGTTCCAATAATGGAACACCTAGTCGAAGAAGGGGAACTACAATTGCCAGAGCTGATCCGACCAGAGGAAGCAGGACAAACGGATGCCCCCAATTATTGTAAGTATCATCGAATCCTGGGACATGAGACGGGGGAATGCCTCATCTTGAAAGGGAAAGTGCAGAGATTGATCGACCAGGGTACCATTAAGCTAATGACAGAAGAAATCAGTCGGGCAACGTCAGCCGTAGTGACAATAGCACCTATGATACCACCAGTTCATGATGAAAGACTGGTACAAACAACAATGGTACAGGCTGTCGAAGAAAGGGAATCGGCAGGACACGATGTCGAATTGTCGGCAATTCGAGAGAAAGTCAGCGAATTGGCCCAAGCCCATATAGAGCTATCTGAACAGATGGGAGAAGTTCGGGAGGCTTTAGCCATCTTGATCTCACAGAAAGCGACCCCTAGTACCGCTATGCCTGTCCAACAGTTGGAAGAAGAAGCACGAGGGGCAGCCCGTAATGTTGTTGAAGTAAGACAACAGAGCTACACTGAGCAAGCGAATGCGCGTATGTTGGGTTCAGACTCCATGATCCCATACGAACTGCTAGGCAATATCTCTTTCACCCTTCGTAACCTGGCTGCAGAGGTTCGCATGATAGAGCAATCCGTTTCGAAAACACGATCTCAAGCAGAAAAGTCAAGACGCAAAATGAGAAAGAGGACACAGGTAGACGTAAGAAAGAGCCCTAGAAGCCGAAAACGACCGAATCCAGGACATGAGGCAGAGTCCAGTGTAATGAGGACACAAGACAAGGGCAAAGAACCTCAGAACTCGCGGCACATGACAATCAGCGAGCGAGACGAAAAGAACGGACCGTATACATTTGACATTAAAGACCTTGTCCCAATTATGGAGCGGCTAATCGAAGAAAGAAAATTGCGACTCCCAAAGTCTGTTCGACCAGCAGAAGTAGGACGCATGGATGATCCCAACTATTGCGAATATCACAGATGCATAGGCCATAAAACCGAGCAATGCTTCGTTCTGAAAGGAAAGATACAAAAGATGATAAACCAAGGCGTCGTCAGTTTGAAAATGGAAGGGTCCGATGGAACCCCGGCCAGTACGGTTCCAATAGATATCACTTAGGAAGAACTTCGCTCGAAGAACTCCATTTCCTAAGCTTCAATAATCGTGAGCGCTTACAAATAGTTCTGACGGTTTATAAAGTAGATATGGATATACTTATGTTCTCTCTCATGCATCTATTTCATCTGTATGTTGTGCTTCATACTTGTTTACAGGCTCACTCACATCATACTGTTGTGCATATGAATATAAAATGTTCGTAGAGCTCTTCTTAGTGACAGGTACCATATTCGGAGGATATTAAAGAATCGACTCCACGAATCATCAACCGACTTATTATATCCTCATCAGACAGGTCGAATCAGGAGGGAATATCTTATAGAAAGTCTACGCAAATCACGACATCCCCTATTATGGTATCTTCGTCACAGGTTCTCATATTAACTATCTTGGTATTCTAGCATTCCTCTGCTTAATAGGAAAATACTTCAGAATTGATGGATTCTCATATATATGTATATGTGGTTCTCTATGAAGATAGCCGGGATACTCTATTATCATCAATCTCTCATATTTATGCACAAAGTTTTATATGAAGATGATCGGAACATCGCTATCTATATCCAGCTTTCGTATTATGTCATGGATCTCCCATCATTATCGCATTATTCTTCTACTGAATAGGAAGATAAGTCACGACTGGGAATCTCCTGTATACATATTTATATATACGGCCTTATATGAAGACGATTAGAGCATTCTATTACGTATCACCTCACCTTGAAAATATCGACAACTTTCTCTTATGAAGAATTCTGCGACAAGAATATGCAATTAAAGATTATGATCGGACGGGTATTTGGCACGGATTCCTAAAGCACAAGATCTGTCTCATTAGAATGAAGTGGTCTTGCAAAGTGGTGAGCCGGATGCACTGGGGGCAAGCCCCAATATATTATGAGAAACTCGAGTTTATAAGAAGAAGACGACTGGGAGCGAGCCCTAATATATTATCAAAATATCAAGTTTGCAGAAAGAAATGACTGGGGACAGGCCATGAAGGATGACATATAAACCTGAAAACATGGAGCTAAAAGAAAGTTTTGGACTTATGACACAAATGTCTCTCGAAAGTGATGACCCAAGGATACACAGGTTGAGTAAAAAGGGAAGTATTATTCTTATGGGTTCTTCCATTTTTATGCTTTGGTATATTCAGCTTACATTAAATTCGTACATAATACATCATTTCATGCATACTAGTCTTAAACACATAACACCAAGTAGTGGTTTAGCAAAAGAATCATTGTCATTATTTTAGATCATGAAGCATGCAGCTAACAAGTTCTGATGTCAATTACGTCGGATACAAGTGACAGTTGGGTATTCAGGACAGCTGTCTAATACTATTTTTATCTGACAATGACTGTAAAAGAAAGCAAAAGAACAGAATTACAACTTCTCCAGGCATCCTGTTATGAACTTCATCACATCCTTCCGCGTTGCCTCCATGGTGGCCTTTACCTCCGTTAGTGTTAGCGCAGGATTCGGAATATCACGAAGTTCGATTTCTAAATCTTCCACTTGCTTGCGTGCCGCCTCTCCTTCACTCTCGAGTTGTGCGACCTTAGCACGGTTTTGATTGACGACAAGATCAAGGCGGGCAACCTCAAGATTTATGGCCGTTTCTTCCGCTTGTAGCCGCGCGATCTCAGATTTAACGTCAGCAAGATGATTAATACACCCGCGACGTTGAGTCTCGCTATCTTCTAAGGTTGTTCTAGCATTAACCGCCGAATGTTCTCGCTGCTCTATGACAGGCCGCAAAGAAGACAGCACTCGCCGTTTCTCCTCAGCCGTAGGGTCAGGTTCAATCCGTTCAGTCATAATAACCTGCGTAACAGAATCCTCGAAAGAAGAAATACGACAGACTATTTCGGATACATCAGGCCCGATTACTCCTGCACAAGCTTCCAATGCCTTCACCCCTGCTCCTAGTGTATGCCACTCGCTTGGTTCAGCCAACGCCCTTGAAATATTGGATAGTAAACCCCTTAGTACGCTCTGCCCGAAACAGTCTAAATGATCGAAACAGGGAACATCGAATGCTCCGTGGGCAGCCGCCTCAAAATTGACAGTATCTGCAACAAGAGGAACAGAGCGAGTATGCAATGAAATGACAAGTATAGAAAAAGAATACACCAAGGAACTATGAAGGAACTATACCGAAAGATGGGTTGAATACAGGTTCTGAGGAAGTTGCAGTATGTATCGTCGCATCAGGGAAAGGCTTAATAGTCTCAGTCAGTGGTGTCGAGATCACATCCAGAAGTTCAGTAGTGTCACTATCAGTATCGATTATTTCAGTTACCGCTGGCGACTTCGCCATACCCTCAACACTGGAAGCACCAGGGGCTATAGATACAGTCGTGTTATTCCCCGGCGTAGTGGACCCTCGCAGATTATCCTCTCCAATCGGCTCAGCATGCTCTCTCATGCTAGCATGGTCTGATATTGCCTTCGTTGGCCCAATCATCGTTGGGTCATCATCACTAATTAACCGACCGGCATCCCTATCACCTCCAATCACCAGAAGACGTGTGAACCCGGCTTCTTGAGACCATTTCGCTAAAGGTATTCCGAAAGTATGCCAGCCATCCAACGCGGTATCCTCCTTACGATGGTCAATTGACACACTCAGGGAGATCTTATGCTTAATGCTCGACGATAAATACGCTTCCGCCTGCTCTCTATAATAACCCAATCCGTCAACAAGGACCTCTGTCAGCCCTGGAGGAAGAATGTAGAGTGGATCATCAACAGAGCTATTTTTTCAGACCAGAGCATACTAATGCACCCACCATCTCAGCCAGCTATAAGAACCACTAGTCTTCCGATAGAGGCCAGGAAGCATGAATCTCGCCCCTGTTCGCGTCATCAAAAGTTGATGCCATATCCACTCCCAATGAACAGGACCTGTACCATATGCCCACTCTACTTTAGTTACATCTGGTAACGTCATCGGAACACCCTGATCATACCCAAATTGCCTGGCAAACCGACTAGGGTAATAAGGTTCTCGCCAGAACTCTATTCCTTCGCGTAGCGGAAGTGAGGCAGTACGAATAGACACCAGAAATTCCCTACCAGTGACATCCACAGAATGTTCATTGTCAACGACTTCTCGATCTTCTCCGGCATCAGAAACAGGAAAGTGGTAGAAACAAATCTCCGCCCAATTGCCAATTTTGGAAGCTATCCAATCAGACGACCGCGTTATCATGTTAAGTTTTTTATAGCGATAAAGAGGTACGTGATCAGTGTGAAAATACTGGAAGAGATCCACTCCGTAAGTCCACGGGAAATATATGCCTAACCATCCGCAGAAGAAATGCCATGGGCAATAAGCTGTGTTCATCCCTCGCCAGGGTTGGTCTTTGTTACTCGCAATATTGCCAAAAGCCCTATATAAACTGCATAACACGGGGGGTGCTAGAGAAAATTGACGACCATTTGCAAGAGCTCCCGCCACGACGAAGCAAGAAACCCTGACACCATCAGCACTCTTGGAGCTAGGCAACATAACTGCCGACAACCAGTATGCTAAGAATCCTGCCAGTTCACAAGACGGTGGAAGCTCATTCGGATTTCGAAACTTTTGTTCAAAACGTTCCTTCATTAAAGCCTGGTCTTCGGGTAAGATCTCATACCCTTCGTAATTAATGCTGCGAGGAGAAAGAAGTGCCCATGTCAGAAACAAAGAAATTAAAGTATGCAGAGCATAAAGTACAAAAGAAGGCATCGAAAGAAGTATTACTTCATCCTCTGGCTGAAGTAGATCAACCAGTCGTCATAGTGAATTTTTGCAATATTGTCGAACTGCGACAACTCAGCAAACAACTCTAGACAAGCCTTTGAATGATACGCATCTCGAGGACTTTTGAGCCGAAACGAAGACAACTCTTCATCAGTTGGGACGTATTCCTGGTAATATTCTCCTATCACAGACAACCCAGCCATCATCCGGAGATCCCATAAAGTTATGCTCATCTCTCCACATGGAAAGTGGAACGAATTGGTGATGGAAGACCAGTAGTTCAAGAAGCTTCGAAGAATTGTTGGATCTCGGGAGAAATGTTCGGAGGTCGCATCGATAGCCTGGTACAGGCCGACTTGCTTTAAAATCGTCTTATGCCGGATCAAAATCTCTTTTGCCCACGGCTCATAACCAACTCGTTCGTTCAAATGACCCCGCATACGAAAGCTCTTCGTTGCCCACATCGTCGCCTTGTCTACGTGTCGAAACCGTTGCTGCACTGTCTCAAAATAATGGACTGGAGAAGGAGTGTGAGGATCACAAGTAGGCGCAAGGAAAACCATTTCTCTCGAGGAACCTACCCGCTGTTCTCTCCCATCGTCGACCAGTATGGTAGTGAACAACTGCTCGGGGGCAGATGTCCACCTCTCGACTCCATAGAATTGGAAAGGGCCTTGAACGTTGGATGGTTCGATGCTCGGGAAGGGCTTCTGCCTCGTAAGAGATTTCTCATGCAAGATGACTCGGTTGGTATAAGGGTTGACGATGGAGAAACCGCATGTAGTAATGATCTTATTTCTATTCCAGCCGATCTTCATCCGCTCATTCTTCGGATCAATGAGTTGTGGCGATTGCTCCGCCTTGCCAACTTCCTCAGCCGGCTTCTTACCTCGATTTTGTCTCTTCTTCTTCTGACCTTCCTGATCATCCTCGGAATGTCGGCCGCGCACGCTAGAAGGGCCTGCCTCAACGACATTGGCAGCATCAGTAAACTGACAATACCAGGCGGACCATTCCCCTTCAGTCCCTTGCGTCAGAGGCTCAGATATGGTTTTGTCCACATAGATACGCAGTAATACTTCATGGGAGAGTTGCTTAATTCGATCAGAGAAATCCTCCACTTCGGATTCGATTATCTCATAGGATTGCGAATGACACTCTACCGGAGACGGGTTAGCAGTATCTCTAGTCGCCCTCTTTTTACCGCGTCGTATAGATGAAGAGCTGGAAACTTACAATTTGGAAGCTTCATCAGAAGAACCTGCTGCTGTCGCCATGATTCACTACAATACGCAAACAAAAGTGCATCAAACAGAAGACCAGCGCATGCAACAGGTGTTATAGGCAAAATGATGGAGATAAGATTTCACGCGGAAATGCCCAAAACGTCCATTCGACTCTCGAGATTATCTGATCGAGAGTCGAATGTTGGATAGGTACGAGACGTCCATTCGACTCTCGAGATTATCTGATCGAGAGTCGAATGTTGGATAGGTACGAGACGTCCATTCGACTCTCGAGATTAGTTGATCGAGAGTCGAATGTTTGATAGGTGCGGGACGTCCATTCGACTCTCGAGATCACCTGATCAAGAGTCATAGATTGAAAAATACGGAGCAGCTATTCGCAAGTCCCGAGTCTTCATAACCGATAGTCAAATACGGCAAAGCTCGATCCGCGAGCAGACCTTCTCACAAGTCGTTGAAAGACATTACACCCAAAATATGTACTTGGACTCGCGACCACATTTTAACCTGCGAGCAGCTTTACTACGGGCGTCTCCTTCCTTTTCGGAGTCCATGACTCCCAGCTACGGGCGTCTCCTTCCTTTTCGGAGGCTATGACTCCAACTATGGCTTCCGGCCGGATCCAGCCGGATTTCAAGGGATTACCATCTAAGGGCGTGATTGTTGGAATAAATCATTGGGTTGGATCTGACTAAAAAGATAGGATCTTATCCCATGAAATCAGCGGATTCTCAGTATCGTATGCGACATCAACGGGATTTCGACATCTCACGTAACAGATTGGATTGTTTCAGATCTATATAAGGGGATGGCTCCCTTGAAGAGGAGGTAGGTACTCATCATTCAATCTTGGTCCCGTTTTTGCTTGGCTTCTCTTCTGTGGCCTAACTTAAGCGTCGGAGGGCTAACGGCTGGTCCCCAGCCACCCTTATTCGCTGTCTTGCTTCAGGTCTGGTGGTGGAAATCCCTCCTGGAGCGAAGGAGAAAAGCCGGAGGATCTCGTTACAAAATCTGACATTAACAGTTTGGCGCCGTCTGTGGGATAGACTTGATCATCAAAATTAATCGTGTTAACCACCGATCAAAATCCTTCGGTGATGCCTCCTAAAAAGACAGTTCATCCTTCAACTTCGAGGCAGGCACCACCTCCGCCCGGTGAGACGGAATCCACACCTGCCCTCCCACCTGTTCCGACGGATATCCCTCAAGGAGCCCCAAATATGCCATCAACAAATCCATTATTGGAGGCCTCTGGAAATCAGGATGATGTCCTACGATTCCTCGGGAACACTCTCCTAACTCTAAACGCCGGAGTTCAAGCACTGTCAAATTGACTTGATCAGCACTTCCCTGAACCGCAAAGACAACCCTCCGAAGGGTTACCACCGCCACCCATACCAGTTGCTTCCAGGCATTCTATGGATGAACCACAGGTCCCACCACTTGGCGGCCATCCCCCTGTGCCGTCTCCACATTCTATACATTCCAGTTCGTCTCGACAACCTCAACCGCAAGGCTCCACCGCCGAAACGTCTAGCTATACCTTGCCATGGGAAGGAGATCTCAAAAGAATCCAAGACCGTTTTGATGTCATGGAGCAGAGATACCAGGCAAATCGGCCATCTGCTGTCATGGCGGCAATACATCAATCTGAATCTCCCTTCACAAACGAGGTCATGGAAGCCCCGTTGCCCAGAAAGTATCGAACGCCTGTTATCGCTCCGTATACAGGCATTGGCGATCCTCTGGAACATCTGGAAACATATAGGTCCCTCATGGAGTTGGAGGGACATGGTTCAGAAATCATGTGTAGGGCTTTTCCCCTTACATTGAAGGAAGCGGCTCGTACGTGGTTTCGGGGGTTAAAGCCACTTTCCATCAGTTCCTTTTCTCAATTATCGGAGATATTTCTTTCTCAATTCATGGGAAGTATTCGCATTAAAAAGCCAGCCTCCCATCTGATGAATCTGAAACAGCAACATGGGGAGACAATAAAAGAGTTCACAGTACGGTTCACTGCCGAAGCCGTTCAAACCGAGGGTTACACTGAAGAAAAGGGTCTCACAGCCCTCATTGCTGGAATAACGAGCGAGAAATTTAGGTTTGCCTTAGATAAGAGCCCACCGAAAACTATGGCGGAATTCGAAGCCAAAGCTCAGAAATATATCAATGCAGAAGAAGTCGCATTGACACGCCATGGAGTACAAAGTAAGAAACACAAGCCAGAAGGAACTTCTACAGATAAAAAATACCATCGCGATCAGCGCGATCGTTCTCCCTAGGAAGCCTTACTCTGGTAAATATCATAATTACACTCCTCTTAATCGGTCTCCTGAAAAGGTTCTAATGGAGATAAAACACAAGCCATATGTGAAGTGGCCTGCAAAGATTAAATCCGATCCCGAGAAGAGAGATAAGAGTAAGTTCTGTTACTTCCACAAAGATCACGGGCATAGGACCCAGGACTGTATCTCCCTACGAGACCATATCGAAGCTCTTATTCGAAAAGGCCATCTCCAGGATTATGTTGCTCGTAAAAATAGGTCACCAGAAAGGGCGAAGACCTCATCTCGCCAAAAGGAACCGTCTCATCATCAAACAGACCAAGAGGATGCTGAGCCCACAGGAGAAATTCGCACTATCGTCGGGGGTCCAGCTTGCGGGGGTGACTCTCAAGCTTCAAGAAAGGCATACGCCCGAAAGGCGTCCAAAGAACCCCAGCAGATCTATTGGCTGGAACAAACGTCCAACTCTTCGAAGGCTAGCCCTCCCCCAATTTCTTTCACCCTCGAAGATGCAGCGGGAATTCATTTCCCTCATGAAGATTCCATCGTAGTCACATTGAAGGTATCAAATTATCTGACTCATCGAATTATGGTGGATATAGGTAGCTCGGCCGATATTCTGTATTTGGAGGCTTTCGACAAGATGGCACTTGCCAGAAACCTCCTCAAGCCAGTATCGACCCCTCTTGTCGGCTTTGGAGGAGAAGTGGTGACACCTGAAGGAAGTATCGATCTCCCAGTCACTTTTGGGGAGAGTCCAGCGAAGACCACCGTCTTCATAAGCTTCCTCGTCGTGGATCGAAAATCAGCATATAACGCCATCTTGGGGAGACCGTCTCTAACTAAGGTTGGAGCGGCCTTGCACCCTTCATATTTATGCGTTAAATTTCCGACCCCAAATGGCATAGGGGTCGTGCGAGGAAGTCAGCAGGAGGCACGGTCCTGTTACCAGATAGCCCTCCAAGATCGAAAGAAGGCTCAAGCGACACCTGTCATGGAAATAGTTCAAGGATCATCCGACGTTCTCGCCACCGCGTTGGATCCAAGGGAAAGTGCTCTGAAATCAGGAACTCCAGGGGAGGAAACAGTGGCGATTCGCTTGACCGAAGACGACCAGTCTAAGATCGTGTATATCGGTTCCTCCTTAAACAGTATCCACCGCGAAGATTTGATCCGTTTCCTCACTGAATACCAGGACGTGTTTGCTTGGTCTCATAAAGATATGCCGGGCATCGATCCTGATGTCATCGTACATCGTCTCAACATTGACCCGAAGCATAAACCCGTACATCAGCGTCGACGTGCCTTCACTGCAGAAAGACAAATGGCGATCAAAACTGAAGTTGAGAAGCTGCTCGCGGCAAATTTCATAAAAGAAGTTGACTACCCACAGTGGGTCGCCAACGTAGTTCTCGTCCGGAAAGCTAATGGCAAATGGAGGATGTGCGTCGATTATTCAGACTTAAACAAAGCATGTCCCAAAGATAGCTTCCCGACACCACGAATCGACCAGTTGGTCGACTCGACAGCTGGACACGCCCTCCTTAGTTTTATGGATGCTTACTCTGGTTACAACCAGATTATGATGCATCCACCTGATGGCCAACATACTGCCTTCATCACAGATCGAGGACTATATTGCTACCAGGTAATGCCGTTTGGTCTCAAAAATGCAGGGGCCACTTATCAGCGTCTTGTCAACAAAATATTCGCTGCTCAAATCGGTAGGAACATGGAAGTTTATGTTGACGATATGCTTGTGAAAAGCATCGATGAAGATGACCACATTCCTGATCTTCGAGAAGCCTTTGATCTGATGAGGAAGTATCAGATGAAATTAAATCCAGAAAAATGTGCGTTTGGAGTATCTGCAGGGAAATTTCTTGGGTTCATGGTTGGCCAACGTGGAATTGAGGCGAATCCCGAAAAGATTAAAGCATTGCTAGAGATGAAATCCCCAGTGACTCTGAAGGACGTTCAGCGTCTAGCTGGTCGCATCGCATCATTGAACAGGTTCATCTCGCGAGCATCCGACAAGTGCCTGCCCTTCTTCAAACTCCTTCGTGCAACGGCCAAGTCTGATTGGAAGTGGACACCTCAATGTGAAGAAGCTTTTCAACAACTAAAGCAATATATGAGCGCTCCCCCCATTTTATCTAAACCTGTGGCACATGAGCAACTCATTCTTTATTTATCTGTGTCTTCCACGGCCGTTAGTGCCGCTTTAATAAGAGAAGATTCCGGGGTGCAAAGGCCCGTTTATTATATCAGTCGAGCAATGGTTGATGCAGAAACTAGGTATTCTGATTTGGAGAAACTGGCCCTAGCCTTAATCACGGCAGCTCGAAAACTGCGACCATACTTTCAAGCCCATGCTATTTTAGTACCAACAAATCATCCACTACGTCAAGTCCTTCAAAAGCCTGAGGCTTCCGGGCGCTTAACTAAATGGGCGGTCGAGATCAGCGAGCATGATATTTCATTCTGTCCTAGGACCGCAGTCAAGGGCCAGGCCGTGGCTGACTTCATCGCCGAATTTACATATTCTTCTGAAGATAGCGTCATGACAAGCGACCAGACTTCTTGGTCGCTCTTTGTGGACGGGTCGTCACGGGCCAGTGGCAGTGGGGCGGGCCTGATTTTAGTGGCTCCAGACGGGTCGCATTTTCAATACGCTCTGCGTTTTGAATCACGTGTCTCCAATAATGAAGCAGAATATGAGGCCCTTATTGTTGGCCTCGAGCTAGCTGTTGTCCTCGCCGTCCAGAATTTGATAATTCATAGCGACTCCCAGCTCATTGTCAACCAAGTTCTTGGCGAATTCGAAACCAAAGAAGAAAGAATGGCCTTATACAAGTCTCGTGTCCTCATCCTGCTCGCCAAACTGAAGACTTACAAAATATTCCATATCCCTCGCGAGCAGAACCAACTGGCCGATTCCTTGGCAAAACTCGCTTCTGCACCAGAATCAGAACTATCGCATTCGATCCCCATCGAGCACCGTCAACATTTGAGTATCGATCAAGTGACTCCCGAGCAAGTTATATCGGTACAATCGTCTCCATGCTGGATGGATCCTATCATCCTTTATCTCAGAGATGGATACCTACCAGAAAATAAGAAAGCTGCAAGACAAATTCAGCTTCGAGCTGCCAGGTACACCTTACAAAATGGAATCTTGTTGCGAAAAAGCTTCTCCTTGCCTTATTTGAGGTGTCTTCACCCAGAAGAAGCACATCGTGTTCTCGATGAAGTACACCAGGGGGCATGTGGTAATCATCCCAGGGGGCGATCTCTAGCATATAAAGCGATGAGGCAAGGATATTATTGGCCTACTATGAAAGCAGACGCCATAGAATTTTCTAAAAAATGTGACAAGTGTCAACGATATCAACCTATACCTCGTGTACCGTCTGAGCGGATGACCCCAGTCGACAGCCCTTGGCCTTTTGCTCAGTGGGGGATCGATATCATCGGTCCCTTACCTATGGGAAAGGGACAGAATAGGTTCGCGATCGTGGCGGTTGATTATTTCACCAAATGGGCCGAGGCAGAACCATTAGCCAAAATTACTGAAAAACAAACTACTAAGTTTATGTGGAGAAATATTATATGTCGCTTCGGACTTCCTCATACCATAATTACCGATAACGGAACGCAGTTCGACAACGCAGCCTTTGATGAATTTTGCGACAAATGGAAGATACGTAATCTCCGCACTTCTCCATATCATCCACAGGCGAATGGGCAGGTCGAGGCAGTGAATAAAATTATAAAGCATCATTTAAAGACCAAGCTAAGTGAATGTAAAGGGGTGTGGCCAGAACTTCTGCCAGAAGTGTTATGGGCCTATAGAACCACGGCTTGTACATCGACAGGTGAAACTCCTTTCTCCTTAGCATTTGGTGTTGACGCAGTGGTACCAGTGGAAATTCAAGTGCCCTCATATCGGATCGAACAGTATGATCCCGCGAGCAATCAGGAAAATATCCGACTTCATCTCGATCTCTTGGAAGAGCGAAGAAATGCTTCCCAAGTACGAGTGGCGGCATATCAACAACGTATTGCTCGTTATCGGAATGCAAAGGTTCGACCTAGATCTTTCCAGTTCGGAGATTTGGTTCTAAGGCGAAATCTTGGAATTCCTGTTCGTTCATTGGATCCGAATTGGGAAGGCCCGTATCGGGTTATTAGGGTTGTGCGACCCGGTACTTATTATCTTGAAGACATGCAAGGGAAGCCTGTACGTCGCCCTTGGCACGTGGAGCATTTGCTAAGATACTACCCCTAGATTCGATGTAGTTTATCATAACATCTTATGAATAAAGTGAAAGATATCTTTTGGCCGCTACTCCATTTATATGGACCGGAATAGCCCTGAAGAGTGCTTATACGTCCTCTTGGCCAATTGCCTACCTTTGGTAGGATTGAAATCATTACTAGTTGGTCGCTTCTCCATTCTCATGGACCTGAACAGCCCCGAAGAGAATGAATACCATCTCTTGACCAACCTTCTACCCTTGGTAGAATCAAAATCTCAATCGATAGATCAGTCTATCTCAACGCGGACATGGTCTCACGACCCCCGGATTGAGTCTAATTCATTTTTTCATAATCTCAATCGATAGATCAGTCTATCTCAACGCGGACATGGTCTCACGACCCCCGGATTGAGTCTAATTCATTTTTTCATGAGTTAGTTACTCGCGATTGGTGAGAGGAGGAATCGCACTCCAAAATGCGAGCACCACAGCTCGTGCCCAAATTAGGGCAGCGAACGGGGTCACATCCTGATCGCGAGCAGCTTAGCTCATGCTCGAATTAAAGGGTCACATCTCTGACGAATCCATTCAAGATTAACAAGAAAAAAATAAAAGATGAAGGGAGAACAGCAACGAAACAGCGACACTTCCAAAAACATCTTTTCATTAATAATCAGATGATTACATATACATTTGTATAAAAGAAAATAAAAGGAAATCAATCGCTAGGAGGAGCCACGCTCTCGACTTCAGGGCCCATTTCAGGAGCCCCTCCAGCCTGCGTGGCTTCGGTCACCTCGTTCTCGGCAGCAGCTTGCTCTTCTGCAGCTATGATGGTCGCGACTCGACCGAATTCCCCCATATCGAAGGATGGGATCATTCGTTGCACTACTCTCAGTGCAAAGTCTTGACCAGCATCGTATGACTCATATCGTTCATCGTCATACAGCTGCGAAGTCCGGAACTCGGAAACTGCCCGAGTACCTTCCTCCGAGAGCATTTTTACAAGGGCGACTCTCTCCTCGTCCCAGTGGATCGAGTCGTCCTTAAGCTGCGCAAGAGCGGTGCGCTCCCTAGTCAGGTTGTCGTAGGCCTCCTTGAGCTGCGACCTGGCTCCCGCGAATTGCTCCTCTAATGAGATCTTGTCCTGTCGGAAGATCTCCCTCTCTCTCTCTGCCTTCTCCTTCAGACCCGTGAGCTTCACGTAGTCTGAGTCCAAGGCCTGATACCTGTCGGTCAGGACTTGGATCTTCTCAATGAGGATCTTTTTCTCCTCATCTCTCTTCGAGATCACTGCCTCACGAGCCTTGAGCAGTTGATCTCTTCCTTGAACTGCCTTTTCCAAGGCAGTCCTCTTTCCCTCAGCCTCCTCTATCGTGCGACGGGCGGCAACGATATCACGCCTCGTTCGCAGAATCAGATCTAAACCCTGCAAAGAGATGAAAAATATAAGATTTCTGGAACGTATCAACAGGTCGAAACAGATCTTGACAAAGTCTTACCTGAACCATCCTCATCCCCGCTTCAAGGATAAGGTTCTCAGGGCTTGGCTCGGGGAGAGAGCCGAAGGCGTGAGGCGGGACGTTCTCGAACAAGAACTTACACACAGGGTGGAGGTGGCGTGGAATCGAGTACGTCCCGCTCCCAGACGGTTGGGCAACGACCAAACCGGTCTGCTCGCGAGGTGGAGGCATGGACTCGCGAGCAGGTCCCTGCTCGGCAGCTGGGACCAGTTCCCGAGCAGGAGTTGGCTCTTGAGGCTCTACCTGCTCTCGAGCCTCTTCAGCTGGGGGGCAGCCGGACCCCACCCCATCTGGGGAATTGTCTGCAATGTTGATCACTGGTGGCCCAGGTGCGACCACCAGTGAAGGGATAGTAGGCCCAGCTGGGGCCCCCGCCATGCTCGCGGGAAGGGCAGGCTGATCGCTGCCCGCGCGGATGGAAGATTGAGACGGTTCGGCAGGGGTTCTCTTCTGCCTTTTGGAACCTGTGCCCTTCAGACGGGGCAGTAGGCCTCTCTTCTCTCCAGCCTTCGTCATTTCGACTTCTCTCCTGGATATGAGGCCTGCTGCTGCAAGTCGCGAAGGAGATAAGCAAGCCTCGATATGCCTATCTCCGACAGGCACCTTATACACTCTGACGATCTTATCGTTGATCCCACCCTTCAAATTCGGTTTCCGCAATGCCGGGATACCTGCGAGCACAAATAATGGTCAAACGAAGCAAAACCCTAAAAATTATTCTAAGGAAACTGCACAATACGGGATTGTGTCTACCTTCACAGAAAAACCGGGTCACTCCTGGACCCCTGGAGGAGGCAGACTCCGAGCTCCCGGAAGCATAGAACCACCGCTTCCTCCAGCCGGGATAGTTCGAGGAGGGCTTACCCAACACGAAGTTATCCCGGTGCCAGTAACATAAATAATACCAGCCTTCGCTGGATGGAGCTTTCTTCAGGCGGAACATACGGAGGAACTCCTCCGCCGTGAGTTCCCCGTTGCCAGCCTGAGCCCAAAGGGCAAAGGAGCCCAAAACCACCCTCCACCCGTTCACAATGAGTTGCCCAGGGGCAATCTTGTAACACCGTAATACATCGCGAACAAAGGGATGGAGGGGAAGGCGTACCCCCAAGATGAGCTGATACTCGTAAAATGCTACGCATCCTGGGGGGGGGGAGTTGGGTATTTCTCCACCTCCGGGCAAGCGGAGAGTTACAGAGTCAGGGATTTGGTATCTCTCCCGTAGCTCAGCCAGTCGGTCCTCCGATAAAACGGAAGGATATCCGGCTGCTGTGTATCTCCCCGCCGAAACCCTTGCACTGCTGGAGGCAGAGGACTCCGGAGTGGCATCGCCAAGGGGGACAGTAGTCTCGTCAGAGTTCCCAGCCATGGGGAGATGAAAATAAAAGAAGAAGAAAAAGGAAGTATACCGAGAAAAAGAAAGATTGAGCACCAGAAGAGGAAGAACAATGGAAAGAAAGGGTTGCAGGATTCTTTCGAAAAAACTTCTGTAGAAAATCAAAGAAATGGCGGACTCCGTATATTTATAGGCAATCATTCCGCCGTATCTGATGGCACGTGGCAGTCCCTCGTTGGACACAGCGCTCGAGCAGGCACGCCCATTAACTCCTCAAACACGTGGCGAGCGCCCCTTCATTTTCCATCAGCGAAAAGGCTGCGGAAAGCTGGCGCTCATTAATTTCAGCCCATCATGAGGGGTGTCGTTCTCGATGAAGGTAGCGAGCGGTTTCGTGTGATAGTGAGCTAAGTCCTTTCCTTAAAGAATTCTTGGTGGCAAGGACTTGGGGGGCATCTGTTATAGGCAAAATGATGAAGATAAGATTTCACGCGGAAATGCCCAAAACGTCCATTCGACTCTCGAGATTATCTGATCGAGAGTCGAATGTTGGATAGGTACGAGACGTCCATTCGACTCTCGAGATTAGTTGATCGAGAGTCGAATGTTTGATAGGTGCGGGACGTCCATTCGACTCTCAAGATCACCTGATCAAGAGTCATAGATTGAAAAATACGGAGCAGCTATTCGCAAGTCCCGAGTCTTCATAACCGATAGTCAAATACGGCAAAGCTCGATCCGCGAGCAGACCTTCTCACAAGTCGTTGAAAGACATTACACCCAAAATATGTACTTGGACTCGCGACCACATTTTAACCTGCGAGCAGCTTTACTACGGGCGTCTCCTTCCTTTTCGGAGTCCATGACTCCCAGCTACGGGCGTCTCCTTCCTTTTCGGAGGCTATGACTCCAACTATGGCTTCCGGCCGGATCCAGCCGGATTTCAAGGGATTACCATCTAGGGGCGTGATTGTTGGAATAAATCATTGGGTTGGATCTGACTAAAAAGATAGGATCTTATCCCATGAAATCAGCGGATTCTCAGTATCGTATGCGACATCAACGGGATTTCAACATCTCACGTAACAGATTGGATTGTTTCAGATCTATATAAGGGGATGGCTCCCTTGAAGAGGAGGTAGGTACTCATCATTCAATCTTGGTCCCGTTTTTGCTTGGCTTCTCTTCTGTGGCCTAACTTAAGCATCGGAGGGCTAACGGCTGGTCCCCAGCCACCCTTATTCGCTGTCTTGCTTCAGGTCTGTTGGTGGAAATCCCTCCTGGAGCGAAGGAGAAAAGCCGGAGGATCTCGTTACAAAATCTGACATTAACAACAGGCAACACAATAAGGTAAGCATTGCATCATTCAATCACGGATTTCACACACAAAATACATCAGTAACCACATGCATAAAGTCATGACCCACAGCAATATGGAAACAGTGGAATTCGAGCGCACATCCGACAAGCAAGCGCGCACATATCATAGCGTAGCAAATACAGTAGCAACCCTACATGTACACTCTGAGCGGGTGCGAATTCGCACTAACTCCAAATGATGCGAGTGCACCTGCATAGAAGTGCACATCATAGAACCGCTTAAAGAAGTAGTTGCAAGCCATCAAAGACCAGCATAAGCAACATATTATGGGCCCCGAGCACCCAGTCCCAATCATATTCGAGCATTGAGCGAGATAGCCACAAACGGCATCGAATTCGGTCGAGAATAAGGCCAGATGCATGAGTTTTCACCAAGGGCGATGGAAAATGCCAAAATTTAGAAATTTTGGCTAAGTAGTGGATCACATGCGCCCAAGCCAATACCCCAGGCGCATGTGACCCCACATGCGCCCACTCCATGTAAATGGAGTTATAAGTTCGTATCATGTGACTCCAAGTGCGCCCATATTTACTTCACCAAAGAGAAGCTCACATGCGCCTACATTAGAGGTTTCCACATATGCATGGGTACATGCGCTTACCCCATAACACTTACACATGCGCCTGGCTCTTAACATACTCCCACATGCGCTAATGCATCAACACAACATGCGCTTGAGTATGAGCACATGCGCCCATAAAGATGCATTATTACATGCGCTTGGAACTAATGGCATGCGCCTGGAGCAATATGCAATATGCCCATTATCAATTGGAAGGGCACATGCGCCCATGAGAAGGCGACATGCGCCTACTCCCTCATGAGGAGCTCTCTCACCTTTGAAATTTTACTTTTTCTTGATTCGAAAATGTGCAAATGACTCAGTGAGTCCACTATTTATACTTGAGCCTGGGGACCGGTGCACCGCACTGGCCTGACATAAGCATCCATCGCAGCGCACCGGGGGGGCACTTGTTGGGGCTCAAATTTGTACCCATTATAAAATGGTATTCAACGGTCCATCTACGATGATTTGGACTGATTTCGAGATCCGAAATACTCAAAAAATGCCAGTGCCGCCCTAACATGCGCAATCATGACTGAAACCTATGAATGCTATTTCGGGGTGGAATCGGACATGCAAATTACCGTCAAATGATCCGGAACGCCCTAAAACCCTTAGCCTACAAGTTTCGAGGTCGCACGATGTATATTTTTACCAGCGCGCTTCCAAATGCATTTTTTGCCCTGACTTATCCGACTATAAGGGCCCAAAAGCCTACAGGTACCATTTCGGGCTGGAATCAGACATGCGGATTACCACCAAATGATCCGGAATGCCCGAAAAACCTTAAGTAGCAAGTTTGAAGTCATTGCGTGCATATTTCTACATGCATTTGTTCACTCTCTCTCCACATGCATTTGTTCACTCTCTCTCCACATGCGAATGTATTAAGGAAACATGCATTCACTCTCTCACCACATGCGCATGAGAGCTCTCTCTCTCCCTTTTCAATATTCTAAATAAAATAAAAATTACAAAATCATGAAAATATGCTAAGTGGGGCCACATGCGACCAAAACAGAGGCCACATGCGCCCATACCAGTGGCACATGCGCCCATGCTATGCCACATGCGCCTAGTGCATGGGGACATGCGCATGATCCCATCACATGCGCATGACTCGTTTTTCCAAATATTTCCATGCACATGATCCCCACAACATGCACATGACTCGTCTCTCCAAATAGTTCCATGCGCATGCCCTCCATTTTGCAAACCACATGCGCCCGGTACCCGAGTAGCTAACCGATTAAGTGCTATAAATACCCCACTCACTTGTTGAGAGGGAGAGAGACTTCATTATCTGGAAAGGATCGGCAGAGCAAGGTAAAATCCTTGTCGGAATCCTCAGTCGACTATCCACAAGCGCCCACACTTCATCGGATGCCTTCGCCGGAAAGGGGTTTCTCCCACCGGAGCAAAATCCTCCAAGTCACATAGTGACATGCGCTCACCCATTCTGGGGAGGGGAAATGCGTAAAAAATCCCTAAGTACCATGGGACATGCGCCCATAATTGGGATGTTGGACGCATGTGCATTCACATGCGCTTGATAACCATGCATTTGTAGCATTCACATGCGCCTAATAACCATGCATTTGTAGCATTCACATGCGCTTGATGCATTTGTAGCATTCACATGCGCCTGGGGTGGACAACATGCATCCACTTAAGACATGCGCCCATGTCTAATGAAACATGCGCCCAACCCAACCTCCCATTGGCCTGGACGCTGATGGGGAGGTGGGGCCTTCCATGATGTGGCCCGCCTTCGACGTGGCCCGCCTTCTGATCGCGTCAGCACTCCTAGACACACATCAATGTCCTCTATCCATCCCCCGGACCGGATTCACCAACGGTCGATGTTAAGTGGGCCAAATCAGCAATTTGATCAAAATGGTCAACACTTAGCCAATATTGCAAACCTCGGAAATCCTTCCGAAAGAGCCGCAAATGGCCGAAAGCGAGAGGAATCATGCGGAATTTGACCGAAACCGAGAGGGAGACTTCTCTCCGCCATAACATGATATACCATAATCATGCATTAAAATGAGATTACCTGATCTCAGGATCTCTGAGAAACCTTGATTAGACCATAAACAGGTTCACTACTTAGTCGTTTTTAGCCCTGGGAAGTGCCCTGTTGGCTCAGAAATTGACCCATGCTAAACAAATCGAAATGCGATCGCACTGTGACTCTCATGGACATAATCCGCCTCTATCCAAAGACGATCTGATAGGAATTCACCAAATCCTCCGATCAGATCGTAAACAGGCCCTGGGAAGTGCCCTGATGGCCCGAAAATCTACTAATGCCAAATGAAATCAATCGCGATCTCAAAGACGCGAGGGCAAAACATCGATGACACAAAGATATATACGAAGCCAATTGATCAAATCAAATGCATAATTTGTCTGATACACTGAGCATCTAGCATAAATGCAATCTTCTCTTGAGCATGCATAAAACATAGTTACTCCGTACTGTACTCATTTGCATCCATTGCATGAATATATTTCATCTCGAATCAAGATACGAAACTAAATCAAAGGGGACTATGGTTATCATCGAAAACCATAATGAAAGAATTCTAAACGTCTGAAATACTTCATCGTTAAGACCAGTTGATGTGCGTCCTGTCCAAGACGGGATCCGTCAGTTGAGTGGCTAAGGGAATGAGTGCCTTCCAGTAAGTCACCCGTCCAGCTGAGACGGTCACTGGCCCTGGTTGCAGTAAGTGGACGCCGTGGAGTGTATTTCTGAAAGTCATATCTTCCATAGAGACGCGTCATGACACTGAGATATACAACTCGGTCGAAACCCTGTTTGCACAAAGACCCCATGGAGTGCCCTCCAGTAAGTCACCCGTCCAGCTGAGACGGTCACTGGCCCTGGTTGCACTAAACGGAAACCGTGAAGTGTATCCCTGAAAGTCATATCGTCCATAGAGACGCGTCATGACACTGAGATACACGACTCGGTTAAAATCCTGGTTGCTACTCAATTAGGAATACCCGAGGAGTATGGGACCAACATCTAACTGATCTTAACGGTGAAGTATTCCATAATAAATCCTAGACTTGTTCTCGGCGACCATGAACTCGAGACTATAATCCCTGACGATTTAAACTACTTGCTCGATCTATCCGAGTTTTATCCCTTTGATATTCCATCTACTGTATAACTAAAATTCATAGTGGAATCTTGTCGCTTTGTGCCGTGGTTTTCTCCCGTAAGGGTTTCCACATAAAAATCTCTGTGTGGTCTATGCTGTGCTTTATTTATATTTATGCTCCTTTAATGCTTTATTTAATTCATTTATGATACATGCATGCATTTACTTTTGCCTTTTAATCAAGGGTGATCATCCTTTGATGTAATTAAGGGTTCGTGACCAGTTTACAGCCCGGAATGTAAAAGATCTCGGAATCTCTGGAATAAAATTCACCTCTCCATGCTTTCTCGCGTACACTTTGTGATTGCTAATGATTGTCTATGAATGTCTCTATAGTCAGAATTCCCCCAGAATAAAAGAAACATGAAAGAAAGGAAGAAAGACTGCTGACGAGTAGATCTTTATCTTCCCGCTTTTTCTAAGTTCTAACACGTACAGCTTTCAAAACCCCTATTGGAATGTCTCCCTATAGACTTGTCTATGGGAAGGCTTGTCACTTGCCTTTGGAATTGGAACATAGGGCATATTGGGCTATTAAGAAGATGAATTTCAATTCTGACAAGGCGAGCTCGTTACGCAAACTACAATTGAATGAACTTGCAGAAATCCGGAATGAAGCTTATGAGAATGCGAGAATTTACAAGGACAAGACGAAGATATTCCATGATAAGAATATTCTTCGCAAGACATTCACGATAAATCAAAAAGTCCTCATGTATAATTCTCGCTTACATCTATTTTCGAGAAAATTGAGATCTTGGTGGACCGGTCCCTACATTGTGCCATATGAGACTGTCGAGCTGTTGAATCCGAGAAACGGCAACATTTTTAAAGCAAATGGGCAGCGATTAAAGCCGTTCTTTGAGAAATTTCCTTCAGAAGGTATGTCCATACTTCTGAATGATCCTGTGTATCAGGATGATTGATCTCCTAGTCTGATGGAGGTATAGAGTAGTTAGGATTAGGATTTTGCTGCTTTTGTTTTCTTTTTCATAGGTTTGTTAGGAGGAAGATTTCCACTTTTCACTCTCTCAGGTACTATCATTCCTCACTCCTTTTTATTTTTAAATTACTCTCATGTTTTGCTCATTGCACATCTTTTACATTGAGGACAATGCAAGATTTGGTTGGGGGGTGTAGGATCACTTGGATGAATCCAGCGTTTTGCAACATTTCAAGCAATTATGTGGAAATTGCTCGATTTTTCAAAATTTTGAAACTCTTTTGGAAAACACCGGTTTTATGCATTCAAGTTGATATGAGCATAAGAGGAGGAGATATGAAGTGTATGGGGCTGGATGTCTGGAATCTCTCATAGCATAATGGTTTTATATGTGAACTCCCCTATTTTTGTGACTGATAGAAAATCTGAACACTTTTACACCTAGTTCACATTACACGATTTTCATGAGTTGAAGGGATTATGTGATTTATGGATTAGCTAGACTTTGAATTAAGTTGTTGAGAAATCAAGCCGGGGTACTTTGTCCATCCTTGTCCATGGGAAAATAATGAAAGATATGGATTTTTAAAAATCCTATCTAATTTAAAAAGAAAAAGGAAAAGGAAGGATGAAATTGGGAATGATGGAAAAATGGTGGAAAATTCCGATTAGGGCTACCTACTACCAACCGGGGGATGGTCTACCCGTAACCAAAGTCTGAAATGGGACGTAGTGTGAAAGTCGTCGGAAGGACGGTAAGGCAAATTCCTGTCATTGGCTTGATGTGGCTCTATGTGCCTTGAGTTCTATAGTCTACTGGATCTATGAAGAAGATAATCCTAGAAACTCGTGAGATGAATTTTCACTACACACACTAGGTTGAATTTGTTCAAGTCCTTCTATTTGTCAACCAATCAGCGGAAATTTCATATGAATGCTTATTATGTCTTGAGGGTTTACGGTTTCAACCTCTGTCGCCTAATGTTTCTAAATCTTAAGCTTATGTATCTTGGAATGTATAGAAGAATGGTTTCAAAAGGAGGGTTGAGTTTTTGAAAAGTAGAATTGGTTTCACGCATGTTTTACTCGGGACTAGCAAAATGCTAGTTGGGGGGTGTGTTGAGCTCTTAATTGTGCAAATTCTAACCCAAATTCATCACTCATTGTGCAAGGTTTGTATGGTTTGTAGGCTAATCCAATGCATGTTTTGTGACTATAGGACTGAGACTGGTTCCACCTAATTGAAGATAAAAAGGGCTCATTCGGGACTATTTTGATGAAGATCGTTTGAGGACCAAAGAAGAAAAGAAGAAAGAAAGTAAAAGAAAGAAGCAAGGAAAGAAAAGAAAAAAAAGAAGAAAAAGAAGTTTGGAAGACTGCCGACCGGTCATGACCGGTCGGCCAAGAGGGCCAGACCGGTCAAGACCGGCCAGCTATGAACACTGGAGCTTCAATGAAGACAGCCGACCGGTCATGACCGGTCAGCCATGGCTGCTGGAACATGAATGAAAACGTCCGACCGGTCATGACCGGTCGGACATGCTTGCTGGATTAACGTTGAACAAGGCCGACCGGTCATGACCGGTCGGCTATGCTTGCTGGAGTAACCATCCATTGAGGCCGACCGGTCATGACCGGTCGGCTGTGCGTAAGAAGTTAGAAACTTCCAGATATAGTTCCGATTTTCTCTGCGCTGCGTAAGTATTACGCAATTTCTCGATTCTTCCGAAGTTGTGGAGCCTCTAGACTATAAAAGGACACCTAGGGATTGTTCCTAGGGTATCCTAGAAGGGTTTAAGCGAGGTTGGAGGCTGTGGAAGTGGATTTCAGAGTTTCACAACTCCTTATAGTTTGCTTTGTTGTTTTCATGCTTTTTATAGTTGTTTCATGTTTCCTTGGATTATGAGCAGCTAAACCTCTTAGCTAGGGCTAAGAGGTGAAGCTTGTAGTGGATCCAAGATGTTTCAATTCGTAGCTAGTTGGTTTAAGTATGGAATTCATGATTATGAACTATGGTTTGAAGTTTATACAAGTTTTTGAGTAATTTTTCTTAGTCTTGTGATGACTCATGGATGTTTGGGAGAATTACTTAACTTCTTAATTCATTTGTAACAGTCTAGACCTGTATGATCCGAGGAATCGAAGTGCGCTCTAGTACTATGCTCTTCATAAAGGGACTTCCTACCAAAGTTCTATTTTACTGATTTTCTGAATATGTATGGATTGTGCAAGTGATTTGAATCTAGTTCAAATCATGATCTAGCCTTGTCTTGTGACAGGACTTGAGGATGGTTATGATTGTGAACTAGACCTTTTGGAAAGGGGAATGACCTATGCAATTGAGCATGCTCAGCTCAGCTTACATTGAGTGAATCTTATGCATAGAACTTACATATGACAGATTGTTTGGTTTAACAGCTCTATCATCCGGCTAGATAGATCTTAATATCGATTCTAGTTGAGAGAATGAGAAACCATAGCGGATTGAACATCAAGGATTACTACAAGTGGATCCTTAAACCCCTAGTGCCTTCTTATAATTAGTTACTTTTAATTTAATTCAACTTTTGTTAATCATATCAAATTCATACAAAAATCTGGTTAGTAGCTTTCAATAGACACTTTTGGATGAGTTTGTGAAATCCTACATAAGTCCCTGTGGATCGACCTCGGTCTTACCGAGTTTATTACTACATCGCAACCCTACACTTGGGGAAGCGAACAGGCAGTCGATTACTTCACCTCGAACTCCTAGAAGAGAAAATGAACATATCTTGTCTTCGAGTAGTGGCTAATCAACAACGTATAGCCCGTTGTCATAATTCAAAGGTCAAATTCAGGGTTTTTTAGCTCGACAACTTGGTGCTCAGGCAAAACATCGGAACAGCCACTCGGTCATTGCATCTTAACTAGGAAGGCCCGTATCGAGTCGTCGAGATTGCTCGACCAGGTACATATTATCTATAAGACATGCGAGGAAGACCCCTACTTCACCCTTGGCACGTGAAACATTTACTCTGATATTTTTCATAAAGCATGTGAATATTGGACCATTCTTAAATAAAGACGATCTCCTTCATTCCAGCTGTTCAGCTATGGAATCTATAATTGGTCACTACATTTTTTAGACCCTAATAGCCCTGAAGGGAATAAATACATTCTCTTGGCCAATCTTCTGCCCTTGGTAGAGTCAAAGCCTCAATCGATAGATCAGTTTATCTCTATGCGGACATGGTCGCCAAGACCTCCCTGATTGAGCCCAACTCATTTTCATGAGTTGAGTAAAACATTCTATCATGAAGTGACTAAGTCATCTGCTCACCGCAGGTCCAAAGACTCAATTGATAGGCCAGCCTATCTCTATGCAGAAAGCTGGCACTTATAAATGCATGCTCAATCATGTATGGCTTCTCCTCCGAAAATAGGCAGTTACATATACATACAAGTCCTTCGCGTAGCTCCTGAACACTAAGGACTTGGGGGCATCTGTTGTAGAATAAAGTTGGTCGTCGAAAGATGCGATCAGAAAGTGATTGAAAGAAGTCATGATCAGATTGTTTGATAGCAAGCCTCCTCCGTTTATGGTTCATCTCAGATCCCCGAGCAATGCCATCCGATCAACATGCGAGCAGCTCGGCTCGTGATCACCGAAAGGGGTCACATCCGAACATGTGAGCAGCTCCCGAACATGTGAGCAGCTTCCGACATGTGAGCAGCTTCCGACATGTGAGCAGCTCCCGAACATGTGAGCAGCTCAGCTCGTGGTCATTGAAAGGGGTTGCATCTCAACTTGCAAGCAGCTCGGCTCCTGAGCAACTCCCGACATGTGCACTCCCGACATATGACCACTCTCGTCATGAGCACTCTCGACATATGACCACTCCCGTCATGAGCACTCCCGACATATGATCACTCCCGTGATGAGCACTCCCGACATATGACCACTCTCGTCATGAGCACTCTTGATATATGACCACTCCCGTCATGAGCACTCCTGACATATGACCACTCTCGTCATGAGCACTCCCGACATATGACCACTCTCGTTATGAGCACTCCCGACATGTGAGCAGCTCCCGAACATGTGAGCAGCTCGGCTCGTGGTCGTTGAAAGGGGTCGCATCTCAACATGCGAGCAGCCTAGCTCGTGAGCAGCTCCTGACATGTGAGCAGCTCCCGAACATGTGAGTAGCTCCCGACATGTGAGCAGCTCCCGTCATATGAGTAGCTCCCGTCATGTGAGCAGCCTTGGTCTCTAGTCTCTGGTCTCTGGTCTCTGGCAAGGACGTCCCTCAGCTCATAGTACCAGTAGCCTATATAGGTTGATTTTGGCTTGTTTCTATTTGTAGCTCCGAACCATGAGAGATCTCCGTCAAGCGACGTAATCAGTTAGACGTGTAGAGTGGTTAGGTTATCCCCTTATCTAAGGATTAACAGGATAAGTGCCTTATCCCCTGAAATCAGCAGTGATCTTAATGGCTTGCGTAATAGACTGGATCACCTGGATCTGCATAAATAGATGACCCCACAGATGATAAAGGTACACAATCTCTAAGCCTATGTTTCACACTTCATCTTACTATCACAGTACCCGTACTGACTTTGCCATCGGAGGGCCATAAGCCGGGCCAACCGGCGGTGGTCCTAACCTTTCTTGGTGATTGCAGGTTCCCCAATCTACACCATTCATCTCCGATTGGAGGTCAGACGACGAAGAATCAAAGTTGGTCTCTGACCAACATCTGTTAGCCAATTTTTAGCGTTAACATATACGTTTCCAAAAGAAGATGGGAATGGACCCATGAAATCGATGCCCTAACAATAAAAAAATTTGATTATTAAGATGGGATTGAGTGGCATCATATTTCTACGGGAGATTCCTCCCAATTTCTGACAAGGCTCACATGTTTTGCAAAACTCATGTGTGTCCTTGAACATAGTGGGCCAATAAAACCCACATTGCAGAATTTTAATTGTAGTCTTCTTAGCCGAAAAGTGGCCACCACATGCCTGAGAATGACAAAAGGAGATGATACTTTGTTGTTCATCATCTGGCACACATCTCCTTATGATTTGATCGAGACAATACTTGAATAAGTATGCGTCGTCCCATAGGAATTTTCGCACCTCATTGAAGAACTTATCCTTATCTTGCTTTTTCCAATGTGTAGGAATCGTACTTGTAACAAAATAGTTAGCAATGTCCGCATACGATGGCAATTGGGAGACTTTAAAAAGTTGTTCATCAAGGAACATGTCATTGATCGTGGTCGTTTCAGGGGAATCAGCGAGAACAAGTCGAGAGAGATGGTCAGCCACTACATTTTCTACTCCTTTCTTATCACGTATCTCTATGTCAAATTCCTGGAGTAGAAGGATCCATCTTAACAACCGTGGTTTAACATCCTTCTTAGAGAGAAGGTACTTAAGAGCGGCATGGTCAGTGAATATGATGATCTTGGATCCAATCAAGTAGGACCTAAACTTGTCCAAGGCAAAAACTATGGCTAAAAGTTCCTTTTCTGTAGTAGTGTAGTTTGCTTGGGCTGAGTTTAAGGTTCTACTTGCATAGTAGATAACACATGGCTTCTTCTCTTTTCTTTGTCCTAGCACAGCCCCAATAGCATAGTCGCTTGCATCGCACATAATTTCAAAAGGAAGCCTCCAATCAGGTGGTTGCATTATGGGAGCACATGTCAACATACCTTTAAGTCTGGTAAAGGCATTTTGTCAATATTCATTCCACTCGAATGAATTCTCTTTTTGAAGTAGGTTACATAAAGGACGAGAGAGTGAACTGAAGTCCTTTATGAACCTTTTATAAAATCCTGCATGTCCCAAAAAGGACCGCACATCTCGTATGCTCTTAGGTGGTGAAAGGTTAGAGATAAGATCAATTTTCGCTTTGTCCACCTCGATTTCGTTTTGTGAAACGATGTGACCAAGTACAATTCCCTTTTGAACCATGAAGTGACATTTCTCCTAATTCAACACAAGGTTCTTCTCTTCACATCTTTTCAACACAGATTTCAAGTGCACAAGGCACTCATTAAAGCTACAACCAAATACTGAGAAATCATCCATGAAGACTTCGAGAATTGTCCCCACCATATCAAAAAAGATACTCATCATACAACACTGAAAAGTGGCAGGGACATTGCATAGTCCAAACGGCATCCGTCGATAGGCAAAAGTACCGAATGGACATGTGAATGTAGTCTTTTCTTGGTCTTCAAGGGCGATCTCTATTTGGTTGTACTCTAAATAGCCATCAAGGAAGAAAAAATGGGAATGACCCGCCAACCTTTCTAAAATTTGATCAACAAATGGTAGGGGGAAGTGGACTTTCCTTGTAACTGTGTTTAGCTTTCTGTAGTCAATGCACATTCTCCAACTGGTAGTGACTCTAGTTGGTACGAGTTCATTATTGGCATTGGCTACGATGGTTATTGCGGATTTCTTAGGCACCACTTGAGTTGGGCTCACCCATTGATTATCAGATATTGGGTAAATAATACTCACATCCAATAGTTTCACCACTTCGGCCTTAACCACATCCTTCATGTTTGGATTGAGTCGTCTTTGTGGTTGCCTAGATGTCTTCGCATTCTCCTCAAGGTGTATGCGATGAGTACAAATCAGTGGGTCTATACCTTTGAGATCCACAATCGACCATGCAATGTCACTCTTATGCTCTATTAGAGTGGCTATTAGCCTACTCTCTTGTTCCTCATCCAAATGAGAAGAAATCACCACCGGATATGTCTCATCTCGACCTAAATAGACATATGTCAACTCACTTGGTAATGGTTTTAGGTCGAGTGTTGGTGCCTTGATATTGGATGGGAGGGGCTTATTCTCGTTTAAGGGTAAAGGCTCAAATAGGGCCATCCATCTTTTGTTATCAAGTACCAGCATCACATTTAAAATGGCATCCATCTCTCGTATTGTGTCATCATTTATCTCATGAGAGTGGGCCACACATGCCTCCAAAGGGTCAGGAATATAATGTCAAGGGGAATGTATCCTCCACGAATGATTCAATCACATTTATCTCATGGATCTCATCATCAACTTCCCGTGGTTGTTTGCGTAAATCAATATATTCATCTCGAGAGTCATATTTTCAAAGGACATTTGTACAAGCCCGTTTCTACAATTGATAATCGCATTGGAAGTAGCTAGAAAAGGGCGGCCAAGTATGACGGGAATTTGAGCACTGGTACCTATCACAGGATGTGTATCCAAAATAATAAAGTCTACTGGGTAGTAGAATTTATCAACTTGGACTAAAACATCCTCAATCACTCCTCTCGGTAGACGAATAGATCTATCAGAAAGTTGGAGTGTGGTTTTGGTGGGTTTCAATTCACCTAACCCAAGTTGTTCATAAACCGAGTACAGAATGAAGTTAACACTTGCCCCTAAATCGAGTAAGGCTTGTTTAATCTAGTAGGCTCCTATGATGCATGAGATGGTTGGACTACCCGGATCCTTGTATTTTTGGGGTACCTCTTGTTTGATAATAGCACTCAAATTCTCAGTCAAAAGTACTTTGTTGTGAACATTGTGTTTCCTTTTGACTGTGCACAATTCCTTTAGAAATTTGACATAGGATGGTAATTGTTTTATAGGCATCCAACAACAGAATGTTGATCTTCACATGCTTGAAAACCTCTAAAATTTTTAGGTTTTTGTCTAAAGGTTTGGGTGAAATCAACCTTTGGGGAAACGGGGCAACCGGCTTGTATTGCCTTTCCGGTTCTTTCTCTTGTGGAGTGTTGTTTGAGCTATCATCCTCTTTGGAAATTTTCGGATCCTTAGGCTTTGGGGCCTTCACCAGATTAGATTTATCAATTATTTTTTCACTTCTCAAAGTGGTAATAGCTTGAACATGCTCCGTATGTTGGGAGGATGAGCTTGCGTCTTGTATCTCAAATTGGGTTCTTGGGTTAGGAAGAGGTTGGGCAGGAAGTGTGCCTTTCCCCCTAACACTGAGGTGAGATTCAACTCTAGCCATTGAAGTTTTCAAGTCATTGATGGCTTGAGTTGAACTTTGATTAAATTTCAATTGCTGTTGCATGAACCCATCTATTTTTAGAAATTAGTCTTGTTATATTCAGCTTGAACCGATACGAATGCACCCAACATCTCCTCTAGCGTAGCTTTTGGTGTGATGACTAGGGATGGACCTAGTAAAGGTTGAGCTTGAGGGATATTGGTTGCATTCGCAGTGGGTCCATTCCTCCAACTGAAGTTGGGATGGTTCTTCCAACTAGAATTAAACGTGTTTGAGTTTGGAGCACCAAATTACCGTTGATAACTATTTATGGCATTTGATTGTTCTTGTAAGATGTCTTGGACTGCTGAAATTGTGGGACAATCTTGTGTTGTATGTTGATTTCCAACACAAATTCCACAAACAGTTTCAACGTCTTTAGAGTTGATCATTTCTCCTTTCTTTAATTCCATGGCCTCGACTTTTCTTGTGAGGCTAGCCACACGTGCACTTATGTTATCCTCTTCTGATAGGACATAAATTCCTCATTTTTCCTTTTGTTGGCTAGTCTTGGAATTTGTTGATTTAGATGTATCCCAAGACTGCATTCTCAGCTAATTCCTCCAAATAGTACCATGCTTCCTCGACTTCCTTATTCATGAACTCCCCATTGCACACCATCTCTATGAATTGGCGCATGGGTGAAGTCAGTCTTTCATAGAAAAAGCTTATAACCCGCCAAATTTCATAGCCATGATGTGGGCATGCATTTAATAAGTCCTTAAACCTCTCCCAACATTGGAAGAAGGTCTCATCCTCCTTTTGGGCAAAATTCATGATAAGGCGCCTCAACATGTTTGTTTTGTGGATAGGGAAGAACTTTCTAATGAACTCCCTATGCATATCAGTCCATGCGCCAATTGATCTTGGCCTTAATGCATGAAGCCAACCTTTAGCTTTATCTTTAAGAGTAAAAGGAAATAATTTAAGCCTTACTACATCATCAGTTACATTTGCAAAGTGCATGGTGGTTATACCTCATCAAATTCCTTAAGGTGTTGATAAGCACTTTCACTATCTAATCCATGGAATCTCGGGAGGAGTTGGATTACTCCCAGTTTCAAATCTACGTTCCCTACATTTTGTGGAAAAACTATGTATGAGGGAGTGCTCGCTCTTGCTGGTTGCAAGTAATCACGTAATGTTCTTGGTCGAGGAACATTCTCAACCACATTCTCTCCTGTTTCAGTTTGGTTTTGGCCCAGATTTTGATTGACCATAGGATTGGGTTGATTTATAGCCATATTTTCAGATAAAATTGGAGAATTTAGATGTCTCCTATCATGTGGTTCTCTATCAATTCCTTCTACTATTCCCCCTTCACTAATGAGTCGGTTATTAGAATCCTGAGCCCAATGTGGCATACAAATCCTAAAAGAATGAAACAAAAAGGAATTCTTTCTTCCTTCCTTTACTTCTCTCTAAGACCAGAGCACAAGGTGTCTTGCAATGGCTGAGCCAGAAGCAAGGATAGAGACCGATTTCTCCTGGTCAATAGGGGTTCAGAGAACTCCCCACCCACTCTTTGAATCTTTTGAGAAAAGTGTAAAAAAAGAAGAAAGAGGAATAGAGTTGAGAAGAGAAATCTCTGAGCACAAGGTGATCCAAGACGGCAGAGCTGACCAATAGGAATCAAGGCAGCACAAGGCTAACCTATCAGAGATCCAAAAAAGTAATCTCCACCCACTCTACAAGAGATGAATATGATAGGAATGTTTAGGAGAAGAAGAAGAGTACGGTTAGAAAGATAGAACCTGATTTGAGACTTTATGATTCCTAACTTCTTCTTCAACTTCCTAGAAATCCCTGCAAGAGAAAAAATCAAAATAAATTAAACTAAGTTAGTACTAGAATCCTAAAAATCCCAAATAGATACTATTTTCAGAAATATTATGAAAAACCGTCAAAATCCCCCGGTAGCGGCACCAAAAACTTGTTCGCTTCCCCAAGTGTAGGGTTGCGATGTAGTAATAATCTCAGTAAGATCGAGGTCGATCTATAGGGACTTATATAGGAATTCACAAAACACTTCTAATAGTTTCCACTGAAGAACTAACTAAACAGAATTTAGTAATCTGATGTAGAGAGATATTTTGAACTAACTGAAGGCAATCAATTAATAAAAGGCACTAGGGGTTCAAGGATCCACTTGTAGCAATCATTGATGCTCAATTCGCTGTGGTTTCTCACTTTCTCAGCTAGAATCGAAATTAAGTTCTATCTAATCGGATGATAGAGCAGTTAAAACAACCAACCTGACATATGTATGATCCATGTATATGATTCACTCAATGTAAGCTAGGACGAGCATACTCAATTGCATAGGTCAATCCCAATTCCAATAGGTTAAGATCACAATCATAACCATCATTAAATCCTGTCACAAGACAAAACTAGATCATGATTTGAACTTGATCCAAATCACATACACAGTCTCACATACTTCAGAATTTTCAGAAAAGTAGACTTTTGGTATGAAGCTCCCACATGAAGATCATAGATCTAGAGCGTATTCCAATTCCTCGGATCATATAGGTCTAGACTAACTCAAAACAATTAAGAACTCAAGCAATTCTTCCAAACATCCATGAGTCATCATAAGATTAAGAAAAACTACTTAGTACTTGAATAAAACTTCAAACCATTGTTCTTCAATAGAAATCCAACTTAAACAAAGCATAAAACTATAAAGCAAAATAGGAGGAGTTGTAAAACTCCGAAATCGACTTCCGCTGTCTCCCACCATGCTCAATCTGTTCTAGGATGCCCTATGAATGATCCCTAGGTGTCCTTTTAGAGTGGGGAAGCTCCGCTGCGTCGGAATCATCCAGAAGATGCATAAGGATACGCAGTGCGCAGAGAAATTCGGAGCTTGTAGAACATACACAGTTATGCAGACGACCGGTCGCACGACCAGTCTCAAAAGCGCGAAAAACGTCCAGAGAGTTGTGGCAATTTCAGAGTCCAGGATTTTAATTCAAGGATCAGTCGCACGACCGGTCTCAAAAGTGGATGACCGGTCGCACGACCGATCTTAGATGGCCTAGAGAGATTTGCAGTGTGGCCTCTCCTATTGAGTGTTCGGACCGATCGGACGACCGGTCCTGGGCTATGGACGACCGATCAGATGACCGGTCTTGGGTACATTCTTCCGCTTTCTTTCTTCTTTCCTCTGAGTTCTTTCTTCCATTCTTTAATGCTTAGTCCTTTGATCTTCTATGCTTGTAAATAGCGTCTTTAAGTCTCCAATTGATAAATCCTCTCTCTTATCCCTACAATCATAAATCCATGCATTAGATTAGTCTTTAAATCATGAAAACCTTGCATAATGAGTGATGAATTGGGGTTAGAATATGCACAATTAAGAGCTTAATACCTTCCCCTTTTCTATATAACATGGGGCACCCCTTACTCTTCCAACGTGCAATCGCTCTCTCTTCTTTCTCACTCTCTTTCCATCTTCAAGTTTTCCTTCCTTTTGGTGGCCCTTTTGCTTTTTCAAGTGGTGAGACTTTAGTGGAGTTTTGGGACAGCAAAGTGGTCCCCCTTTGGTGAGTAGTGAAGGTATGGAGCACTCCCTTTCTTTCATTTCATTGCCTTCCTTTTCATTTTCTCTTCTCATGTTCTCTTTCTTTTCTTCATGTAGGTACTTCAAGAGAGTCAAGGTGGGCCCAAGCTTTTTGGCCTTTTCCACTTTTTCAATTCTACTCAAGCTGGTGCATGGAGATGAACATTTCAAGGTTCATCTTTTTCCCTTTTTTCTTTTTCCTTTTTATATACTCCCTCTATGTGTATGTAAAGGGTATTTTTGCCATGTCCATCAAGTGTGTATGGTAAAATATCGTATTTTCTCTCATGGGAGTTGGGCCCCTTTTTATGCGTATCAAATGGGCTTAAAGTGAAGTCAAGCCCCTTAGTGTATTTGATGGGCCCAATAATTCATTTTGGGCTCCCTCATGCTCTCTTTTCCTTTTCATATTTTCCTTAAATGCTTTCTCTTCTTTTTCACCGTCTTTCAAGGTTTGGGCCTATGTGATTGGTAGGGCCCACCTCAAGTTTTGGGCTCACAATGCTCACTTCAGATGGCCCCTTCTTTCTTCACATGTGTATGGACAAAAGTGACTAGCCCATTCTTCACTTGGATCTCAAGCGGGCTAAATTTTATAGTTGGGCCTTTATGGACAAGTGGCCCAAAATCTTCCACCATCTCTTGATTATGATGTATATCATTATACACAAAGTGTGGTGGGCTCTTTGGAATCCTCCACATAGATGGGCTTTTGGGCCCTCATTGAAACTTGTGAATTTCTTTTAGTCATTTGTGCACCACTATACTTTGTGCATGTAGGATTCTTTCCCTTCATGTCTTTTCTTTGGATGGATGGAGGACTTGGGTTACTTGATCATTTACAAGTCCCATGAGTGAGTTGTTTCAACAATCTCACTAAGTTCAAATGGTTTTCTCATGTTGTAGGAAAGTGGTTCTCAAGAGTTTCTTTTAACATTACCACCCTCAAATGGATGACCCTTCTTTAAGTGAGCTATCCATGCAATCATAGCTCCTTAAATTTCTCTTGGGGTGTTTGGTGGGTCACCCACCATTCTTCTCAAGGATGAGTGATTTTTTTTCAATTTGTGGGAAAGAATGATACCCATAAGTTGCCCAAATTGGTCCCATGCTTTGGGGCATTTTGGATTTTGACTTTCAAGTGGGCTATGTATATCATTCTTAACCATTTTCATGATGGTTGGCTGACTCATCAAGCCATGCTCTCCTATGTTCAAATGATCTTCTTTTTGGTAAAGAAAGTGGTGCACATAAGTTGCCCAAACTTGCCCTTGCATGGACATTGTCAACTTCAACTCATCAAGTGGGCTATATGTACCATTTTCTACCATTGGCTTCCTTGACTCATATGTTTATGGGTAGACCATCATGTTGTATCCTTATAGCCAAAACATTTATCAAGATGATGCACATAAGTTGCCCATGATTGACCCATGAATGGGTTCTTATGGTTTTTCAAGTGGGCTATGTGCTCCTTTCAATCCATTGAGGTGGGGGGGCATTTGAGTTGCTCTTGGGGATCAATTTTCTTCCTATTCTTCATTTGTCCATGTACATGTGTAAAAAGATGTAAACATCTTAAATGAGGCTCATTACTTTGATATGGAAAGTGAACCAAACCTTGGTCACACATGGGCTTTGAAAGGGATTTTTCATATGAAGCTTGATTCTTATCCCACTGTTGAGCTCTTAATTGTGCATATTCTAACCCCAATTCATCACTCATTGTGCGAGGTTTTCATGATTCAAAGGCTAATTAAATGCATGTTTTGTAATTACAGGAATGAGAGTGAACTCTGCTTAATTGAAGGTGAAAAGGTCCATTTAGAGTCATTGGAATGAAGATCAAGAAGGACCAAAGAAAGAAGGAAGCAAAGAGAGAAGAAAAGAAGAAGAACATGAAGACGCAATGGCCACGACCGGTCATTTGACCGGTCGGCTAAGGTAGCCAGACCGGTCAAGACCGGTCAGCCAACCTTGTGCACTCGCTGGACCTAAGCAAAACACAGCCCGACTGGTCGTGACCAGTCGGCCAGTCCAGTCCAACCGGTCCAGACCGGTCCGCCAGAAGTTCTTTAATAGTCCAGAGCTTGCTGGACTGTTTTCCCAGTGAGCCGCGACCGGTCGTCCGACCGGTCGGAAGTGCATAAGATGCGGATTTCTAATTCTGGCGTCGAAAATCTCTGTACACTGCGTAACTTTTACGCAAATTCTCGATTCTTCTGAAGTTGCGGAGCCTCCCCACTATAAAAGGACACCTAGGGATCGTTCCTAGGGTATCTTAGAAGGGTTGAAGCAAGGTTGGAGGTGATGGAAGTGGATTTCAGAGTTCCACAACTTCTTCTAGTTTGTTTTACTGTTTTATATTTTTTTAAGTTATTTCATGTTTCCTTGGATCATGAGCAGCTAAACCTCTTAGCTAGGGCTAAGAGGTGAAGCTTGTAGTGAATCTAAGATGTTTCAATTCGTATTTAGTTGGTTTTAAGTTTGGAATCCATGTTTATGAACAATGGTTTGAAGTTTATACAAGTTTTAAGTAGTTTTTCTTAGTCTTATGATGACTCATGGATGTCTGGGATAATTACTTAAATTCTTAACTGCTTTGTATAAGTCTAGACCTCTATGATCCGAGGAATTGGAGTACGCTCTAGTACTATGATCTTCATGTGGGGACTTCCTACCAAAGTTCTACTTTTCTGAATTTCTGTAATGTGTATGGACTGTGCATGTGATTTGAATCAAGTTCAAATCATGATCTAGCCTTGTCTTGTGACAGGACTTGAAGATGGTTATGATTGTGAACTGAGCCTTTTGGAATGGGGACTGACCTATGCAATTGAGCATGCTTAGCCTAGTTTACATTGAGTGAATCCTATGCATTGGACTTACATATAACATATTGTTTGGTTTAACAGCTCTATCATCCGACTAGATAGATCTTAATATTGATTCTAGTTGAGAGAATAAGAAACCACAGCGGATTGAACATCAAGGATTGCTACAAGTGGATCCTTGAAACCCTAGTGCCTTTTTATAATTGTTTACATTCAAATTAGTTTAAAATTGTTACTCACATCAATCTTATTCAAAATCTAGTTATTAGCTCTCAACAGACACTATTAGAAGTGCTTGTGAATTCCTACACAAGTCCATGTGGATCGACCTCGGTCTTACCGAGATTATTACTACATCGCAACCCTACACTTGGGGAAGCGAACAAGTTTTTGGTGCCGTTGCCGGGGACTTTGACGGTTTTCGCAAATTTCTGAAATTAGTATCTATTTAGGATTTTTAGAATTTTAGGACTAACTTAGTTTGTTTTATTTTATTTTTCTTTTTGCAGGGATTTCTAGGAAGCTGAAGAAGATATAGGGATTTCATGTACCAAATCAGGTTTTATCTTTCTAAACCTTACTCTTCTCCTTCTCCTATTCATTCCCATCATATTCATCTCTTGTAGAGTGGGTGGAGACTCCTTTTGGATCTCTAAAAGGTAAGCCTTGTGCCACCTGGATTCCTATTGGTCGGCTCTGCCGTGTTAAATCACCTTGTGCTCAGAGATTTCTTTTCTCACCTCTACTCCTCTTTCTCCTTTTTCTGCACTTTTTCTGAAAAGATTCAAAGAGTGGGTGGGGAGTTCTCTGAACCCCTATTGACCAGGAGAAATCGGTCTCTATCCTTGCTTCTGGCATAGCCATTGCAAGACACCTTGTGCTTCGATAGAGAAGAGTAAAGAAAGGGAGGAAGAATTCTTCTTTCTCTTTGTTTCATATTTTTTTGGTTTTTCATGCCACATTGGGCTCGGGATTCCAATAACCGACTCATAAGTGAAGGGGGTATAGTAGAAGGAATTGACAGAGAACCACGTGCTAGGAGATAGCTAAACTCTCCAATTTTGTCTGAAAGTATAGCTGTGAATCAACCTAATCAGATGGCCAATCCGAATCCGTGCCAAAACCAAACTGAAACGGGGGAGAATGTGGTTGAGAATGTTCCCTGACCAAGGACTCTACGTGATTTCTTACAACCAGCAAAAGCGAGCACTCCCTCATGCATAATTTTTTCACAAAATGCAGGGAATGTGGATTTAAAATCGGGAGTGATCCAACTTCTCCCTAAATTCCATGGATTAAACAGTGAAAGTGCCTATCAACACCTTAAGGAGTTTGATGAGGTAATAACTACCATGCACTTTGCTAATGTGACTGATGATGTGGTGAGACTTAAATTCTTCCCTTTTACTCTTAAAGATAAAACTAAAGGTTGGCTTCATGCATTAAGGCCAAGATCAATTGGTGCATGGACTGATATGCATAGGGAATTCATAAAAAAATTCTTCCCTACTCACAAAACAAACATGTTGAAGCGCCTTATCATGAACTTTGCCCAAAAGGAAGATGAAACCTTCTTCCAATGTTGGGAGAGGTTTACGGACCTATTAAATGCATGCCCACATCATGGCTATGAAATTTGGCGGGTTATAAGCTTTTTCTATGAAGGACTAACTTCACCCATGCGCCAATTCGTAGAGATGATGTGTAATGAGGAGTTCATGAATAAGGAGGCTGATGAAGCATGTGATTATTTGGAAGAATTGGCTGAGAATGCACAGTCGTGGGATACATCGAAACCAACAAATTCCAAGACTGGCCAACAAAAGGAAAAAGGAGGAATGTATGTCTTATCAGAAGAGGATAGCATAAGTGCACGGGTGGCTAGCCTCACAAGAAAGGTCGAAGCCATGAAATTGAGGAAAGGAGAGACGATTAACTCCAATGACGTTGAAACTGTTTGTGGAATTTGTGCTAGAAATCAACATGCAACACAAGAGTGTCCCACAATTTCAGCAGTCCAGGACATCTTACAAGAACAATCAAATGTCATAAACAGTTATCAACAGCAATTTGGTGCTCCAACATCAAACACGTTTAATGCTAGTTGGAAGAATCATCCCAACTTCAGTTAGAGGAACGGACCCACTACGAATGCAACCACTATCCCTCAAGCTCAACCTATACTAGGTCCATCTCTAGCCATTACTCCAAAAGTGACGCTAGAGGAGATGTTGGGTGCATTCGTATCGGTCCAAGCTGAGTATAATAAGACAAATTCTCTAAAAATTGATAGGTTCATGCAAGAGTAATTGAAATTCAATCAAAATTCAACTCAAGCCATCAATGAATTGAAAACATCAATGGCTAGAGTTGAATCTCATCTTAGCGTTAGAGAGAAGGGCACACTTCCTGCCCAACCTCTTCCTAACCCAAGAACCCAGTTTGAGATACAAGATGCAAGCTCATCCTCCCACCATACGGAACATGTTCAAGCTATCACCACTTTGAGAAGTGGGAAAGAAATTGACAAATCTAATCTGCTGAAGGCTCCAAAGCCTAAGGATCCGAAATTTCCAAAGAGGATGATAACTCAAACAGCACTCCACAAGAGAAAGAACCGAAAAGGCAATACAAGCCGGTTGCCCCGTTTCCACAAAGGTTGATTTCACCTAAACCTTTAGATAAAAATCTGAAAATTTTAGAAGTTTTTAAGCAGGTGAAGATCAACATCCCGTTGTTGAATGCCATAAAACAAATACCATCGTATGCCAAATTTCTAAAGGAATTATGTACAGTCAAAAGGAAACACAATGTTCACAACAAAGTACTTTTGTTTGAGAATTTGAGCGCCATCATCAAACAAGAGGTGCCCCAAAAATACAAGGATCCGGGTAGTCCAACTATCTCATGCATCATAGGAGACTACCGGATTAAACAAGCCTTTACTCGATTTGGGGGCAAGTGTGAACCTCATTCTTTACTCCGTTTATGAACAACTTGGGTTAGGTGAATTGAAACCCACCAAAACCACACTCCAACTTGCTGATAGATCCATTCGTATACCGAGAGGAATGATTGAGGATGTTCTAGTACAAGTTGATAAATTCTACTACCCAGTAGACTTTATTGTCTCGGATACACATCCTGTGATAGGAACCGGTGCTCAAATTCCCGTCATACTTGGCCGTCCGTTTCTAGCTACTTCAAATGCAATTATTAATTGTAGAAACGGACTTGTACAAATGTCCTTTGGAAATATGACCCTTGAGCTTAACATATTTGATTTATGCAAACAACCACGGGAGGTTGATGATGATATCCATGAACTAAACATGATTGAATCAGTCGTGGAAGATACATTCCCCTTGTCACTATCTTCCGACCCTTTGGAGGCATGTGTGGCCCATTCTCATGATATAAATGATGACACAATACAAGAGATGGATGCCATTCTAGATGTGATGCCGGTGCTTGATAATAAAAGATGGAGGGCCCTATTTGAGCCTTTGCCTGTAAATGAGAACAAGGCCCTCCCATCCAACATCAAGGCACCAACACTCGACCTAAAACCATTACCAAGTGAATTGAAATATGTCTATTTGGGTCGAGATGAGACATATTCAGTGGTGATTTCTTCCCACTTGGATGAGGAACAAGAGAGTAGGCTAATAGCCACTCTATTAGAGCACAAGAGTGCCATTAGATGGTCAATTGCGGATCTCAAAGGCATAGACCCACTAATTTGTACTCATCGCATACACCTTGAGGAGAATGCGAAGACATCTAAGCAACCACAAAGACGACTAAATCCAAAAATGAAGGATGTGGTTAAGGCCGAAGTAGGTGAAACTATTGGATGTGGGTATTATTTACCCAATATCCGATAGCCAATGGGTGAGCCCAACTCAAGTGGTGCCTAAGAAATCTGGAATAACCATCGTAGCCAATGCCAATAATGAACTCGTGCCAACTAGAGTCACTACCGGTTGGAGAATGTGCATTGACTACAGGAAGCTAAACACTGTCACAAGGAAAGACCACTTCCCCCTACCGTTTGTTGATCAAATTTTAGAACGGTTAGCGGGTCATTCCCACTTTTGCTTGCCTTGATGGCTATTCAGGGTACAACCAAATAGAGATTGCCCGTGAAGACTAAGAAAAGACCACATTCACATGTCCATTCGGCACTTTCGCTTATCGACGGATGCCGTTTGGACTATGTAATGCCCCTGCCACCTTTCAGCGTTGTATGATGAGTATCTTTTCTGACATGGTGGGGACAATTCTCGAAGTCTTCATGGATGATTTTTTCGTATTTGGTTATAGCTTTGATGAGTGCCTTGAGCACTTGAAATCTGTGCCGAAAAGATGTGAAGAGAAGAACCTTGTGCTGAATTAGGAGAAGTGCCACTTCATGGTTCAAAAGGGAATTGTACTTGGTCACATCGTTTCAAAAAATGGAATCGAGGTGGACAAAGCGAAAATTGATCTTATCTCTAACCTTCCACCACCCAAGAGCATACGAGATGTGCGGTCCTTTTTGGGACACGCAGGATTTTACAGAAGGTTCATAAAGGACTTCAGTTCACTCTCTCGTCCTTTATGTAACCTACTTCAAAAGGAAAATTCATTCGAATGGAATGAAGAATGTCAAAAGGCCTTTACCACCCTTAAAGGTATGTTGACATGTGTTCCCATAATGCAACCACCTGGTTGGAGCCTTCCTTTTGAAATTATGTGCGATGCTAGCGACTATGCTATTGGGACCGTGTGTAATGACCCAGGATTTTGGGTGCGTGTAAATACGCACATGAGTATGTACACTACATTAGTTCAAGCATATACGTGTATAAATTCATTAACCGTTGATTTCCAAGATGAACCATCAATTACACTTATTCATCAAAACCAGCTATTCAATTAATTATTCATCATTAGGTAAAGGTATCTGACCGTACACTTCAAATTTGGACAAGCCGATCATGGTAAACTAAACCCTTGATCCCCATAGCTGCTCATACACAAATCAATTTAGCATTCTGATCCGTTCATCTTGTTTATCATACATTGACATGCTTAACCTACCGTCAAAACTATGATCTGATGAAATTTCATGAGTAGACAAGTCATTAAAGTCTAATGGTGTATACGTCTCACCAATAGGCCACCCAAAGACCATATTAGGAATATCAGTTTAAGAAACTGACCGTACAATAAGTCATACTTGTGCTTAAGAACATAAAAATCTAATTAGAAAAAAAATTAGCCTTTCATATAACCATCCATCGAATTCGTATCCGCTAATTGGGCCACCCAAACAACAAACTGAACCGATCATTTTGAAAATCATAGGTTAAATACCAAGGCTACCGGTTAAATTTCATATTGAATATGTACAAATATCACTTTAGATCACGAAGTGTGATGGACCACTAGAAAGGCATCTTGTTCATCTGTAAGAGATCAAGACCCAAACTTAACCAGTATAAAGAGCGCGAAAAATGACAGGCCTTGGGGAAGTTTCGCCGAAAAATAATGGTGTATGCGATTGGTACAGGTGTTGGAAGTCAATACTAAAGGAAAGGGCAGAATTGGAATTATATAAATATATATATACTAGTTAACTAGTTATCTGTTAAAATTTTGACGTAAGGTTTTAACGGTGAGGGTGAAGCGCACTAACTCTCATCATGTGACCCACATGATTATCGGATCTAGATCATTTTTGAGCTCATGTCCAAAGTAATCGTGCTACACCAGATGAGCGGAGCCGATTTTCATTACAAGCATCACGGTGGGACCCACGTACACTACGTGCACAAGATTCGACCGGTGTATTACGAAGAGCAGCGTTTTCTTCTTTCCGCCTGCTGCGACAGCAGCGTTCGCTGCCCGCCGGGCGGTCCACACCATCCATCACGGTGGACCCCATCTGGAGATCTATTCCGTCCATTAGGTAGCCCCCTCTTGGGACTACTAAGGGAAGAATTTTGTTTTGTAACTAGAGGCCATAGTGGACCTCAAAATCCGTTTATATCGGGAATTTAACGAAATAGAACGCTCAAGATCGGGACCGATCCTACTCATGGGCCCCTGAAATTTTAAGGGATTGTTTTCGTGACCCCACCTAAGGTTTTAACGGTTCACATAGTACCAATTGATGATGTAGAGGGAGATCGAAAATCTTGATCTTTTCCTTCTCACACTCAAACTCAAAAACGTCAGTTCGGTTCTTCCGTCTGCAAAGCACTACCTCTGGCATATCAGTGTGATATAAGAGGCCGTACTCGACTCCCCCCTCCCCAGTAAAACGTAGAGAGAGAGAGGGAGACATTAGAGAGAGAGTGAAAGAGAGAGAAGAGAGAGAGAGTGATAGTAGGGGGAGTTTCCAAGTGCTGTTGCTGCTCTTGTTGCTGGGGCAACCTTCCAGTAGCAGGGAGAAGAGGAAGAAGAAAGAGAAAGAAAAGGAAAAGAAAGAAAAAGAGGAAGGAAAGAAAGAAAGAAAGAGAGAAGAAGAAGAGAGTGTGAGTTTATTTCTCATATCTTTTCACTATGTATTTCAAGTTTGAATTCTTTTTATTTGTATTTTAAATTTCCTGGTTTAGAGGTTTTAGTTGTTTTATATGAGTTGATTTATGAATTATATTGATGGTATATAAAATTCTCTACAAATTGTGCTTTATATGAATTTAATGTCAGGTTAGCGTTGTACGTGTATGGGTCGATTTTGAATTATCCTGGAAGAATGTTTGGGAGTACGGATGTTGATTTGATTCATGCATAGCACGATTTGAGAACTCTAGTTATTACCGTAGGGTGAGCACCCTGGTGTGTGCAATAGACCCATTGATGATTGTTTGGGTGAGCACCCAAGTGTGTGCAACAGTCCCTGGTTGAGTGCCCTGTGTGTGCAATATACCCTTCTGATAGTCCATCGATTGTGGACGGGTTAGTTGAGCTCCCTAGTGTGTGCAAGATACCATACTAGCGTACCCGGTGGATATCAGATGATTTTGGCAGGTTGGGTGAGTTCCCTAGGTGTGTACAAGAGACTAACTCTGCAGTTGTGAAACAGTGTAGGCCTGACTATAAACTGGCCCTGGATGTTCTACTGATAACCGTACTGAGATTGTTGAAGCATACTTGCATACCATGCATCACGTGCATGTTTAAGAGATTTTGATTGGATGAAATTACTATTGAAATTGTAGTGTTTTGTACTTTAATGGTCAAGTGGGTCTTCTACATCGAATTACATGTGTTAAACTATATGAGAATGCTCACCGGCTTTTATAGCTGACGCAATGTTATGCGATTAACCGTAGTGACAGGTGATGACTTAGAGGACTTCGAGGAAGCGGTTCCAGATGAGGGAATTCTCTAGAAGATTTTTGAGGATTGATTTATTTTGATTTTTAGTTTGAAAGTATTGATGTAATAAGGCCCATTAGATGGCCATTAGTTTAGACAGTTTGGAATAATTTCATTGACTCATTAATTAATAGTTTAATTTTCAAAGCTTGGTTTAATTTGATTCTATATATTTGGTACCTTGTGAATGGAAAGGAAAAAAAAATAATATCAGTTGTGATTGTGAAAGATTCATTCAGTATTTACATAACACCCTTGATTTTGGAATTTGAGTTTATATACTCGAGTGTCGAATTTTGGGGGCGTTACACCGTGCTAGGCCAAAGAAAAGAGAAAAAGCCATGTGTCATCTACTATGAAAGTAGAACCCTGAACTCAGCCGAAGCAAACTACACCACTACTGAAAAAGAACTTTTAGCCGTAGTTTTTGCCTTGGACAAGTTTAGGTCCTACTTTATTGGATCCAAGATAATCATATTCACTGACCATGCCGCGCTTAAGTACCTTCTCTCCAAGAAGGATGCTAAACCACGGTTGTTAAGATGGATCCTTCTACTTCAGGAATTTGACATAGAAATCCGTGACAAGAAAGGAGTAGAAAATGTCGTAGCTAACCATCTCTCTTGACTTGTCCTCACTGATTCTCCTGAAACGACCGCGATCAATGACATGTTCCCTGATGAACAACTTTTTGCTATTTCTCAATTGCCATGGTATGCGGACATTGCTAACTATCTTGCTACAGGTACAATTCCTACACATTGGAAAAAGCAAGATAAGGATAAATTCTTCACTGAGGTGCGAAAATTCCTATGGGACGACCCATACTTATTCAAGTATTGTCCCAATCAAATCATAAGAAGATGTGTCCCAGATGATGAACAACAAAGTATCATCTCCTTCTGTCATTCGCAGGCATGTGGTGGCCACTTCTCGGCTAAAAAGACCACAGCGAAAATTCTGCAATGTGGGTTTTATTGGCCCACCATGTTCAAAGACACATGAGTTTTGTAAAGCATGTGAACCTTGTCAGAAATTAGGAGGAATTTCCCGTAGAAATATGATGCCACTAAATCCCATCTTAATAATCAAAATTTTTTATTGTTGGGGCATCGATTTCATGGGTCCATTCCCATCTTCTTTTGGAAACACATACATCCTGCTTGCCGTTGATTATGTTTCCAAATGGGTTGAGGCCATCCCTTGCCGGAATAATGACCATAAAACGGTCATTCGCTTCTTAAAAGAGAATATTCTTTCCCGGTTTGGAACACCTCGAGTCATCATAAGTGATGGAGGGTCTCACTTTTGTAATCGCCCTTTTGAAACTTTAATGAAGAAATATGACGTAACGCACAAAGTGAGCACTCCCTATCACCCACAAACTAGTGGACAAGATGAGATATCCAATAGGGAGATCAAACACATTTTAGAGAAAACGGTGAACCCCGATCGAAAGGATTGGTTGCTTCGGCTTATCGATGCGCTTTGGGCCTACCATACTACTTTTAAGACCCCTATTGGAATGTCTCCCTATAGACTTGTCTATGGGAAGGCTTGTCACTTGCCTGTGGAATTGGAACATAGGGCATATTGGGCAATTAAGAAGATGAATTTTGATTCTGACAAGGCAAGCTCGTTGCGCAAACTACAATTGAATGAAATTGCAGAAATCCGGAATAAAGCATATGAGAATGCGAGAATTTACAAGGACAAGATGAAGATATTCCATGATAAGAATATTCTTCGCAAGACATTCACAATCAATCAAAAAGTCCTCATGTATAATTCTCGCCTACATCTATTTTCGGGAAAGTTGAGATCTCGATGGACCGGTCCCTACATTGTGAAGAATGTCTATCCATAAGGGACTGTCGAGTTGTTAAATCCAAGGAACGACAACATTTTTAAGGCAAATGGGCAGCGATTAAAGTCATTCTTCGAGAAAATTCCTTCAGAAGGTATGTCCATACCTTTGACTGATCCTGTCTACCAGGATGATTTATCTCCAAGTCTGATGGAGGTGTAGAGTAGTTAGGATTAGGATTTTGCTGCTTTTATTTGTTTTTGCTTAGGTTTATTAGGAGGAGGAAGAATTCCACTCTTTCAGGTATTCTCATTCCTCACTCCCTTTTCTGTTCAAATTGCTCTCATGTTTTGTTCAATGCACATCTTTTACATTGAGGACAAAGCAAGATTTGGTTGGGGGGTGTAGGATCACTTGGATGAATCCAGCGTTTTGTAACGTTTCGAGCAATAATGTAGAAATTTTTCGCTTTTTCTAAAATTCAAAACTCTTTTGAAAATTTTGATTCTATGCATTCAAGATGATATGAGTGTAAGAGGAGGGGATATGAAGTGTATGAGGTTGAAAATCTTGATCTTCTCTTGGCATAATGGTTTTATATGAGAATTCCCCTAATTCTGTGATTGATAGAAAATTTGAACACTCTTACACCTAGTTCACATTACACGATTTTCACGAGTTGAAGGGATTATGTGATTTTTGGATCAGTTAGATTTTGATTCAAGGTGTTGAGACATCAAGTCGGGGTACGTTGTCCATCCTCGTCCATGGGAAAATAATGCAAGATATGGATTTCTAAAAATCTTATCTAAATTAAAAGAAAAAGGAAAAGGAAGGATGAAATTGGGAATGATGGAAAAATGGTGGAAAATTCCGATTAGGGCTACCTACTACCAACCGGGGGATGGTTTACCCGTAACCAAAGCCGGAAATGGGACGTAGTGTGAAAGTCGTCGGAAGGACCGTAAGGCAAATTCCCGTCATTGGCTTGTTGTTGCTCCATATACCTTGAGATCTACGGTCTAGTTGATCTATGAGGAAGATAATCCTAGAAACTCATGAGATGAATTTTCACTATGCACACTAGGCTGAATTTGTTCAAGTTCGTCTATTGATCAACCAATCAGCGGGAATTTCATATGAATGCTTATCATGTTTTGAGGGTTTACGATTTCAACCTCTGTCGCCTAATATTTCTGAATCTTACACTTGTATGTCTTGGGATTATAGAATAATGGTTTCTGAAAGAGAGTTGAGTTTTGAAGAATGGAATTAGTTTCATGCATGTTTTGCTCGGGAGTAGCAAAATGCTGGTTGGGGGGTATGTTGAGCTCTTAATTGTGCATATTCTAACCCCAATTCATCACTCATTGTGCGAGGTTTTCATGATTCAAAGGCTAATTAAATGCATGTTTTGTAATTACAGGAATGAGAGTGAACTCTGCTTAATTGAAGGTGAAAAGGTCCATTTAGAAGCATTGGAATGAAGATCAAGAAGGACCAAAGAAAGAAGGAAGCAAAGAGAGGTGAAAAGAAGAAGAACATGAAGACGCAATGGCCACGACCGGTCGTCTGACCGGTCAGCCAAGGTAGCCAGACCGGTCAAGACTGGTTGGCCAACCTTGTGCACTCGCTGGACCTAAGCAACACACAGCCCGACCGGTCGTGACCGGTCGGCCAGGCTAGTCCAACCAGTCCAGAGCAGTCGGCCAGAAGTTCTTTTATAGTCCAGAGCTTGCTGGATTATTTTCCCAGTGAGGCACGACCGGTCGCGACCGGTCGGCCAGTCACTCAGACCGGTCGTCCGACCGGTCGGACGTGCATAAGATGCGGATTTCTAATTCTGGCGCCGAAAATCTCTGCGCACTGCGTAACTTTTACGCAAATTCTCGATTCTTCTGAAGTTACAGAGCCTCCCCACTATAAAAGGACACCTAGGGATCGTTCCTAGGGTTGAAGCAAGGTTGGAGGAGACGGAAGTGGATTTCGGAGTTCCACAACTCCTTCTAGTTTGTTTTACTGTTTTATGTTTTTTTTAAGTTGTTTATGTTTCCTTGGATCATGAGCAGCTAAACCTCTTAGCTAGGGCTAAGTGGTGAAGCTTGTGGTGAATCTAAGATGTTTCAATTCGTATTTAGTTGGTTTTAAGTTTAGAATCCATGTTTATGAACAATGGTTTGAAGTTTATATAAGTTTTAAGTAGTTTTTCTTAGTCTTATGATGACTCATGGATGTTTGGGAGAATTACTTAAATTCTTAACTGCTTTGTATAAGTCTAGACCTGTATGATCCGAGGAATTGGAGTACGCTCTAGTACTATGATCTTCATGTGGGGACTTCCTACCAAAGTTCTACTTTTCTGAATTTCTGTAATGTGTATGGACTATGCATGTGATTTGAATAAAGTTCAAATCATGATCTAGCCTTGTCTTGTGACAGGACTTGAGGATGGTTATGATTGTGAACTGAGCCTTTTGGAATGGGGACTGACCTATGCAATTGCGCATGCTCAGCCTAGTTTACATTGAGTGAATCCTATGCATGGGACTTACATATAACAGATTGTTTGGTTTAACAGCTCTATCATTCGACTAGATAGATCTTAATATTGATTCTAGTTGAAAGAATGAGAAACCATAGCGGATTGAACATCAAGGATTGCTACAAGTGGATCCTTGAAACCCTAGTGCCTTTTTATAATTGTTTACATTCAAATTAGTTTAAAATTGTTACTCACATCAATCTTATTCAAAATCTGGTTATTAGCTCTCAATAGACACTATTGGAAGTGTTTGTGAATTCCTACACAAGTCCCTGTGGATCGACCTCGGTCTTACCGAGATTATTACTACATCGCAACCTTACACTTGGGGAAGCGAACACCCACTTTGATCTCATGGCACTTAAGTGCATTTGTTGTCCAAAATGTGTCCTTGGGTGGTGAATTTTCTTTATCTAGGACATGGCATGTAACCTCTTTAAGGTGGGCCTTGCTTTCTTCAATGGGCCCAACACATATCCTAGGCGACACATGAAGTTGGACATTGGATTTTTGCATTTAAATGTAAGTCCAAATCCATGGGTTTTCTGGATAATGATTTGGATTTTAATGGGTATAGAATAGGAGCTTACCATTTCATGTTTGTGGGATTTGATGGCGAACGGCACAAGGGGATGTCGAGTGGTTAATGAGGATAACCCTACCTTCATTGTTCGCCGTGGGGACCATATGTGTTCTCTAGCCAAGGAGCACCAACCTCTGTCTTCCATAAAAGGTCGGGGCACCCGAGACCTTTGGGATAACTGGGTGGAACAACCACAGCCGATGCTTGAATGTATTCTGGCCAACACTCCTTTCACAACCCTTCTTACATTATGTTTCCACAACAATAATGCCAACCACATGCTACTTACAGCCCTTTGTGAGAGGTGGAGGGACGAGACCCACACCTTTCAACTACCTTGTGGCAAATGGGGAATAATCCCCCCGGATATATATATGCAGATAGGTTTTTCATTCCATGGGGCAGTTGTTCCCCATGCGGGCTCTCTTGCACCAATTACCCCCAATGACTGGATACGGCTTGTGGGAGCCATGCCACCCGAGAGCAAGTTTCAGAGTAGCCAGGTGAAATTGCGGTGGTTTTACAACACCTTCGCTGCTGTCATCCCTACTACCGAGATGGAAGCCCTTCATAAAGCACGGGCGATGATTACTTACACCTTTAGTTCATTCCTTTTCTGTCATGCGAATGAGAGGATCGATCCTAAATTTCTTCACTTGACTGAGGATCTTCATCATTCATATAATTGGAATGGGGCCATCTTGACTTGCATCTACCAGGGCTTGGATAAGACCTCTCGGAGTAGCAGGTCTTTTACAAGTTTTTGGCCTGTCGTGGAGGTATTCTCTTTAACCTCCCTTGGAGATGTTTATCTTCTTTCTTCATCTGATCATCGTGTTTGCTCATGTCCAGACCTGTTTCTATGATCATTTTGCTCACCTGTCGCCGAGGATACGGGATGATGTTGAACCATCTCTGTATCGTTTCATGTATTGGCGTTTGCAAAACCGTCAACGAAATCCTCGAGTGTTTGGGGATAATTGGTGCGTTGACATAGATGGATTGACTACCGAAGACGTAAGTATCTTGTTTTCCCATATTCGTCGTGTTGTTCAGCAACTAAATGTGGTGATTTTCTTTCTTGTAGTTCGCTCGGATGTCATATGCCTGTTTTCTCCTTTCCTATACTCCTCAATGCATGGAGGCATATGATTCTTCGTGTCTCCGGATCATGCTCTCTGATGCTGAATCATTTCAGTGGTACCTAGGTGAGAGATTGCTTCGACAAATCACCGGCGTGGCCTGGGTTCCTTGTTCTGCACCTCCTTAGGCTGCTCATATTTCAGCTGATGCTATGGTCAATGCTCTTGAGGGTCAGCCTGGATTTCACTTCATGATCCTGGATCGTGACTATGATGAGTGGAATCTGCTGTATGGACAGGGACCTCTTCTTCCTTCATTATACGTTCCAGGGGGTCGCCGTAGGTATGCTGGAGGATCGGTGACAGCTCCTCTAATGGACCTTCACTGTCGGGAGCGGGAGGAGAGGAGGGATGATGATGATTATGTCGGTAATCTGTAGCTTGTTTCTCTGAGGATGTATTCGGCTTGTTGATGTGTGGCCTACTTGACATTTTTAAGCCCCCCCCCCTTTTTTTTACTTTTCTTCTGTATCAAAATCTTCTGAATGAAATACAACCCCTGTTTTGCCTTAAATTTCTTGATGATGCTTGGATGCTTTGATTTTCGATCCATTCTTTTGATTCTCAACTGCATGAATGATGATTTAAATGGTTCAGATTGCTTGATTTGACCATGTGGGCCCTTTCATATTTTAGCTTTGCTTTAGAACACCTATCCTTGATATTTTATGAGGCTAAGAAGGCTTTCCATGGTGCAGATGATGACTTGAACGGTTCAGATTGCTCTTTTTAGCCATATGGGCCCAATTGATGATCAGATCTTGGACTCTGGCCTTCTTTTTTACGATCCATTCTTTGATCTTGCTATTTGATGACCCATGCAAGCTCTTCCATGGTTTGCATCATGCCGATGTAGCCTTTGAATGGCTCAGATTGCTTGTGGGCCCCTCTTGATCAACTTTTCTTCTCTTTGACTTGGTCAAACACATTTTGGTCGCAGTACTTCATGATTGGATTGGTGGGGTATCTTTTAGGTGATTCAGATCAAATTCGATCCAAATTCGGAGTCCATACGGGCCTCAGGGTGCCCACTACTGACGTGGACTGACAGTCTCACCTACCAGAGGCTATGGGGCCAATCCCGTGGAGAGAGAGGGAGATCGTCCATACGGGCGGCCCACAGAGGGCCACCCAGACCTCACCTCTTATGCGGTCCGTGCGGCTTTGGTTCGAACATTCTTCACTGTTCCTTGTTGCTGTCTCCTTGATTCTTTACATACGAGGTTTCGATCCAACATGAATCCCTCTTTTGTCTTCACTTTTCTTCTCTTTTTGTCTTCTTCTCACTTTGTCCTTTCTCAAGCAATGGATGGTGGAGATTTAGGGGCTGTAGGGCTATCCATGATGGGTCCCCCACTTCAGATTTTCAATGGAGCTTTAATGGAGGGGAGAGGCCTTTAATGGATGGGGTAGATGGAGGTTTAAATGGGGCCATTGATGGTGGATTAAGAATGGTGGTTGATGGAGCTTTTAATGGCTCCATTAATGGTGGGATTGCTGTAAATTTAGATTTGAATGGGGCATTAGATGATGGGATTTTAGATGGTATGGATGAAATTGGGAGAGTGGCCATAGGTGAGGCTATGCATCCCTTGTGTGTGGGCTGCATAGATGATGTGATTAATGGTAATGATGATGCCATGATGGACATTGATGGGCTGATCTCATACCTAGACAGTATGGATGGTTCAGATGATACCTTTGACGGCTTGGATGCACTTGATGATGGCCGAGATGTGCGGTACACTTGCTTGGGCGGGCTTAATGTGATCATTGATGATGTCCCCTTGATGATGGATGGTGTGGATGTCCTGATGATCCCTTTGACTGAACAGAGTGATGGTTAGATTCCTGACTTTATGTTGGAGAGGACTGCAGGTCTAGATCTGACCGTAGATTCTTCAATCGGGGTCGCCGAGGCCCTTCTTGACGACTTAGATGCATTTTTCAGCAGTCAGATTGGTCAGGATGCCATGATGTGCGGCATGATCTTTGCTGATAGCCTTCTTGATGGAGAGGACCAACCTTCTCTTGATCATCGACCGTTTACGCATTCGATTCACAAGGTGGGCAAGTCTTCTCATGCCGTTGAGGTCGTAACAGTTTCAGATAGCGATGCGACTATATCAAACATAGCCGCTACTGGGGATAGGTCAGGGGCTGTTGAGTTCGCAGGGGTTCCAGCTTTTCCTTCTCCTTGGCCCATTGGTCTTTCAATCCTTGATGACTTAAGCGATTCCTAGGCCTTTTGTTTTGGAAGGGATTCCTGTGAGGACTTACCAATTGCTTCCTCGTCCTTCTTGTTCGCCACGACTGCTTGCTTGGCTTAACAGATTGTCAGCTTATGAGATTTGAGAGCTGAAGTCCTATAGCTTTGGCGGTCTAATTCATATGGCTAGGGTTGACATTGATTGGAGGATGCTCGGGGCCGCACTGATTGACTGGGTCCCTTCGTTGAACTTGTTTGCGTTCAACGATATGGAGATGGGACTTTCTTTGGAGGAGCTCACGCGCTTTATAGGTCTTCCCTGGGATTATACTCAGTATTTCTCGCTGATGACTTTGCTGAAGACTGCCACTCCACAGAACTGGTTTGGAATTCTGTATCTTATTCAGCCTGTAGCTGACGGTCAGGATGCTGTGGTCTTCTCTTTAGACTCACCGTATGATCTTTTCTCGGGCCCTCGGAGTGTGGCAGGGTCCCTACTTTCTCGGAATGCGCTGATGTTCTGTCTACTAGCTGAGGTGCTATTCTCGAAATGGTGCAGATCTCAGACTCCTTTGCTATTCGAGGTGATGAGTCGAGTTGTTTGACGGCATGTGATCATTTCTCTTGTCCTGGCTGAGCTATTCAATGGGCTGACTGACTGTGCCCTAGGCCGTACCCGCGTCCTTCATGGTTGCTGTGCATTTCTTCTAGTATTCTTTTTGTACTTTCTTTTCTTTTCTTATATTTTTGGGAACTACTATGCTTTAGCTGAATCTCCTTACTTTCTCATGATTAGATGTGGCTATGGGAGCGTCTTTTACTGACTGTTCCTGTATCATTTCCCGGCACTCGTCGCCCTGATCTCAATGCGCCATATCATGGAGTTCCTTCCGCATATAGCCAGGACGAGCGAGCTTTTGTATCGCAGGATGTTTGCTGAGTTATATGACTAGAATGTTCGTTGGGAGTCTGTTCACTTCCCCAAGTGTAGGGTTGCGATGTAGTAATAATCTCGGTAAGACCGAGGTCGATCCACAGGGACTTATGTAGCATTTCACAAACTCATCCAAAAGTGTCTATTGAAAGCTTATAATCAGATTTTGAATAGAGTTGATATGAATAGCAGTTTTAACTAATTTGAATGTAGACAATTATAAAAAGGCACTAGGGTTTCAAGGATCCACTTGTAGCAATCCTTGATGTTCAATCCACTGTGGTTTCTCATTCTCTCAACTAGAATCGACATTAAGGTCTATCTAGTTGGATGATAGAGCTGTTAAACCAAACAATCTGTAATATGTAAGTGCTATGCATAAGATTCACTCAATGTAGGCTGAACTGAGGATGCTCAATTGTATAGGTCATTCCCCTTTCCAAAAGGTCTAGTTCACAATCATAACCATCCTCAAGTCCTGTCACAAGACAAGGCTAGATCAGGATTTGAACTTGATTCAAATCATATGCACAGTCCCTTACATAACCCAGAAAATCAGAAAAATAGAACTTTGGTAGGAAGTCCCTTCATGAAGATCATAGTCCTAGAGCGCACTCCGATTCCTCGGATCATACAGGTCTAGGCTGATACAAACCAAATAAGAAATTAAGTAATTCTCCCAAACATCCATGAGTCATCATAAGACTAAGAAAAACTACTTAAAAACTTGTATAAACTTCAAACCATAGTTCATAATCATGAATTCCACACTTAAAACCAGCTAGCTACGAATTGAAACATCTTGGATCTACTACAAGCTTCACCTCTTAGCCCTAGCTAAGAGGTTTAGCTGCTCATGATCCAAGGAAACATGAAACAACTAAAAAGTTCATAAAAACAGCAAAAACAAACTCCAAGGAGTTGTGGAACTCCAAAATTCACTTCCGCCGCCTCTAAGCTTGCTTCCACCCTTCTTAGATGCCCTAGGAGCAATCCCTAGGTGTCCTTTTATAGTAGGGAGGCTCCACAACTTCAGAAAGATCGAGAATCTACGTAAAAGTTACGCAGCGTAGAGAAAATCGGACTGAATTTGGAAAGTTCTAAGTCCTTACGCACCGTCGACCGGTCTAGACCGGTCGTGCCTCAATGGGCAGCCACTCCAGCAACCTTGTCCGACCGGTCATCACCGGTCGGACGTCTTCAGTGCAGCTCCAGCAGGTATGGCCGACCGGTTAAGACCGGTCGGCCTTGTTTAGTATGGTTCCAGCGCACCTAGCTGACCGGTCTAGACCGGTCAGGCTCTCTTGGCCGACCGGTCAAGACCGGTCGGTCTCTTTTTCTGCTTGCTTTCTTCCTTTCTTTCTTCTATTTTCTTCTTTCCTTGCTTCTTTCTTTCCTTCTTCCTTCGGCCCTCCTTGGGTCTTCATCCAAGGTTCTAAATCATCTCTTTTCATCATTAATTTGGCGGAGTTCCCTCTCAAACCTACAATCATACAACATGCATTAGATTTGTCTATAAACCCTGCAAACCTCGCACAATGAGTGATGAATTGGGGTTAGAATATGCACAATTAAGAGCTCAACACACCCCCCAACCAGCATTTTGCTAGTCCCGAGCAAAAAATGCGTGAAACCAATTCCATCCTTCAAAACTCAACTCTCTTTCAAAAACCCTTCTTCTATATGTCCCAAGACATACAAGTGTAAGATTCAGAATTATTAGGCGACAGGGGCTGAAACCGTAAGCTCTTAAAACATAATAAGCATTCATATGAAATTCCCGCTGATTGGTTGATAGATAGAAGAACTTGAACAAATTCACCCTAGTGTGGACAGTGAAAAATTCATCTCACGAGTTTCTAGGATTATCTTCTTCATAGATCAATCAGACTATAGATCTCAAGGTATATAGAGCCATATCAAGCCAATGACAGGAATTTGCCTTACCGTCCTTCCGACGACTTTCACACTACGTCCCATTTCCGGCTTTGGTTACGGTTAGACCATCCCCCGGTTGGTAGTAGGTAGCCCTAATCGGAATTTCCACCGTTTTTCCATCATTCCCAATTTCATCCTTCCTTTTCCTTTTTCTTTTAATTTAGATAGGATTTTTAGAAATCCATATCCAGCATTGTTTTCCCATGGACAAGGATGGACAAAGTACCCCGGCCTGATTTCTCAATACCTTAATTCAAAGTCTAGCTAATTCATAAATCACATAGTCCCTTCAACCCATGAAAATCGTGTAATGTGGACTAGGTGTAGTGTTCAGATTTTCTATCAATCACAGAAATAGGGGAATTCACATATAAAACCATTATGCTATGAGAGATTTCAGACATACAACCCCATACACTTCATATCTCCTCCTCTTATACTCATATCATCTTGAATGCATAGAAACAACATTTTCCAAAAGAGTTTTGAATTTTAGAAAAATCGAAAAATTTTCACATAATTGCTTGAAATGTTACAAAACGCTGGATTTATCAAAGTGAACCTACACCCCCCAACCAAATCTTGCATTGTCCTGAATGTAAAAGATGTGCAATGAGCAAAACATGAGAGCAATTTGAAAAATAAAAGGGAGTGAGGAGTGATAGTACCTGAGAGAGTGAAAATTGGAATTCCTCCTCCTTCTAACAAACCTAAGCAAAAGTAAACCAAAGCAACAAAATCCTAATCCTAACTACTCTATACCTCCATCAGACTAGGAGATCAATCATCCTGATACACAGGATCATTCAGGGGTATGGACATACCTTCTGAAGGAAATTTCTCAAAGAACGGCTTTAATCGCTGCCCATTCGCCTTAAAAATGTTGCCGTTCCTCGGATTCAACAGCTCGACAGTCCCATATGGATAGACAGTTTGCACAATGTAGGGACCGGTCCATCGAGATCTCAATTTTCCCGAAAATAGATGTAAGCGAGAGTTATACATGAGGACTTTTTGATTGATCGTGAATGTCTTGCGAAGAATATTCTTATTATGGAATATCTTCGTCTTGTCCTTGTAAATTCTCGCATTCTCATAAGCTTCATTCTGGATTTCTGCAAGTTCATTCAATTGTAGTTTGCGTAACGAGCTTACCTTTTCAGAATTGAAATTCATCTTCTTAATAGCCCAGTATGCCCTATGTTCCAACTCCACAGGCAAGTGACAAGCCTTCCCATAGACAAGTCTATAGGGAGACATTCCAATAGGGGTTTTGAAAGCAGTATGGTAAGCCCAAAGCGCATCGGTAAGCCGAAGAGACCAATCCTTGCGATCGGGGTTCACCGTTTTCTCTAAAATGTGTTTAATCTCCCTATTGGATATCTCAGCTTGTCCACTAGTTTGTGGGTGATAGGGAGTGCTCACTTTGTATGTTACGCCATATTTCTTCATTAAGGTTTCAAAAGGGCGATTGCAAAAGTGAGACCCTCCATCACTTATGATGACTCGAGGCGTTCCAAACCGGGAAAGAATATTTTCTTTTAAAAATCGAATGACCGTTTTATGGTCATTATTCCGGCAAGGGATGGCCTCGACCCATTTGGAAACATAATCAACGGCAAGCAAGATGTATAAGTTTCCAAAAGAAGATGGGAATGGGCCCATGAAATCGATGCCCCAACAATAAAAAATTTCGATTATTAAGATGGGATTGAGTGGCATCATGTTTCTACGAGAGATTCCTCCTAATTTCTGACAAGGTTCACATGCTTTGCAAAACTCATGTGTATCTTTGAACATGGTGGGCCAATAAAACCCACATTGCAGAATTTTCGCTGTGGTCTTTTTAGCCGAAAAGTGGCCACCACATGCCTGAGAATGACAGAAGGAGATGATACTTTGTTGTTCCTCATCCGACACACATCTCCTTATGATTTGATCGGGACAATACTTGAATAAATATGGGTCGTCCCATAGGAATTTCCGCACCTCTGTGAAGAATTTATTCTTATCTTGCTTTTTCCAATTTGTAGGAATTGTACCTGTAGCAAGATAGTTAGCAATGTCCGCATACCATGGCAATTGGGAAACAGTAAAAAGTTGTTCATCAGGGAACATGTCATTGATTGCAGTCGTTTCAGGGGAATCAGTGAGGACAAGTCGAGAGAGGTGGTCAGCTACTACATTCTCTACTCCTTTCTTATCACGTATTTCTATGTCGAATTCCTGGAGTAGAAGGATCCATCCTAATAACTGTGGTTTAGCATCTTTCTTAGAAAGAAGATACTTAAGCGCGGCATGGCAGTGAATATAATGATCTTGGATCCAATCAAGTAGGACCTAAACTTGTCAAAGGCAAAAACTACGGCTAAAAGTTCTTTTTCAGTAGTGGTGTAGTTTGCTTGGGCTGAGTTTAGGGTTCTACTTGCATAGTAGATGACACATGGCTTTTTCTCTTTTCCTTGGCCTAACACGGCTCCAATAGCATAGTCACTAGCATCGCACATAATTTCAAAAGAAAGGCTCCAATCAGGTGGTTGCATTATGGGAGCACATGTTAACATACCTTTAAGGGTGGTAAAGGCCTTTTGACATTCTTCATTCCACTCGAATGAATTTTCCTTTTGAAGTAGGTTACATAAAGGGCGAGAGAGTGAACTGAAGTCCTTTATGAACCTTCTGTAAAATCCTGCGTGTCCTAAATAGGACCGTACATCTCGTATGCTTTTGGGTGATGGAAGGTTAGAGATAAGATCAATTTTCGCTTTGTCCACCTCGATTCCATTTTGTGAAACGATGTGACCAAGTACAATTCCCTTTTGAACCATGAAGTGACACTTCTCCCAATTGAGCACAAGGTTCTTCTCTTCACATCTTTTCAGCACAGACTTCAAGTGCTCAAGGCACTCATCAAAGCTACAACCAAATACGGAAAAATCATCCATGAAGACTTCGAGAATGGTCCCCACCATGTCAGAGAAAATACTCATCATACAACGCTGAAAGGTGGCAGGGGCATTACATAATCCAAATGGCATCCATCGGTAGCTGAAAGTGCCGAATGGACATGTGAATGTAGTCTTTTCTTGGTCTTCACGGGCAATTTCTATTTGGTTGTACCCTGAATAGTCATCAAGGAAGCAAAAGTGGGAATGACCCGCCAACCGTTCTAAAATTTGATCAACAAATGGTAGGGGGAAGTGGTCTTTCCTCGTGACAGTGTTTAGCTTCCTGTAGTCAATGCACATTCTCCAACCGGTAGTGACTCTAGTTGGCACGAGTTCATTATTGGCATTGGCTACGATGGTTATTCTGGATTTCTTAGGCACCACTTGAGTTGGGCTCACCCATTGGCTATCGGATATTGGGTAAATGATACTTACATCCAATAGTTTCACCACTTCGGCCTTAACCACATCCTTTATGTTTGGATTTAGTCGTCTTTGTGGTTGCCGAGATGTCTTCGCATTCTCCTCAAGGTGTATGCGATGAGTACAAATCAGTGGGTCTATGCCTTTGAGATCCGCAATTGACCATCCAATGGCACTTTTGTGCTCTAATAGAGTGGCTATTAACTTACTCTCTTGTTCCTCATCCAAGTGGGAAGAAATCACCACTGAATATGTCTCATCTTGACCTAAATAAACATATTTCAGCTCACTTGGTAATGGTTTTAGGTCGAGTGTTGGTGCCTTGATGTTGGATGGGAGGGCCTTGTTCTCGTTTACAGGAAAAGGCTCAAATAGGGCCCTCCATCTTTTATTATTAAGCACTGGCATCATCTTTAGCATGACATCCATCTCTTGTATTGTGTCATCATTTGTCTCATGAGAATGGGCCACACATGCCTCCAAAGGGTCGGAAAATAGTGATAAGGGGACTGTATCCTCCACGAATGATTCGATCATGTTTAATTCGTGGACATCATTATCAACTTCCCGTGGTTGTTTGCATAAATCAAATATGTTAAGCTCAAGGGTCATATTTCCAAAGGACATTTGTACAAGTCCGTTTCTACAATTGATAATGGCATTTGAGGTAGCTAGAAACGGTCGTCCAAGTATGACGGGAATTTGAGCACCAGTGCTAATCACGGGATGTGTGTCCAAGACAATAAAGTCTACTGGGTAGTAGAATCTATCAACTTGGACTAGAACATCCTCTATCATTCCTCTCGGTATATGGATGGATCTATTAGCAAGTTGGAGTGTGGTTTTGGTTAGTTTTAATTCACCTAACCCAAGTTGCTCGTAGACCGAGTATGGAATGAGATTCACACTTGCCCCCAAGTCGAGTAGGGCTTGTTTAATCCGGTAGTCTCCTATGATGCATGAGATGGTTGGACTACCTGAATCCTTGTATTTTTGGGGTACTTCTTGTTTGATGATGGCGCTCAAGTTCTCGGTCAAAAGTACTTTGTTGTGAACATTGTGTTTCCTTTTGACTGTACACAACTCCTTTAGAAATTTGGAATACGATGGTATTTGTTTTATTGCATCTAACAACGAGATGTTGATCTTCACCTGCTTGAAAACTTCTAAAATCTCCAGATTTTTATCTAAAGGTTTAGGTGAAATCAACCTTTGTGGAAATGGGGCAACCGACTTGTATTGTCTTTCCGGTTCTTTCTCTTGTGGAATATTGTTTGGGCTATCATCCTCTTTGGGAATTTTCGGATCCTTAGGCTTTGGTGCCTTCACCGGATTAGATTTGTCAATTTCCTTCCCACTTCTCAAAGTGGTGATAGCTTGGACATGTTCCGTATGGTGGGAGGATGAGCTTGTATCTTGTATCTCATACTGGGTCCTTGGGTTAGGAAGAGGTTGGGCAGGAAGTGTGCCCTTCTCTCTAACACTAAGGTGAGATTCAACTCTAGCCAGTGATGTTTTCAATTCATTGATGGCTTGAGTTGAATTTTGGTTGAATTTCAATTGCTCTTGCATGAACCCATCTATTTTGAGAGAATTTGTCTTATTATACTCAGCTTGGACTGATACGAATGCACCCAACATCTCCTCTAGTGATACTTTTGGAGTGTTGTTTGCATTTGCAGTGGGTCCATTCCTCCAACTGAAGTTGGGATGGTTCTTCCAATTAGGATTAAACGTGTTTGAGTTTGGAGCACCATATTGTTGTTGATAACTGTTTATGGCATTTGTTTGTTCTTGTAAGATGCCTTGGACTGCTGAAATTGTGGGGCAATCTTGTGTTGTATGTTGATTTCCAGCACAAATTCCACAAACAGTTTCAACATCAGTGGAGTTGATCGTTTCACTTTTCCTTAATTCCATGGCTTCGACCTTTCTTGTGAGGCTAGCCACCCCCGCACTTATGCTATCTTCTTCTGATAAGACATACATTCCCCCCTTTTCCTTTTGTTGGCCAGTCTTGGAATTTGTTGGTTTCAATGTGTCCCAAGCCTGTGCATTCTCAGCCAATTCTTCCAAATAATCCCATGCTTCATCAGCTTCCTTATTCATGAATTCCCCGTTACACATCATCTCTACAAATTGGCGCATGGGTGAGGTCAGTCCTTCATAGAAAAAGCTTATAACCCGCCAAATTTCATAGCCATGATGTGGACATGCATTTAGTAAATCCTTAAACCTCTCCCAACATTGGAAGAAGGTTTCATCTTCCTTTTGGGCAAAGTTCATGATAAGGCGCTTCAACATGTTCGTTTTGTGAGTAGGGAAGAATTTTTTTATAAATTCTCTGTGCATGTCAGTCCATGCACCAATTGATCTTGGCCTCAATGCATAAAGCCAACCCTTGGCTTTATCTTTAAGAGTGAAAGGGAAGAATTTGAGTCTTACTACATCTTCAGTCACATTTGCGAAGTGCATGGTGGTAATTACCTCATCAAACTCCTTAAGGTGTTGATAGGCACTTTCACTGTCTAACCCATGGAATTTAGGGAGAAGTTGAATCACTCCCGGTTTCAAATCCACATTCCCTGCATTTTGTGGAAAAACTATGCATGAGGGAGTGCTCGCTCTTGCGGGTTGCAAGAAATCACGTAAAGTCCTAGGTCGGGGAACATTCTCAACCACATTCTCCCCTGTTTCAGTTTGGTTTTGGTCCGGATTAGGTTGATTTACAGCCATATTTTCAGACAAAATTGGAGAGTTTAGATGTCTCCTAGCACGTGGTTCTCTGTCAATTCCTTCTACTATCCCCCCTTCACGTATGAGTCGGTTATTGGAATCCCGAGCCCAATGTGGCATGCAAAACCAAAAAATAAGAAACAAAGAGAAAGGAGAATTCTTCCTCCCTTTCTTTACTTTTCTCTAAGACCGAAGCACAAGGTGTCTTGCAATGGCTAAGTCAGAAGCATGGATAGAGACCGATTTCTCCTGGTCAATAGGGGTTCAGAGAACTCCCCACCCACTCTTTGAATCTTTTGAGAAAAAGTGCAGAAAAAGGAGAAAGAGGAGTAGAGATGAGAAAAGAAATCTCTGAGCACAAGGTGATCCAAGACGGCAGAGCCGACCAATAGGAATCCAGGTGGCAAAAAGGCCGACCTTTCAGAGATCCAAAAGGAGTCTCCACCCACTCTACAAGAGATGAATAAGATAGGAATGAATAGGAGAAGGAGAAGAGTAAGGTTTAGGAAGATAGAACCTGATTCAGCACTTGAAATCCTTGTATCTTCTTCAGCTTCATAGAAATCCCTGAAAAGAAAAATAAAAAAAACAAACTAAGTTAGTCCTAAAATCTTAAAAATCCTAAATAGATACTAATTTCAGAAATTTGTGAAAAACCGTCAAACTCCCCGGCAGCGGCGCCAAAAACTTGTTTGCTTCCCCAAGTGTAGGGTTGCGATGTAGTAATAATCTCGGTAAGACCGAGGTCGATCCACAGGGACTTATGTAGGATTTCACAAACTCATCCAAAAGTGTCTATTGAAAGCTTATAATCAGATTTTGAATAGAGTTGATATGAATAGCAGTTTTAACTAATTTGAATGTAGACAATTATAAAAAGGCACTAGGGGTTCAAGGATCCACTTGTAGCAATCCTTGATGTTCAATCCGCTGTGGTTTCTCATTCTCTCAACTAGAATCGACATTAAGGTCTATCTATTCGGATGATAGAGCTGTTAAACCAAACAATATGTAATATGTAAGTGCTATGCATAAGATTCACTCAATGTAGGCTGAACTGAGCATGCTCAATTGCATAGGTCATTCCCCTTTCCAAAAGGTCTAGTTCACAATCATAACCATCCTCAAGTCCTGTCACAAGACAAGGCTAGATCAGGATTTGAACTTGATTTAAATCATATGCACAGTCCCTTACATAACCCAGAAAATCAAAAAAATAGAACTTTGGTAGGAAGTCCCTTCATGAAGATCATAGTCCTAGAGCGCACTCCGATTCCTCGGATCATACAGGTCTAGGCTGATACAAACCAAATAAGAAATTAAGTAATTCTCCCAAACATCCATGAGTCATCATAAGACTAAGAAAAACTACTTAAAAACTTGTATAAACTTCAAACCATAGTTCATAATCATGAATTCCACACTTAAAACCAGCTAGCTACGAATTGAAACATCTTGGATCTACTACAAGCTTCACCTCTTAGCCCTAGCTAAGAGGTTTAGCTGCTCATGATCCAAGGAAACATGAAACAACTAAAAAGTTCATAAAAACAGCAAAAACAAACTCCAAGGAGTTGTGGAACTCCAAAATTCACTTCCGCCGCCTCTAAGCTTGCTTCCACCCTTCTTAGATGCCCTAGGAGCAATCCCTAGGTGTCCTTTTATAGTAGGGAGGCTCCACAACTTCATAAAGATCGAGAATCTGCGTAAAAGTTACGTAGCCCAGAGAAAATCGGACTGAATTTGGAAAGTTCTAAGTCCTTACGCACCGCCGACCGGTCTAGACCGGTCGTGCCTCAATGGGCAGCCACTCCAGCAACCTTGTCCGACCGGTCATCACCGGTCGAACATCTTCAGTGCAGCTCCAGCAGGTATGGCCGACCAGTCAAGACCGGTCGGCCTTGTTTAGTATGGTTCCAGTGCACCTAGCTGACCGGTCAGGCTCTGTTGGCCGACCGGTCAAGACCGGTCGGTCTCTTTTTCTGCTTGCTTTCTTCCTTTCTTTCTTCTATTTTCTTCTTTCCTTGCTTCTTTCTTTCCTTCCTTCTTCCTTCGGCCCTCCTTGGGTCTTCATCCAAGGTTCTAAATCATCTCTTTTCATCATTAATTTGGCGGAGTTCCCTCTCAAACCTACAATCATACAACATGCATTAGATTTGTCTATAAACCCTGCAAACCTCGCACAATGAGTGATGAATTGGGGTTAGAATATGCGCAATTAAGAGCTCAACAGAGTCATCTTGGCTTTCACTTCCTCCAGTACTTTGCGATGCTCATCGACTTCCTCTGGTGCTAGTAGGCTTTCGCTCTTATTTTTCTTATCACTCTATCCGGTTCTTGCAGCAGTTCGGGTATGAGCATGATGTTCCTCTTTTTGCTTTCTTGGGTATCCGGCGTCGAGCACTTCCGGCCAGATCATCTAACTTTAGGACTCAGATTGATGGGTCCTGGGCGAGTCACTTGACTGCTGATTTGCTTAGTTTCAAGCTGCGGACTTTTCTGATGGCGACTGCCTCATATCAACATTGGGTTGCTGAGCAGTCTCTATATCAATGCATTCCTTGTTGGCATCTGACCGCTGATAAGGATGAGTTGGATATTCTTGGGGATGCTAGTTCTTCATCTGGTTCATACGAGCCTTTTGAGGAGTGCCCATTTATCGATCCCGTCTTCCTCTTGGCCACTCATGGCCACTTGTTGTCTAAGATTTCTGCACTCCGACGCCATTGTGAGATGATGTCGAGGAGATTGGCCGCTAATCAGATATTGTCTGATGAGCAGACGACGATCCATAGCCTTGAGCGAGATGAGGTGGATTACGTGCGCATGGAGGTGAGCAGGCTGAGAGCGAGGCTATTTCATTATGAGTTAGAGGACTTACCTGACATAGCCGAGGAGGAGGGCAAAGATTGATTTTCTGCTTTTGAGAGCGGTGTCGGCCGTCTGTAGGTCCCTTAATGCATAGTACATGACTGGTGAGGATGTATATTTTTTGTAATTTTTAAGGAAATGATATGAAATATGTAAAATACGATGCATTTAATGAAAAGAGAAAACTTTTTTAAAAACTTATTATGCCATGAGTTTTCTTGTGAGTGTGTGTTTGGATTTTATGTCGGGACATAAGAATCAAAACAGAGACTCAGCCAATGCTTTGACCGATGTCTCGAGATTGACTTATATGAGATCCCTTTGGTTCCCTACAGGTGTAAGCAATGGAAACTGTTACTTCCTAAGAGTTTTGTCAGAGTTTGTAGAGTACTTTGTTCCCGACTCTACTTCTTCTTGTTCTTGAACTGTAACTGCTTGAGCTGATCTGGACCGTCTGGTTTCTTGGTACCTGCACTTTTTGTTTTTTTCTTTTTCTATTCGAGCCATTTTTTCCTGCAGCGCTCTTTCGAGTTTTCACCACAGCCGGCTTTTTCCCATCATTTTTGCCCGTGGCGCCTTTTTGGGTTTTCACCATGTCCTGAGTATTTGATCTTGCCTGCCCCTTGGCAGCTATGCTGTTTTTACCCTCGACGCCCTTTCGGGTTTTCACCAAGTCCGCTGTATGCCCATTGTTTTTACTCGGAGCGCCCTTTCGGATTTTCACTCTTCCCTCTTTGTTTAAGCACACACATTTTTTAATTTTTTTTATTTTTCTTTTTGGATAACTCGGCGGCTAGAGGTCGCGAATCTGTCGTTGCCAGCCGATGGTAGCCTTTCGGCCCTTAAGTTACAATAGCAGAGCTGTTAGTCTTATCTACAGACTCTTCTGAGGTGGATGGATGGGTGACTGTGTTTCCTTTCGGCTTGATTTTTCCCGGGTGCCTTGTTTTGGCTTCCCATTTTCTTTCTCTTTTTGTTCTTTCCTTTGTACTCTTTTTTTGTGTCTGTTTCTTCTCTCTTTTTCTTTTGAATCCCTTTATTTGAAACACGTATTGGTGGACGGAAATTATTTTTCAGAGGTTTTAGCTTCGACCCCTTGACTTCAGCTCTACAAATGTAACTCTTAATAAGGTCAGAATGACTTACCTATGAAAGACCTTCACTTTGTCGGCATTGATTGGCTCAGGAAGATCCACCCCTCTCATGTTGGTGACTCTGATTGTGCCTCCAGGAAGTACTTCTCTGATGATCAGTTGTCCATCCCATGATGGTTTGAACTTTCCTCTAGGATCTGGAAGGTGCGATGGTAGGATCTTCTTCATGACCATGTTGCCCACCTTGAAACTTCTTTTTCGGACTCTCTTGTTGTAAGCCCTAGCGATCCTTTTCTAATAACATTGGGAATGACTTAGCACACGCATGCGCTTCTCATCTGCTAGCTGCAACTGATCGAATCTTGCCCGTTGCCATTCTCCCTCTTTAATTCCGCTTTCCAGTAACACCTATAGTGACAGTATGTCCCCCTCAACTGGTAGAACTGCTTCCATTTCGTAAGTAAGTTCGAAAGGAGTAACACCTGTAGTAGACCGTACAGACATTCCATAGGCCCAAAGTGCATATGGGAGCATGTCTAACCAATCTCGATAAGTTACGACCATCTTCTCAAGTATTTTGACGATCGTCTTGTTTACGGCTTCTACCCCACCATTCATCTGAGGATGGTAAGGGCTTGATCGATGACATTAAATCTTGAACTTACTGAGGAAGTAATCCATCTTCTTGTTGATGAACGAGGTCCCATTATTTGTGATGATAGCATTAGGGATTCCGTACCAGCATATGATGTTGTTCTTCATGAATTTGATCACCTGGGATGTTGCAATTGTGGTGTAAGAGGCTGCTTCTACCCACTTGGTGAAGTAGTCGACTGCCACAAGTATGTACTCATGACCGTTTGATGCTTTTGGACTCACCTTCCCAATGATGTTAAGTCCCCACATAGAGAAGGGTCAGGGAGTTGTCAGGTTATACAGTTCTGAGGAGGGGGCATGAATTTGATTTGCATGCTCCTGACACTTAAAGCATTTTCTGACGTGTTGGCAGCAGTCTGTCTCCATGGTGAGCCAATAGTAACCAAGTCGTAGAATCTTCTTCGCCATCATGTGCCCGTTCATGTGAGGGCCACAGAGTCCTTTGTGTATTTCTTTCATGATCTTTATAGCTTCTGTTTAGTCAACGCATCGAAGGAGGACTTGATTATTGGATCGCTTGTAAAGAACTTCGCCACTGATAGTGAACTTGCCGGCCAAACGCTGGATGGTTCGGCAATCTGTTGCTATTGCTGCTTCCAGATACTCCTGGGTTTCGAGATATTGCTTGATGTCGGCATACCAGGGTTTGTCAGGGGCGGCTTCGGCCTTTTCTATTTGCAGGCAGAAGGCAGGCTCATCTTGAGTTTCGACTGTGAGCTCCTATTTTGAAGCTCCTTTTGGGATCTCGAGCATTAATGCAAGTGTAGCGAGAGCATCTGCAAACTGATTCTTAGCCCTGGGCATATATGAGAAGGTGATTTCTTTGAATTCTTTGACCAGATTTTCAAGGTACACATGATATGGTATCAACTTTTCATCCTTGGTTTTCCATTCGCCATTGGTCTGATTGATGATAAGCTGTGAGTCTCTAAATACTCGTAGCTTCTTGACGCCCAAGATTATGGCTTCCCTCAGACTAGCGATGCATGCTTCATACTCTGCCATGTTGTTGGTGCACTTGAATGCTATGCGCCTTGAGATAAGAATAGGGACATCGTATGGAGAGTAGAGGATTGCTTTGATACTACTTCCTTTAGAGTTTGTTGCGCCGTAAGAATAACGTCCACTCATCTTTCTTCTTCTTTTCTTCACCTTCGATGAGTAAGAGATCTTCATCAGGGAAGAATGTCTCAAGCGGTTGATAATCCAATGGAGAGTGAGTGGCAAGATGATCAACGAAGGCCTGCCCCTTGATTGCCTTCTTAGTAACATAGCTGATGTGGAATTCAGACAGGAGTAGCTACCATTTAGCTATCCTTCTAGTAAGTGCTGGTTTCTCGAATAGGTATTTGAGCGGATCCATGTGAGCGAGGAGGAGAATAGGGAACGTAATCATGTATTGACGGAGTCACTGAGTTGCCCAGACTAGGGCAAGACAAGTCTTCTAAATCAGGGAATACCTGGTCTCGTAGTAGGTGAACTTTCGGCTCAAATAGTATATTGCTTGTTCCTTCTTCCTGGTCTCATCGTGCTGGCCGAGAACACAGCCAATGGCTTCTGCTGGTACCGAGATGTATAACAATAGTGGTCGTCCGGGAGTGGACGACAGCACTAGAACTGGAGGATTCATGAGATACTTCTTAATGTGGTTAAAGGAGACTTCGTAATCGTCATTCCATTCTTTTGGAACGTTCTTCCGAAGGAGCTTAAATATGAATTCATAGATAGGTGTGAGCTGTGAGATGAAGCGATTAATGTATTAAATTCTGCCAAGGAAACCACGATTTTCTTTCTCTGTTCTAAGAGGGGGCATCTCGATGATTGCTCTGGTTTTAGTTTCATCGACCCTGATGCCATCCTCGCTCACCATAAAGCTAAGGAGTTTGCCTCCAGTTGCACCAAAGACACATTTCTGAGGGTTGAGACGGAGGTTGTACTTTTCTAATCTGTTGAATAACTTCTTCAGATCTTCAAAGTGTCCTTCAATTGTGTGAGATTTGATGATCATATCATCCACATATACTTCGAGCTCTTTGTTCATCATATCATGGAATAATGATGTCATTGCTCGCTGATATGTTGCTCCTATGTTCTTCAGATCGAACGGCATTACCCTAGAACAGAAGGTTCCCCATGGAGAGATAAACGATGTCTTCTCGCGATCTTCGATGGCCATTTTGATCTGATTGTAACCTGAGAATCCATCCATGAATGAGATGATCTTGTACCCTGCAGTGCTGTCGACCAGAGTGTCGATATATGGAAAAGGGAAGTCATCTTTAGGACTGGCTTTGTTGAGATCTTGAAAATTAATGCACATTTGAACCTTGCCATCCTTCTTCGGTACTGGTATGATGTTGGTGAGCCATTCACGGTAGTTGGAGACTACCAAGAATCCTGCATTGTATTGCTTGATGACTTCATCTCGAACTTTCATAGCCCATTCTGGCTTCATTCTTTGAAGTTTCTACTTCATTGGCTTCATATCTAGCTTGGTTGGTAGATGGTGTACAATGAGCTTTTCATCGAGCCCAGGCATGTCTTCATATGAGAACACAAAGTTGGACAATCTTGGAGCCAGGAACTATATCATTTTCAGCTTCATCTCTAATGGCAATGATTTTTCAATGTGTACTTCCCTAGGGATTTTGGGTGTCCCCAAGTTTACTACCTCAAAATCATCGGCTACAACATTGGCTTTAGATTCAAAACTTTTGAGGAGATCCTCTAGTTCGGGAGCCGGGTCATCATCTTCCTCATCCCGAACTTCGTCCAAACCCATGAGCTCAAAGTCTAATTCGATATCAAAATCATATGATTCGACTTCAAACTCATGCGACTCTTTAGATGAACTTGACACATTATTAAATGCAGGAAAATAAATATTTTTTAGTTTTTGAGAATTTTCTGGAATTAAAATGCTAGATGTTTTTGGCTTTTGAAAGTTTTTTATTTTTTTGGATTTTTAAAATTTACGGGACCTTGAACAAGCGGGCATCGCAGACCATGATTGATCCCAGCTTGTCCAAAAGTACCGCTCGCTGCTTAACCCGGCATTGTTTTTGGAAGCCAAAGCCCTCAAATGACTCTCTAGCTGATTCAGAAGTTAAGGGAATGGATGACCATTCAGGACCCCACACTTCTTCCCCTGGAGAGGTGGGGGTTGATGATTTGGGGGAAGAATCACAGTCTGGCCCAATGACCATGATTTCTTGTTGGTTGGGTTCAAGATCTTAATCATACTCAGTCTCTCTCGGATCACGTACCTTGCATTGTAGTTTGTCTGGTTCCACAGCGAGACACAAGTTCAGAATCTGAACATTGGACCAATCCAGGGCTGGTCATTTCCCTTTCTTGGTCCAATGGATGGGCTGCTTCTGCCCCTGGCTGATAGTTGATGATGTTGATTCTGCAGATATAGGCGGGTTGTGCCTCTTATTGATTGATACTGAGATGGGTAAGTTGTGTCCCTGGTTAGCTGGGATTGAAGTGGGCATGTTGTGCCCCTAGTTGACTGGAATTGAAGTGGGCAGGTTGTGCCCCTGGTTGAGAGCAGGTATCAGAGTACCCTGGTCCTGAAGCTGTTGTATTTGATTTTCTTCTTTGTCTTCATCCTCTCCTTCTTCTTCAGGAGGCTTAGATGGTTCGAGAATCTAATCCCATCGAATGAGAGGCCACATAGCCCAAGCTAGGCTCATTGAAAGGCCTTTGTGTAGTGCAGTCAGTTGATTTCTTTCTAAATCTCTGTAAGGCTCTCCTGGCCTGATGAATTGAATGGGTGAGCACCGAAATTTCTTTTTTTTTCCATGATTGACCTATACCCGAGTCCCCATTTGCGTTGATTATATACCAACGGCATCTTTCTGAACTTGAAATGATTCTTCATACAATACTTGAGGCTCAGACGTTCCGCTGGTGAAAAGACACGATCCACACTTATCGGTTATGGATTGATAATAGCATTCACAGTCTAGAATTCGAAACTGTGAAACGGGACATCTTCTTTAGAGTGTTGGATGTTGATGACAGGGATATCTGGTTTAGTGGCAGTAACATTGGAAGGAATGATGAGCTCCTTCTCTGCATGGACAGAGATCACTTGATTTCCACAGATATACTTCACTCGTTGATGCAAAGTTGATGGCACAGCTCCAACCTTGTGTAACCAAGGTCATCCAAGCAACATGTTGAAAGAGGCTGATATATCCAGGATTTGGAATGTGAGGGTGGAGATTTCTGGACCTATCTATACCTCTATGTCGACTTCCCCTTCCACTGATCGGTGGGTGTTGTTGAATGCTCTAACATACATAATGTTGGGTCGGAATGAACAGGGACTGATTCCCAGGCATTCCGCAGTCTTGAGCAGGCAGACATTTAAGCTTGAACCATTATCGATAAGGACCAGGTGGGACACAAAGGTATTTATATCATAAGGTTATGTTGAGGGATCGCCCATGGTCGCACTCTTCTGGTGGCAACTCATTATCAGTGAAGGTGATGGCGCGTAGAGCCAAGAGCTGTCCGATCATCAATGATATCATTTCAGGTGTTGTATCGGAGGAGACATGGGCATCGCTCAAGGTTTTGGCGAACATTTCTCAGTGTATGCGATATATGCAGAGTAGCTCTCATACCGAGATTTGGGCAGGGATTGACTCGAGCTGAGTCGCAACATCATATGTAGCTTCATTTTTGTTACCAAGGCCTGAGAGAGCGCTTTTGGGATCTCCTCTGTTCTGATTATCTCTTCGGATAAAACGCCCATTGGGATTCATGTTTCCTACCTCTGTACATTCTGGATAGTGCCATGGGACTTCCTTATAATTTTCCTTTCCTTTGCTTTCTAGGACCACTGCTTCTTGCAACAGTGTTGGTGTGGGTACCAGATCTTCCTCATATGGAGCTTTTGCCTTGATGACTACATTGTTGCCTGTACTAAAGGGATAATATCGAGGCTTGTCTTCATAGATCACATAAGGTTGTGGCCCTAGCTTGATTGTTCCCGGAGCAGGAGGTTCCCACAAAATGAACACTGGTCCTCTTGATATGGCGAGGGGTTTCTTTATTTAACCCAACTTTTGTAGCATAATTGATATACCTCCAAGATGTCTTTGCTGCTGAGGGACAGAACATGCCCCTTGCAATATGACTGGCTCGACTGGAGGAGCCCCTTCCAAGACAATGGGTTCTTGCTGCTGATAAGTATAATCCCTCCATCGTGGATTAGATTGTTCCTGAGTTGAACTTGTCCCTTGCAAAATGACATGTTCATATGCGGGCTCGATGTATGACTGTACTCCTTCTAGGATGACCGGCTCCTAACATGAATGGTTTTAAGGTGCCCCTTGCAAGGGGACAAGCCTTGAACAACTGGTGCATCATATGGAGGTGCTCCTTCGAGTACTAACAGCTCGAAGACTGAAGGAAGAATGGGGTTTGCCCCTTGCAAGATTGGAGGAGAATTTGTTAACCCATAAGTATAAGCATGAATGGACTGGATAGGGGAGAAGAAGTGATTGAGACGCTCTCCTTCTTCTACGCTGTTGACGACAAGGCCACGAGATGAACTGAGGTCTGTCGGATGTTGAGGTGGAGGATTTTAAAGGATGTTGGTAGGAGCTGCTGGAGGAGTTGCAGGGACCGAGATGATGATCTTGTGGTCGTTAATCAAATTTTGTATGGCATTCTTTAGAGTCATGCATCGATCAGTGGTGTGGCCACTGTTGAGCTCTTAATTGTGCATATTCTAACCCCAATTCATCACTCATTATGCACGGTTTACATATTTAAAGACTAATCTAATGCATTGATTTGTGATTGTAGGAATGAGAGGGAGACTTCACTAATTCATAGTCAGAAGAGTCACTTTGTATGCATTGAAGATTAACATAACAAGTGACAAAAGGTGGAGGAAAGAAGAAGAAAGAAAGAGAAAAAAATATGGAAGACCTGTCCCAAGACCTGTCCCAAGACCTATCTCAAGACCTGTGCCAAGACCTGTCTCAAGACCTGTCCAAGACCTGTCTCAAGACCTGTCCCAAGACCTGTCCTAAGACCGGTCGCTAGACAGGTCTACACAGCTAGACCGGTCGCCAGACAGGTCAAGAAGTGTCCAGAAACACCAAACTCACTGGACTGTTTTTGAGGTTTTGAGACCGGTCGTGCGACCGGTCGTTCATGAGCTTAGACCGGTCGTCCGACCAGTCATCAGCGTAACAGATTGCACGCAAAGCTCCAATTTTCTCTGCGCAATTGCGTAATTCCTTGTTAAATCTGAAATCTTCCGCGCCAATCTATAAAAGGGACTTCTCCTCTTCATACTAAGGCATGCTAGGACGTGGGGATTGCTTGGGAGACGGATTCTACTTCAAGTTTTCTTAGTTTTCTTTCTGTTTTAGTAGTTTTTATGTTTTTGAGGCTTCTAGTTCAAGGATGTTAGAGATGAACTAAAACCTCTTAGCTAGGGTTAAGAGGTGAAGATTTTGATTTTTTTTTAATGGATTGATGCAACCTAGGTTTCCTTTTATGTTTTAATTGAAGAATTTTAGTTCAATATGAGTTTGAATCAAGTACTAGTTTGGTTTTACTTTGATCTCTTGATGACTCCGGGCTCATGTGATTCTTAGTGATTCTAGGCTTGGTAGCTTACCTTCTGAGCATTATTTATGCTTGTGTAGTTCATTGATCTATCATCGACTCTGGGCTTGGTAGATCCTTTGATTGTCTTGTGTACAATGGCCCGATCTTCATGTGGAAACTCTTTCAACTAAAGTTCTTATCTTTTGTTATAATTTGGAATAGCTGTTTGTTGATTGATTTTAATTTAATTAGAGTTCTAATCATTAGTTGTAATCAAGTCTAGTGACAGGATTTGATGAAATCTATGGTTGTGAATCTCAACTAGATTGGAAGGAGGCTTGGCCTATAGAATTGAGTGTGCCCAAGGCCTGAGCATTGATGTGGGAATTTAATCAATGAATAAGCAACTGTTTTGGATAATTGTTGATTTAACCGCTCTATATTCCGATCGGATAGAGATATGAATTCGATTCCGATTGAGTTATGTGAGATCTAGTTGTGTTGATGCATTGAAACTTATCAAAAGTGGATCCTTGGCGCTCTAGTGCCTTTTTAGATTGATATTACCTTACACATTCATTGTTTAAACCCAAATCATTATTTTTCAGCTTTAGTTCTTAATAGGATCTTAATTATTAGTTATTTTAGACAAATTCTGAGAATATCCATTCATAAATCTCTGTGTGAACGATACTCGGTCTTTCCGAATTATTACTACTTCGCAACCCTACACTTGGGGAGTGAACAAGTTTTTGGCGCCGTTGTCGGGGATTTCTATGCGGTATTTTTAGAATTTTCTGAGATAGCTTTTAATTGAGATTGTGTTAAGATAGGTTTAGGATTTGTTTCGCTTTCTAGGCTAAATTTTCTTTTAATTTAAGGATACTAACTTAGTTTATTTTGATTTTGCAGGATTCTAACATAGATCTACTTCAGGAATTTTAGGAAGTTGAAGAAGAAGTAGGAATGTTAAGTGCCAAATCAGGTTTTATCCTTCTAACATTACTCTTCTTCTTCTCCTACTCATTCCTACCATATTCATCTCTTGTAGAGTGGGTGGAGACTCCTTTTGGATCTCTGATAGGTTGGCCGTGTACCACCTTGATTCCTATTGGTCGGCACTGCCGTCTTGGATCACCTTGTGCTCAGAGATTTCTCTTCTCAATCTTATTCCTCTTTCTTCTTTTTTCTGCACTTTTCTCAAAAGACTCAAAGAGTGGGTGGGGAGTTCTCTGAACCTGTAAGACCCGCACCCTGTATTGCCCTCCGTACGTTTAGTTTTCGGTACCGGTACGTCCCGGATGGACCAGATTAGAGAGCCTTGATCGCGACCTTGATTTAATGCCGCAACGACCTAAGACTTGTACCCTTGCGACCGCGCGGGCGCCACGATTCCAACGTCGCACGGCACGCCCCATTGCGATACCCGGTGTGTAAGATGTGTACGTTTGTGCAATTCGAGGTGAGCCACGCAACGAGCGTGTGGCGTGGGCCCCACTTGCACAAATCCCATCAACATGTCAAATCTATCACCATCACCCTCACCCATACCTCTATCATTATCTAGCCATCATCACCATACCCACCCCATCCTCTCTCACCAAAGTCAACTCTAACCCATTCCTCCCATCCCATCATCATCATCATCACCTAAAGTACCCCCCTCTCCCATACAAGAGCCATACGTAGGGGGGTGGCCTTCTCATTTTTCCTATTTTGCAAGAGAAAGGAGAGAGAAAGAGAAAGAGAGAAAGGAGAGAGAAGAAAGAGATTTGAGAGATTGAGTGGGTTTAGAGAGAGATCTAGAGGGAAATCAAGAGAATTAGAGAGATTGAAGGTGAAGATCAAGCTTGGAGGACCCCGATCATCATCCGGACCGTCCGATCGGCAATCCAACCATCCAACCATCATTGTGAGTGCAAACCTTCCCCCCTTTTTATCGTTTACCCTTCATTTTTCTTTCCTTGGACCCACCTTGTGATGGGCAATGAGAGGGATGGTCTGGATCGTCCATGAATGGGCCCCACATACATGTAGTAGTAATAATAATAATAATAATAATAAAAAAGGAATGGCCGCTGGACAGTCAGCGTCCAAAGGACGCTGCTGCCCAGCAGCACTTAGGCGTAGCCCCTTTGGGCGTTGACCGTCGGTCCCACTCATGGGACCCACCTTGCTGCATGTATGTGATCCACGCCATCCATCTGTTTCTCCAGCCCATTTTAGGGCTGGACGTCAAAAATGAAGCAGATCCAGATAGTAGGTGGACCACAAAATTGAAAAAAAGTGGAGATAATGTTATGGACTGCTGGACTTCTTGGGCCCACCTTGATGTTTGTAGGATCCGTAGCCTGCCCAATATTGGGCTCATTAGGTCCCCAACGAGCTGGGAAACCTGATGGACGGATTGGATCTTCACTAAGTGGGCCCCACTTGATAAATAAGAAGAAAGAAAAAAAAAGAAAGCAAAAGAACGTCCAGCGCTGGACGTTCACAGCGTCTGGGACGCTGGAACCGTCCAGCGTCAGGACGGCTGGAAGGGGTCCCCACTCGTGGGACCCACCTTGATGATTTTATTGTATCCACACCGTCTATCTGTTTTCCCATGTCATTTTAGGGCTAAGGCCCAAATATGAAGCAGATTCAAATCTTAAGTGGGCCGCACCACATGAAACAGTGGGGTGAATGATTTCCACTGTCAAAATTTCCTCGGCCCACATCGATGTTTGTAGACCAATTCAACTATTCGATATAGGGCTCATTGAGTCCCCCACGAGCTGGGGAACCTGATAGACGGAGTGGATCATCTTCTTGTGGACCCCACTTGGCGAAAACTATGGAAAAACAAAAAAAAAAAGAAAAAGAAAAAGATAAGAAGAAGAACCAGTCACTGACGCACGCTGGGCGTACCAGCGTCCTTGGACGCTGGGCGTACTGCCAGCTGGTGTGGGTCCCACCATGATGCACGTGCTGTATCCACACCGCCCATTCTTTTGGGGAGATCATTTTAGGGCATGACCCCAAGATTGAGTCAAATCCAAGTCTCAAGGGGGCCCCACCACAGAGAACAGTAAGGACAGTGGCCCTACCGTTGAAACCTTCTTATGGCCCACCATGATGTTTATTTGAGATCCAACCTGTTCATAAGTTCACACATACATGGAGGAAGGAAAAACGAAAAATGTCAGCTTGATCGGGAACTTCTGTGGGCCCCGCTTGTAATAAAAAAAAAAGAAAAAGAAAAAGAAAAAGAAAATGGGGTCGCTGGACAGACAGCGTCCAGGGGACGCTGCTGCCCAGCAACCTTGTGGGCGCCACCCTATGGGCCCCATTTGTTGGGCCCACCTAGAATGTATGCGCTTTATCAATTCCGTCTATATGTTTTTCCAGCCCATTTTAGTGGTTGAGCCAAAATTTAAGCATATCCAAACCTCAAATGGGCCATGTCACGGGAAACAGTGGGAATAATGATCTCCACCGTTGAAATCTTTCCAGCCCTACAGTGATGTTTATTTGTCATTAAACCTGTTCATAAGATCACATGGATATGAATGAAGGAGAAAATAAAAATATTAGTTTGATTCAAAACTCTCGGGGCCCATTTGGGTGCTACGCTCTGTGGGTCCCACCACGATGTATCTGTTTTATGTATGCCACCCATCTGTTTTTCATATTATTTTAGGGCCGTGGGCCCTCATAATGAGGTAAATACAAACCTCAAGTGGACCACATTGTAGGAAACAATGGTCATTGATGCCCACCTTTGAAACCTTCCTTGGGGCCATTGTAATGTTTATTTTTCCATCCAACTAAAGGTGATGGGGCCCAACTTTGGGTCCCACCTTGATAAATGTTGGGTATACCTTGTCGTTCTTCTTGGCAGGGGTGTGGGCCCAGTTTTGGGTGGGCCACACGTAGAAAATAAGGGTGATTGAATGCCTACCATTGGAAACTTTACAGGACCCATCTGTTATGTTTATTTGCCATTCTCCTTGTTCTTAAATTACTCAACCATGGGTAAGGTTCCACACATGTGGTGTGCGGGCCCCACCATGGTATTTGATTGCCATCTCACTTGATTAGTGGGAAAGCACAAATATCAGGTTGATCCCAAACTGTTGTGACCCATTGATGTATGTGGCTTCCCCACTCCTTTGTACGGTTATACCCAACCACGGGTCCACCTTGTTTTGCATGTGTTCTATCCACGTCAGCCATTGGCCACTATGGTGCGATATGTATGTTGCCCATCGATTAGGACCGCCTTAAATTTGCACTTGAACCAAACCATCCGAATGACTGGACCCTAGCATGTTATGTACAGGATGGCCCTTGGGACCACCTTAGTGTGCATGTTCGAATGACCGCTTTGTCCATCCCGTGGATCCACCTTGATGATTAGTTGTGTAAACCCTTATTGAAAGGTCATCCTTAGAGTTTTCTTGATCCAAGTCACAGGGCTACCTTCTTAAACTCATCCTGTTGAACCGTCTTGTCAATTCACCTTGTTAACTCACCATGTTGACCCGCCTCGTCAACCTACCTTATTGACTCACCTTGTTGACTCACCATGTTGATTGATCTTGGTAACTCAGCTTGTATACTCATATGACTCACCCCTCCTACCCTTGTACCCAACTATTAAAGACTACCATATTGTGTATATCTCATCCACACCATCCATTTACCTATAGGACGAGTATGGGGCTCATCCTCGATGTTCGTATGTCATCTAGGCCATCCATTTTATGGAGCCTATCTTGTAGTATGAGGTTAGACCTGTCGTCCCTTTTTGGACCTCATTGTATTGACCATCTATCGCAGTTTACCCTACCATTTATAATCCTCTGTCATGACATGTCTATCTTGCAAACCCTTCTATGATATTCCTTTTACGGACCATTATTGTGTTTATTTCAACTGTACTACAGGATTATGGGTCTCGGCATGATTTTGAGTATTCCACTCTTGCCACTCAAGTAGGTTCTACCTTTGATATGTCGGGAGTGTTTCAATCATTTTCTTTCCATTTGGGTTATCTGAATGTTGAAGGTTAATCCACACCGTTCAGTTGTTGGACCATCTGTGTTGTTGTATACCATCCATTTAGAGTCTTATCTCTTTATGTTTGCTTGTATTATAAATGAATTATCTTTTTATGCTATTTTTAGTATGTCTGTTGCCACACGTAGTGTTATTTGGAATACTCTTATGCGATCTATATAGTATATTATGCTTTGACGACCACCATGCATGTGTAATGAGTATGCATCCCGAATCACCATTGTTAGTTGGGGACCACTAGGGCATAAACGCATTCATAAAGCATTCGAGATATAGTCGCGCAAATGTAATTCATGTGCTCTCTATCGCAAACCTCTCCAATAGGTATGGGACTATTCGAGGACAGGAATCTATCATCCTGACTTACACTGTATGGTAGGAATAGCTTAGCATACCTTGTAGCCCTTGGTGCGAGATTCCCTGGCTAGCGACATCCCGCACTATGACTCGATCATTCATATGTGTCCCCTCATCTTAATCATATCTCAAATAGGTTGGACTAGATTGATTTATTGCCATCGTGGTAGATGGACTACTTGTTGGCACTCATACTGTATACTTGACTCATGCATCATGAATGCTTGGCTCATTTGATTGTCTTGTATCAACCGACCATATCGGTCGTGATTGTCGTGCAGTTCATTACCAGTTTACGGTGACATTGTATTTGAGACCTTATAGTTTTATGGTGCTCTTTAGAGACTTGCACGGGCATGTCGTCCCACGTTTGTATGCATGGTTGCATTTCGTACCGTCTGTTTGTGCCGCATATAGCATGGTTACTACGTTGCAACCACAGCTCCATCGTGGTTTGCAGGAACACCAAAAATATGTGATCTTTAAACAGGATGCCATAGATGTCCCTGGGTGAAAGTCCCTGAACCCGTTGGTACCAAGGTGGGTGCTCCATTCAAGGACCGGGTGGTTTAATCATACACCAGTATGCCGAATACCAAACGGTAGTGTTTTCCACTGCACATGGTCAGTTTGGAAGGAGGTCTGACCTAACCTGCCGGAAGAGTGTTGGCAAAGGGGGTTGAGTTTGACCAGCTGTGAGTAGGTCCGCTATTGCACCAGATAGGCTTTGGTATTCTACTGGTGAGTAGTGAGGTCTGTGAGACCCCAGTGACGTTCCGTTTCAGAGATGGTATTGGTATCACTGTATGGTGTGGGACGGTCCTGATGTGGGCGGGTGTGATGTGGGCGGGGCTGTAAGCCTGGGCGAGCTACCACACTGGGCAAGCTACCAGTTCCGAGTCCTGCATTGCTTACGTGATCGCGTTATGACTGTTCGTATCTGGACCACTGTACTGAGAGGTGGTGATTTGCATACATGCATTGGATCATTGTATGTGACATTAGGCCCTGTAGGCCATTGCATAGTATGAGTATATAGCCTTGGTAGGCTGGTTACCTGTATTGAATGCTTGCATAGCCATGGTAGGCTAGTTATCTGTATTGCATGCTTGCATAGCCTGTGGTAGGCTAGTTATTCATATCACATGATCGTGTAGCCTAATTAGGCTAAGTTTTGGTTTAGTCTTCTCATCATGCTTTAGCTGCTTACTCTGATATTTATCATGTTTGTCATACGCATTGCGCACGCACACACGCACTCACAAAGCTTCGTTCGAAGCTTATGCGCGTTTGTTACGCTGCAGGTTATACCAGAGTGTATCAGCAACGTTGAGTTGGAGTTGGGAGTGCAGTAGCAGGAGGTGCCGGATTGTGCACAGTTTTTATATTTACGCATTGTGTATTTACTTTTCAGTACTGTATATAAACGAAAAGATTTAGTGGAAATATTGTGTTTTATCTTTGATGGTACTCATATGGTGATGCTCATGTTAAAAAAAATTCAGACCCTAAAATCCTCCTTGTGGTATCCCAGGATCGGAACCTGGCGTGTGGGGTTAGGATCCGAGATCGGGGTACTACGGAGGCTGCCACCTCTGAATTCAGGGTTATAGCGAATGGACGTCGAGAACCGAATTTGGGGCGTGACAGAACCCCTATTAACCAGGAGAAATCGGTCTCTATCCTTGCTTCTGGCTCAGCCATTGCAAGACACCTTGTGCTTCGGTCTTAGAGAGGAGTAAAGGATGGAAGGAAGAATTCTTTTCTGTTTCAACTTCTAATAATTTCATTATAAATGATTGGACAGGTGGATTGTCTAAATACCTCTTGGAAGATGAGAGGTCGAACCAAATAAAAAATCATTATAATTGGAACCATTATAAGCATGAATATCTTTCTATGACTCAATCTACTTCTAATACTCCCCCACGTAAGACCTTGCGAGATTACCGGAATGACAACAATGGGCATAATTTTTCGCCAGGTAAGACAATGGGAGAGTATCGAAAAGAGATGAATAATGTTCCACCGGTTAGGACAATGTATGATCACTTGTTTGGCTACAAATATCAACAACTATGTAATAGCACAACATATGACATGCATAATCCTAACAGGTGGGAGCATCAAAATTTTAATTTGGGAGACGAACCAACCATGGATGCCAACAATTATCCTCAAAAGTTTCTTTCTCACGAGCCACAACTGACACGAACTCTTGAGGATACACTGCGAGAGTTTATGAAAATAACTGAGTAATACATACAAAACCTCTCGCCATCTCAAAATCCTGAACCCAACATTGGGAACACCAAATCAATCCCCAATAATGAGGAGGATGAGGCTATCCAAACCCAACCTTCTCTAGATTTAATGACTAAACTTCTAGAGGATATTGATCTTGGTGACCCCAATATCACCATCGATTATGGTGAATCAACTATCTCTTTTAGATATCCCGATTTTAATGATGAAGAGATTTCAATGACGGTTGACGAACCTGAGGAATCCATAAAATCTTAAAGTGATAGTGAGATTGCCTACAATGAGGGTTCCGTGGATGATTGTGAGCCCATGATTTCTTCTTCCAAAGGGCCGAATGTTTATGAGTCTCCAAAAGATATTCTTACTAGAGAGATGGCTGAAGTCGATATTTTTGAGCCCTTCCACCAATAACACATGCCGAATTCTATTGTGGAAGAACTCCCTTGGGTTGGGAATTCTATTTCTTTGGATGATGTGGTGACACAATCTGAAATTTTAGATCAACCAATGTTAGAAGATGTGTTTATCACTAAATTTGAAAATTTTTCTTTGGAAGACCTCCCCTCTATAGAGGAGGAATTCATTGCCATTGAAACAGACTTTCCTCAATCACTTAGGGAGAACGAGGACCCTTCATCCAACTCTCTCGATTTCCTAGAGGAATGCATGACCCACCCCTATGATCTGGATGATGAGATGATTAAGGAGTTGGATAGTTTGTTAGACATGGTGTCATGCCTGAAGAACACCATTCCACTGATTTACACTCTTTACCATTGTTTGTGGAAGCACCATGCAATTCTGAAATTGTGGAGGAGACAACCCAAACTGAAAAATATTTAATGAATGTCTCTCCACCATCATGGGTTCTTCAGCCCATTGAAAATTCTGATTGGGAGGACCCCTTTTTAATCAATTACAACCCAATTCAGAACTTGAGGAGATATTTTTTTGCTGTTTTTATCTCTTCCTTACATGCATGTGGTGCACACTATGATTAGACCTTAATGAAGAAACGCACCCATGTATACATTCGAGTAGGACTTTGGATGGTCCTCATGAGAAACTTATTGAAATTCATGAAGATCCTGCTCAAATTTGATCATGTAGTCGATCGGACTAACCAAAGGTAGGTAGGTAGGTTAGGATTTATTTTTCTACATTTCGGATTGAATAAGTCTCATCGAGACAATGAAAGATGCTAGAATTGATCTACTTGCTACCTCAGGTACTCTCGTTCTCACTCTCCTTTGTTTTATATCATTACTCTCATGTCATGCATATTGCATATCTTATTACATTGAGGACAATGTAAGATTTTGGGTGGGGGGTGAGAGATTCCGTAGATGAATCTACTAGCTTTTGTGACATTTCGAGCAATGATGTAGAAAATTTTCAATTTTTTCTAAAATTCAAAACTCTTTTGGAAAACTTTAGTTCTATGCATTCGAGATGATATGAGTATAAGAAGAGGAGACAGGAAGTGAGTGAGGCTACAAGCTTTGAACTTCCCTTAATATAATGGTTTTATGTGTGAATTCCCCTATTTTTATGATTGATAGAAAATTTGAATACTTTTACACCTAGTTCACATTACATGATTTTCATGATTTGCAAGGATTATGTGATTTGTGAATTAGCTAGACTTTGATTTGAGGTGTTGAGAAACCAAGCCGGGGTACTTTGTCCATCCTTGTCCATGGGAAAATAACGAAAGATATGGATTTCTAAAAATCCTATCTAATGTAAAAGAAAAAGGAAAGGAAGGATGAAATTGGGAATGATGGAAAAATGGTGGAAATTCTGAAAAGGGCTACCTACTACCAACCGGGGGATGGTCTACCCGTAACCAAAGCCGGAAATGGGACGTAGTGTGAAAGCCGTCGAAAGAACGGTAAGGCAAATTCCTGTTATAAGCTTGTTGTTGCTCTATACACCTTGAGATCTATAGTTTAGTTGATCTATGAAGAAGATAATCTCGGAAACTCATGAGATGAACTGTCACTATGCACACTAGGTTGAATTGTTCGAGTTGTTCTATTCATCAATCAATCAGTGGAAATTTCATATAAACACTTATTATGTTTTGAGAGTTTAAGGTTTCAACCTCTATCACCTAATTTTTCTGATTTTTACGCTTGTATGTCTTGGAAGGTATAGAAGAATAGTTTCTGCAGGAGAGTTGGGTTTCGGAGAATGAAACTTGTTTCACGCATGTTTTGCTCGGGACTAGCAAAATGCTGGTTGGGGGGTGTGTTGAGCCCTTAATTGTGCATATTCTAACCCCAATTCATCACTCATTATGCACGGTTTACATATTTAACGACTAATCTAATGCATGGATTTGTGATTGTAGGAATGAGAGGGAGACTTCACTAATTCATAGTCGAAAGAGTCACTTTGTATGCATTGAAGATTAACATAACAAGTGACAAAAGGTGGAGGAAAGAAGAAGAAAGAAAGAGAAGAAAATATGGAAGACCTGTCCCAAGACCTGTCCCAAGACCTGTCTTAAGACCTGTCCCAAGACCTGTCCCAAGACCAGTCACCAGACAGGTCTACACAGCTAGACCGGTCGCCAGACAGGTCGAGAGGTGTCTAGAAACACCAAACTCACTGGACTTTTTTTGAGGTTTTGAGACCGGTCGTGCGACCGGTATTTCATGAGCTTAGACCGGTCGTGCGACCAGTCGTCAGCGTAACAGATTGCAGGTAAAGCTTCGATTTTCTCTGCACAATTGCGTAATTCCTTGCTAAATCTGGAATCTTCCGCGCCAATCTATAAAAGGGACTTCTCCTCTTCATACCAAGGCATGCTAGGACGTGGGGATTGCTTGGGAGATGGATTCTACTTCAAGTTTTCTTAGTTTTCTTCCTGTATTAGTAGTTTTTATGTTTTTGAGGCTTCTAGTTCAAGGATGTTAGAGATGAACTAAAACCTCTTAGCTAGGGCTAAGAGATGAAGCTTTTGATTTGTTTTTAATGGATTGATGCAACCTAGGTTTCCTTTTATGTTTTAATTGAAGAATTTTAGTTCAATGTGAGTTTGAATCAAGTACTAGTTTAGTTTTACTTTGATCTCTTGATGACTCCGGGCTTATGTGATTCTTAGTGATTCTAGGCTGGGTAGCTTACCTTCTGAGCATTATTTATGCTTGTGTAGTTCATTGGTCTATCATCGACTCCGGACATGGTAGATCCTTTGATTGTCTTGTGTACAATGGCCCGATCTTCATGTGGGAACTCTTTCAACTAAAGTTCTTATCTTTTGTTATAATCTGGAATAGCTGTTTGTTGATTGATTTTAATTTAATTAGAGTTCTAATCATTAGTTGTAATCAAGTCTAGTGATAGGATTTGATGAAAGCTATGGTTGTGAATCTCAACTAGATTGGAAGGAGGCTTGGCCTATAGAATTGAGTGTGCCCAAGGCCTGAGCATTGATGTGGGAATTTAATCAATGAATAAGTAACTGTTTTGGATAATTGTTGATTTAACAGCGCTATATTCCGATCGGTTAGAGATATGAATTCGATTCCGATTGAGTTATGTGAGATCTAGTTGTGTTGATGCATTGAAACTTATCAAAAGTGGAATCATTGGCACTCTAGTGCCTTTTTAGATTGATATTACCTTACACATTCACTGTTTAAACCCAAATCATTATTTTCCAGCTTTAGTTCTTAATAGGATCTTAATTATTAGTTATTTTAGACAAATTATGAGAATACCCATTCATAAATCTTTGTGTGAACGAAACTCGGTCTTTCCGAATTATTACTACTTCGCAACCCTACACTTGGGGAGTGAACAGCCACGCCCTTGATGGTAGGCACAATATTCATTTTCTCGATAGTTCAGAGGCAGAGGATTTGGAGGAGGCCTAGGTGCCATTAGAGTGAGTAACTGCTTTTAGACCAGCATAGTCATGACTTGACTGAGTGGCTGACTGAGAATAGTGAATTTTCTGAACGTCCCTATAATTCTGTCTGTTCTGATATGAGTATTGGTCATTCCCCCTGAATTGTTGCTGCTGTAGAGGTGGTTGTGGCTGTGGTTAAGGATTTGGTTGCGGTAGGAGCGGCTGTAGCTGATATATCTGAGGTTGATACTGAGCCTGATTCTGCTAATATGGTTGACGTCCTTATGAGGGAGCATATTGGTTGGCCCTGAGTAGTGGTGATGATGTTGTTTACCTTTGTCGAGCGAGGTGGAGAACCGCTGAGGTTTCCACTCCCGTATCCAATAGGTATTCCTTCCACTCTGTTCCGTTTAACTGGAGTGGCCTGATGAGGCCATGGGGAAATTGTCCCTGATTGGATTCCTACTTCGACTAGCTCCCCAGCATGGATCAACTGTGAGAAATTCTCATATGGATGCGAGATGAGATATCCAGATATGCCAGGATATGTTGAATGAACAATCATGGAGATTTGTTCTTCGTCGTCGATGGGTGTCTGCATTTTGGCTGCCATAGCTCGCCAACGTCCCACACAAGCTGACAATGTTTCATCACTCCTTCGTCTGAGAGCTATGAGGTCGGTTCTCCTAGGTGTCATGTTAAGATTGTATGCAAACCTCTCGATGAAAGCTTAGGAAGTTGTTCCCAAGTCTTGATGCGATGGCAATCCAATGATGTGTACTAGTCTAGGGCATCGCCCTTTAGAGATTTTTGGAACCAGTGAATGAGGGCTCCTTCATTTCCTGAAATTGCACCCAGCTCTACATAGAAAGCCTTGAGATGTGCTGTGGGACAACCACTGTCATCGTATCTTTTAAATTTTGGCACCTCAAAGTTTTGAGGTATCTGAGCATATGGAAAAAGATACAAGTTTCTGAACTTGGTTGAAGGTAGATCGATTCCCTGTTGTCGTTGTAGTTGATTCTGCAAGATCTGGAACTGCTCCCGCAACTCGTCCAGTCCTGTATGATCTACTCAAGCGATTAGTGCCTCTCGAATTAAGGCACGTTCTTCTTCGACATAGTAGTCGATGTCTTTGACCCTATGGGCTTGCTGAATATCAACCATGGGTTGCTGAACTTGATTCGATGATTGAACTGGATTCTGACGAACTTGCGCTTGGAATGACTGTAATTGAGCTGGAGATTATACTGTAGGTTGAACTGGAACTTGCTAGAAGTTAACTAGAGATTGCTGAATTGAAGATTGCTGGAAATTAACTGAAGCTTGCTGAATTAAAGATTGCTGGAAATTAACTGGAATCCCATCGGCGGGGATGTGCTAGAATTGAAAAGTGCTCCTGTTTGTAGGAGACTGAGATGCTGGGAAGGGACCCCCTTGTTGGGTATTCGCCACTGTCCGCTGATTGATGTGGGCTTGACACTGACCCCCACTATGGGCATTCGCTAGTGTTGTCCCTGCTGCCGGAAATTGAATTGAAATCTCATTAGCGGGGATGTGCTGAAATTGAGTAAAGGTCCCATCAGCGGGGACATGCTGAGGAAGAAAAGGGGTCCCATCAGCGGGGACGTGCTGAAATTTACTGAGATTGTTGCTTGCAAGATTGACTGGAAGTCCCTACGACGGAAACGCTCTGAGATGGTCTTGTCGTCGTAGGAAGGTATTGAGAAGGATGCCTGTTCGCTCGCCTCAAGTGTAAGGCTGCGATGTAGTAATAAAACTCGGTAATACCGAGGTCAATCCACAGGGAATTGGAAAACAGGTTCCAAACTATTCCAGCAACTCAGTTTGCAATAGATATGAGGTCTAATTGGAATATTTATTCTAAAACAATTACTTAATGAAAATCAGTAGTTTAAGGTCCTAAGGCATTCAAGGATCCACTTGTAGCAATCCCATGTTAATCCAATCAATCCAAGCAAGATACACAACTAGATTTGAAGTCATATCTCTCATCTAGTTGAAAAATAAAGCATTAAACACATTCAATCCCATTCAAGTTGAACTTCCAAGTTCTAGTTCCATTCAACACATGTAGACTTTGAAATCATAGCCTTCAGAGTAACAGCCATGCCTATGGACTTTGGCTTGCTTAAGGATTACTATAATTCGAATCTAAACAGCCACAACATATGATAATCTCAGAGAATTGCAAGGAATTCATGTCCGGAGCACATGAACTCTCATAAAACATCTCAAACTACCAACTTAAGGGACTAAACGATTAAAAACCAAACTTGAATTGAAATTACTTGAATTAAACTGAATCAAACATGGAAATTGGCTACAAGTTTCACCTCTCAGCCTTAGCTGAGAGATTCTAGCCGAGCATTGTCATACTACAACTAGAACTCATGAAAAAAGCATAAAAACTAGAAAAATCGGAGTTTGGAGGGTTGCAAACGCTCCATGACGGCTTCCGCTCTCTAGCACCACGTCCCTTAGCTTCTATGATGACCTAGGAAGAGCCCCTAGGTGTCCTTTTATAGTGAGGACGCTCGGTTGAGTCGGAAACATCTAGAAATTACGTAAGGTTACGCACTGCGCAGAAAATCTCGGAGCAGGAATTAGAAATTTCCTGATTTTTAACATGGCCGACCAGTCGGACGACCGGTCGGACTGGCCTGGCCGACTGGTCACGACCGGCCGGACTTACCTGTTTTTAATCCGGAGGGTTTCCCAGCAGCCACGACCTGTTGGCCGACCTGTCATGACCGGTCAGGACCAAACTGGTCATGCGTCCAGCGAGCTCAGCATCAGCACCGACCGGATGGCCGACCGGTTGGCCGACCGGTCAAGACCGGTCGGACCAACTGGTCCTTCTTCCAGTGGTATCTAGAGGTGTGGCCGACCGGTCGAACCAACTGTTCTTCTTCTTTTTCTTCTTTTCTTTATTCTCTTTTCTCCCTCTTTCTTCTTCCTTCTTTGGTCCACCGTGGACCTTCATTCACAGGTAATAAATGGGCCCTTTTTGGTCTCCAATTGAGTGAAGTCTGCTCTCATCCCTACAATCACAAAACATGCATCAGATGGGCCTTTTAATCATGAAAACCATGCATATAATGTGATGTGGTGGGCTATGCAATGTATAAATTGGAGGTTCAACAATGCCCCATAGTAAAGGGCTGAGATGGCTGTTGTTGGTAGTATTGGGCAGACTCTGGTCGTTATGCTTCATTTGAACTGGAGGCCGAAGGGACCCGGCATGGCTGTTGAGATTGCTGAACTTGGCCAACTTAATTATTGGCTGCTGCGGTAGCTTGTGCTTGCATGAATTACAAGAGCATTTCTTGCCTTGCTCTCATTCCTTGCGTCAATTCTTGCATGATTGGCGTATTCTCAATTGGTTGTTGCACTGGAGGTTGCGCTTCGGCCATGTCGAGGGCAAGAAAGAGGTGAGCTTCCTCTTCGTGGTCGGACATGTCTTGCTGAGCTCGAGTGCGGATTATGCTGCAGAAGGGAAGTTGTTTTCGAAGACGTTGAGCCCGAGGAGGCGCAATGGTGAGGAATATGCTCTACTCTTTTTTTTTTTGGTTTTGGGATTTTCTATTTTTTTATTTTTGGATGGAATGCTATGCAGATGAGATTGTATGAGGACTAATGACTTTTAAGTATAGGAGGGATTCTATTTTTCAACTTGGATCACGACTAGTGGGACTAGCATATCCCCAACAGTGTCGCCATTCTGTGGACGCTCGCCTTTTCGTATTCCTGACCCTCCCTTTCGAAAAGGGGTATGCGCGAATCGTCGTTGTGCCACTGGCTCGCCTCGTTCTCGAGGGCTTTTTCTCGGTTGTCGTGTTAAACTGGATATGTTTGAATGAGTTCGTATAAGATCAGAGTCGCCACTAGCCAGTTACTTCGAATCTACAGTCAGCTAGACCCCGAAGAAACATTAGAGAAGGAAATTTGAAGATTCTTTCCTCTAAAATGACTCCTTTTGATCTGCAGTCAGAGATTCGAGATAAGGGATCACGGTTATAGGGTGGGAAGGTGTTAAGCACCCACTCTGCCCATACCAAAGTACGGTCTCTACTTCACAGAATCGAACTAACACTTGAAAGTCTGATTTAATCCTCGTACATTCTCATGAATGATATGATGCATGAATGTAGGTCTGAAGAGTAAGAGTTTCTAATGGGCAGCTTTCCATTAACAGGCAAGCCCAAAGCATACGCTCGAACTGACAGGTGCTTTATGCGGGATGCATGCCATGTATTTGATTAATCAAAGTGCTTGTAGTGAGATGATAAGCAGGGGGGTTGGAAGAATAGTAAATGTTGCACTTATGCTAGATGCGAATGAGATGATGCTAATAAAAGAGTAGCTGGATGGATGAAGGTGTCACAAGGGTTTGCTTCGAGTGGTTAAGATTGGGACTTAGGTAGCTTAGAGACTGTTAGAACTAGAAAAAATCGTGCTTGTCAGCAGTCTTTTTCCTGTGTTTTATTATTCTGGGGGAATTCTGAGTATAGAGACATTCATAGACAATCATAAGCAATCACAAAGTATACACGAGAAAGCACCGCGAGGTGAATTTTATTCCAGAGATTCCGATATCTTTTACATTCCGGGCTGTGAACTGGTCACGAACCCTCAATTACATCAACGGATGATCACCTTTGATTAAAAGGCAAAAGTAAATGCATGCATGTATCATAAATGAATTAAATAAAGCATTAAATGAGCATAAATATAAATAAAGCACAGCATAGACAACATAAAGATTTTTACGTGGAAACCCTTATGGGAGAAAACCACGGCACAAAGCGACAAGATTCCACTATGAATTGCAGTTATACAATAGATGGAATATTAAAGGGATGAAGCTCGGATAGATCGAGCAAGTAGTTTAAATCGTCAGGGATTATAGTCTCGAGTTCATGGTCTCAGAGACCAAGTCTGGGATTTCTTATGGACCACGCCATTGTTAAGACCAGTTAGATGTTGGTCCCATACTCTTCAGGCGTTCCTAGTTGAGTAGCAACCAGGATTTTAACCGAGTCATGTATCTGAGTGTCATGACGCGTCTTTGTGGACGAAATGACTTTCAGGAATACACTCCACAGTTTCCATTTAGTGCAACTAGGGTTTCAACCGAGTCATATATCTCAGTGTCATGACGCGTCTCTATGGACAAAATGACTTTCAGGGATACACTCCACGACATCCACTTACTACAACCAGGGCCAGTGACCATCTCTGTTTAGACGGGAGACTTACTAGAAGGCACTCCATGGGATCTTAGTGCGACCAGGGTTTCAACCGAGTCATATATCTCAGTGTCATGACGCGTCTCTATGGACGAGATGACTTTCAAAATACACTCCACGTCGTCCACTTACTGCAAACAGGGCTAGTGAGCGTCTCTGTTTAGACGGGTGACTTACTGGAAGGCACTCCATGGGATTTTAGTGTGACCAGGGTTTCAACCGAGTCGTATATCTCAGTGTCATGACTCATCTCTATGGACTACATGACTTTCAGGGATACACTCCGCGGTGTCTACTTACTGCAACCAGGGCCAGTGACCGTCTCTGTTGGGATGGGTGACTTGCTGGAAGGCACTCCATGGAATTTTAGTGCGACTAGGGTTTCAACCGAGTCGTATATCTCAGTATTATGACGCGTCTCTATGGACGATATGACTTTTAGAAATACACTCCATGGCATCCACTTACTGCAACCAGGGCCAGTGACTGTCTCTGTTGGGACGGGTGACTTGCTGCAAGGCACTCCATGGGATTTTAGTGCGACCTGGGTTTCAACCGAGTCCTATATCTAAGTGTCATGACGCATCTCGATGGACGATATGACTTTCAGAAATACACTCCACGGCGTCCACTTAGTGCAACCAGGGCCAGTGACCGTCTCTGTGGGACGGGTGACTTGCTGGAAGGCACTCATTACCTTAGCCACTCAGCTGACGGATCCCTCCTTAGATAGGACGCACATCAACTGGTCTTAACGATGAAGTATTTCAGACAGTTTAGAACTCTTTCATTACGGTTTTCGATGATAACCATAGTCCCCTTCGATTTAGTTTCGCATCTCGATCCGGGATGAAACAAATTCATACAATGGATGCATATGAGTACGATACAAAGTAACTATGCTATATACATGCTCGAGAGAGGATTGCATTTATGCTAGATATTCAGTGTATCAGACAAATTATGCATTTGATTTGATCAATCTACTTTGCATGTATCTTTGTGTCATCGATATTGCCCTCGTATGTTTGAGATCTCGATTGATTTCACTTGGCATTAGTAGATTTTCGGGCCATTAAGGCACTTTTCAGGGCGGAAAATGACTAAGTAGTGGACCTGTTTGCGGTCTGATCGGAGCATTCGGTGAACATCATCAATGATCGTATTTAAACAGGGGTGGATTATGTCCACGAGGGTCGCAGTGCGATCGCATTTCGATTTGTTTAGCATGGGTCGATTATCGAGCCAACAGGGCACTTCCCAGGGCTAAAAATGACTAAGTAGTGGGTCTGCTGACCGCTTAATTAGGGTATTCAGGGCTCCTAGGTTTGGATAACCTTGCTGCGGTGCATGATTATGATATATCATATTATGGCGGAGAGAAGTCTCCCTCTCGGGTTCGGTCAAATTCTGCCCGATTCCTCTTGATTTCGGCCGTTTTCGGCTCTTTCGGAAGGGTTTCTGAGGTTTGCAATATTGGCTAAGTGTTGGCCATTTTTATTAAATTACTGATTTGGCCCACTTAACATCAACCGTTGGCGAATCCATTCCGGGGGATGGATAGGGGGCATTGATGTGTGTCTAGGAGAGCTGACACGATCGGAAGGTGGGCCACATCAAAGGCGGGCCACGTCATAGAAGGCCCCACCTCCCAATCAGCGTCTGGGCGGATGTGGATTGCATGGTGGGCACATGTGACCCCTCCTCAAGCGCATGTGGGAGAAAAGTGAGGAGAGAGAAGGAATGGAAGGGAGGTAAGCGCATGTGCCTGCCCCTTGGGCGCACCTGTCGCATGTGGCCTCTCCCTTGGGCGCACTTGAGCGCATGTGACCTCTCCCTTGGGCTCACTTGAGCGCATGTGGCCTGTCCCTTGGGCGCACTTGAGCGCATGTGGCCTCTCCCTTGGGCGCACTTGAGCGCATGTGGCATGAGGGAGTGAGGAGAAAGATGGGCGCATGTGGATTTTCCCCATCTCCCTCTCTATTGCAGCTCCGGTGGGAGAAATCCCTTTCTGACGATGGCATTTGATGAGGTATGGGCGCATGTAAATAGCCGATGGAGGATTCGATCCTTTCCAGAAAATGAAGCCTCCTTCTCTCAACAAGTGAGTGGGGTATTTATAGCACTTAATCGGGTAGCTACTCGGGTACCAGGCGCATGTGGTTCCCAAAAAGGGAGGAAATGCGCATGTAGAGGAGTGTGTAGGTATGTGTGGCTTGTGGCATGCGCATGTCATGGTGTGTAGGCGCATGTGCTTATGCACCAGGCGCATGTACTTGGCGTGGGCACATGTGCGCGCATGTGCTCACACTTAGCACATATTTTATTATTTTTGATATTTTTGAAAATTTGAAAATATGGAAAAGGGAGAGAGAGCGCTCTCATGCGCATGTGGTGAGAGGGCAAATGCATGTCTTCTCATGGCATCCACATGTGGAGAGAGAGAGAGAGCAAATGCATGTTCCATCACTTAGAATATTTTAGATTTTTTGCTCCGACGGGCGACCTCCAAAGGGGGGCTACCTTTTCAGAGACTGAACTCACTGACGCCAAGCCGCTTTTAGGCCATGATCGACCTCTTAAATGAATGAGGTGGGGGTACCGATGGTCATCTGCTGTGAATTTTGATAGTTCCTTACCAATTTGGACCCTCCCGATCGGCTCTTTGTATAAGAATATTGTTTCGGGAAGCGCGCACATGGAAATATGCACCGCAAGGACTTCAAACTTGCTATTTAAGGTTTTTTGGGCATTCCAGATCATTTAGCGGCTATTCGCATGTCTAATTCCAGTAAAAAATGGTACATGTAGGCTTTCGGGCCCTTACAGTCGGATACGATAAGGGCAAAACGCATTTGGAAGCGCGCGGGTAAAGATATGCATCGCATGACTTCGAAACTTACAGGTTAAGGGTTTTAGGGCGTTCCGGATCATTTTGCGGTAATCCGCATGTCTGATTCCGCCCCAAAATAGCGATTGTAGGTTTTAGTCACGACTGCGCGTGTTAGCTTGCACTAGCATTTTTTGAGTATTTCGGATCTCAAAATCTGTATGAATCGTCGTAGATGGACCGCTAAATACTGTTTTATAATGGGTGTGAATTTGAGCCCCAACAAGTGCCCCACGGTGCGCTACGATGGATTCTTATGTCAGGCCAGTGCGGTGCATCGGTCCCCAGGCTCAAGTATAAATAGTGGACTCACTGAGTCATTCGCGCATTTCTGAATTAAGAAAAACCAAAATTTCCAAGGTGAGAGAGCTCCTCGTGAGGGAGTGGGCGCATGTGGTTCTCCCATGGGCGCATGTACCATCCAACTGATAATGGGAGCATGGGATTTAACTCCCAAGTGCATGCCTTTTACTCCAGGCGCATGTGGAGATAGCTTAGGCAGCACGTTTGTTGCCCCAGACGCATGTAGTAGTGCACCTTTATGGAGTGGGCACATGTGCTCATACCCAGGCGCATGTAGGTGCATGTTGTTGATGCACTAGGCGCATGTGGGAGTATTTTATCAATCAGGTGCATGTGAGAGGCCACATGCGCCTGAGGCATCTCCTTGGGCGCATGGGGTTGCAATACTTGTGAATTAATGGAATTTTGGCCCCACTTCTACCCTTGGTGAAAAACTGAAGCATCGGGTTCCATTCTTAGACAAATTCGATGTCGTTTGTGGCTGTCTCGCTCAACGCTCGAATATGATTGGGACTTAGTGCACTGCGCTATGATATGTGCGCGCTTGCTTGTCGGATGTGTGCTCGAATTCCACTATTTCCATATTGTTGTGGGTCATGATTTTATGCATGTATTTACTGATGTATTTTATGTGTGAAATCCGTGATTGAATGATGTGATGCTTACCTTATTGGGTTGCCTATTGCATGCGCTGGTCTTCTGTTAGATGCACTTTTGTTTACGTGTTGCAGTGAATCATGGCGACAGCAGCAGGATCTTCTAGCGAAACTTCCAAATCACAAGTTTCCGGCTCTTCGTCTGTACGACACGAGAAGAAGAGGGTAACTGGAGATACTGCTAACCCGTCTCCGGTAGAGTGTCGTTCGCAATCCTTTAAGACAATCGAATCTGAAGTGAAGGATTTCTCTGATCGAATTAAGCAGCTCTCCCATGAAGTATTACTACGTATCTATGTGGATAAAACCATATCTGAGCCTCCGACGCAAGGGACTGAACGGGAATGGTCTGCATGGTATCATCAGTTCACTGATGCTGCCAAAGTTGTTGAGGCAGGTCCTTCTAGCATGCGCGGCCGACATTCCGAGGATGATCAGGAAGGTCAGAAGAAGAAGAGACGAAATCGAGGTACGAAGCCGACTGAGGAAGTTGACCAGGCGGAGCAATCGCCACAGCTTGTTGATCCGAAGAATGAGCGGATGAAGATCGGCTGGAATAGAAGCAAGGTCATTACGACGTGCGGTTTCTCTATTGTCAACCCTTATACCGACCGAGTCATCTTACATGAAAAATCTCTTACGAGGTACAGGCCCTTCCCGAGCATCAAACCATCCAACGTTCAAGGCCCTTTTCAGTTCTACGGAGTCGAGAGGTGGACATCTGCCCCCCCCCCCCCCCCCCCCCCCCCCCCCCCCGCAAGAAATGGTTTTCCTTGTGCCTACTTGTGATCCTCACACTCCTTTTCCAGTCCATTATTTTGAGACAGTGTAGCAAAGGTTTCGACACATGGGCAAGGCGACGATGTGGGCGATGAAGATCTTTCGTACGCGGGGTCATTTGAACAAGCGAGTTGATTATGAGCCGTGGGCAAAAGAGATTTTGATCCGGCATGAGACGATTTTAAAACAAGTCAGCCTGTATCAAGCTATCGATGCGACTTTCAAACATTTCTCCTGAGATCCAACGATTCTTCGAAGCTTCTTGAACTACTGGTCTTCCGCTACCAATTCGTTCCACTTTCCATATGGAGAGATGAGCATAACTTTATGGGATCTCCGGATGATGGCTGGGTTGTCCGTGATAGGAGAATATTACCAGGAATACATCCCAACTGATGAAGAGCTGTCTTCGTTTCGGATCAAAAGTCCTTAAGATGCTTATCATTCAAAGGCTTGTCTAGAGTTGTTTGCTGAGTTGTTGCAATTCGACAATATTACGAAGATTCACTATGAAGATTGGTTGATCTACTTCAGCCAGAGGATGAAGTAATACTTCTTTTGATTCCTTCTTTTGTACTTCGTGCTCTGCATACTTTAATTTCTTTGTTTCTGACATGGGCACTTCTTTCTTCTCGCAGCATTAATTACGAAGAGTATGAGATCTTACTCGAAGACCAGGCTTTAATGAAGGAACGTTTTGGACAAAAGTTTCACAATCTGAATGAGCTTACACCGTCTTGTGAACTGGCAGGATTCTTAGCATACTGGTTGTCGGCAGTTATGTTGCCTAGCTCCAAGAGTGCTGATGGTGTCAGGGTTTCTTGCTTCGTCGTGGCGGGAGCTCTTACAAATGGTCGCCAATTTTCTCTAGCACCACCGGTGTTATGCAGCTTATATAGGGCTTTTGGCAATATTGCGAGTAACAAAGACCAACCCTGGCGAGGGATGAACGCGGCTTATTGCCCATGGCATTTCTTCTGCGGATGGTTGGGCATATATTTCCCGTGGACATATGGAGTGGATCTCTTCCAGTATCTCTAAGCCGATCACGCACCTCTTTATTGCTATAGAAAACTTAACATGATAACGTAGTGGTCTAATTGGATAGCTTCCAAAATTGGCAGTTAGGCGGAGATTTATTTCTACCACTTTCGTGTTTCTGATGCCGAAGAAGATCGAGAAGTCGTTGACAATGAACATTCTGTGGGTACCACTAATAGGGAATTTCTAGTGTCTATTCGTACTGCCTCACTTCGCTACGCGAAGGAATAGAGTTCTGGCGAGAACCTTATTACCCTAGTCGGTTTGCCAGGTAATTCGGGTACGACTAGGGTGTTCCGATGACGTTACCAGATGTAACTAAAGTAGAGCGGGCGTACGACACAGGTCCTGCTCATTGGGAGTAGATATGGCATCAACTTTTGATGACGCGAATAGGCGCGAGGTTCATGCTTCCCGGCCTCTATCGGAAGACTAGCGGTCCTTATAGCTGGTTGAGATGGTAGGTGCATCAGTATGCTCTGGTTCAGAACAAAAGCTCTATTGACGATCCACTCTACATTCCTCCTCTATGGCTGACAGAGGTCCTTACTGATGGATTGGGTTATTATAGAGAGCAGGTTGAAGCATATTTATTGTCGAGCATTAGGCATAAGACTTCCCTGAGTGTGTCAATTGACCATCGTAAGGAGGATACTGTGTTGGATGGATGGCATACTTTCGGAATACCTTTAGCGAAATGTTCTCAAGAAGTCGGGTTCACATGTCTTCTGGTGATTGAAGTTAATAAGGGTGCCGGTCGATCAATTAGTGAAGATGACCCGACATGACTAGGCCGGCGAATGCAATATCAGACCATGCTAGCATGAGAGAGCAGGCTTAGCCGATTGGAGAGGATAATCTGCAAGGGTCCACTATGCCAGGGAATGACACGATTGTGTCTATGGCCCCTGGTGCTTCCAGTGTTGAGGGTATAGCGGAGTCGCCAGGGGTAATTGAAATGATCGATACCGATAGCGATACTACTGAACTTCTGGATGTGACCTCGACACCACTGACCTCGACTATTGAGCCGTTCCCTAATGTGACGATACATACTGTAAATTCCTCGGAACCTGTCGTCGACCCATCTTTCGGTATAGTTCTTTCATAGTTCATCGGTGTATTCATACTCGCTCTGTTCCTTTTGTTGCAGATACTGATAGTTCTGAGGCAGCTGCCCACGAAGCATTCGACGTTCCTTGTTTCGATCGTTTAGACTGCTTCAGACAGAGCGTACTGAGTGGTCTATATCCAACATTTCAAAGGCATTGGCTGAGCCAAGCGAGTGGCATACACTAGGAGTAAGGGTGAAGGCATTGGAAGCTTGTGCAGGAGTAATCGGGCCTGATGTATCCAAAATAGTCTGTCGCGTTTCTTCTTTCGAGGATTCTATTGCGCAGGTTATTATGACTGAACAGATTGAACCTGACCCTACGACTGAAGAGAAATGGTGAGTGTTGTCTTCTTTGCGACCTGTCTTAGAGCAACGAGAACATTCGACAGTTAATGCTAGAACAACCTTAGAAGATAGTGAGACTCAACGTCGTGGGTGTATTAATCATCTTGTTGATTTCAAATCTAAGATCGTGCAGCTGCAAGCGGAAGAAACGGCCATAAATCTTGAGGTTTCCCTCCTTAATCTTGTCGTTAATCAGAACCGTACCGAGGTCGCACAACTCGAGAATGAAGGAGAGGCGGCACGCAAGCAAATGGGAGATTTAGAAATCGAACTTCATGATATTCCGAATCTTGCGCTGACGCTAACGAAGGCAAAGGCCACGATGGAGGCAACACGAAAAGATGTGATGAAGTTCATAACAGGGTGCTTGGAGAAGCTGTAATTCTGTTCTTTTGCTTTTTACGGTCATTTTCAGACAAAAGTGGTATTAGATAGTTGTCCTGAATACCTAACAGTCACTTGTATCTGATGTAATCGACATCAGAACTTGTTAACTGCATGCTTCATGATCTAAAATAATGACAATGATTCTTTTGCTAAACCACTACTAGGTGTTATGTGTTTGAGACTAGTATGCATAAAATGATGTATTATGTATGAATTTAATGTAAACTGAGTATATCAAAGCATAAAAATGGAAGAACCCATAGGAATAATACTTCCTTTTTTACTTAGCCTGTGTACCCTTGGGTCATTGCTTTCGAGAGACGTTCGTGTCATAAGTCCAAAACTTTCTTTTAGCTCCATGTTTTCAGGTTTATCTGTCATCTTTCCTGGCCTACCCCCAGTCATTCCTTTCTGCAGATTTGAGATTTTAATAATATATTAGGGCTTGCCTCCAGTCGTCTTCTTCTTATAAACTCGAGTTTCTCATAATATATTGGGGCTTGCCCCCAGTGCTTCTGACTCGTCACTTTGTAAGACCACTTCATTCTAATGAGACAGATCTTGTGCTTTAGGAATCCGTGCCGAATATCCGTCCGATCATAATCTTTAATTGCATATTCTTGTCGCAGAGTTCTTCATAAGAGAAAGTTGTCGATATTTTCAAGGTGAAGTGATACATAATAGAATGCCCTAATCGTCTTCATATAAGGCCGTATGTATACATATGTATGCAGGAGATTCCCAACCGTGACTTATCTTCATATACAGTAAAAGAATAATGCGATAACGATGGGGGAATCTATGACATAATATGAAAGCTGGATATAGATAGCGATGTTTCGATTATCTTCACATAAAACATTGTGCATAAGTACAAGAGATTGATAATAATAAAGTATCCCGGCTGTCTTCATATAGAACCACATATACATATATATGAGAATCCATCAATTCTGAAGTATTCTCCTATTAAGCAGAGGAATGCCAAAATACTAGGATACTTAATATGAGAACCTGTGACGAAGATACCATAATATGGGGATGTCGTGATTCGTGTAGACTTTCTATAAGATTTCTCTCTTGATTCGACTGGTCTGATGAGGATATAATAAGTCGGTTGATGATTCATGGAGTCGATTCTTTGATATTCTCCGACTATGGTACCTGTCATTAAGAAGAGCTCTACGAACATTTTTATATTCATATGCACAATAGTACGATGTGAGTGGACATGTAAACAAGTATGAAGCACAGCATACAGATGAAGTAAATGCATGAGGGAACATAAGTATATCCATATCTACTTTATAAACCGTCAGAACTATTTGTAAGCGCTCACGATTATTGAAGTAAAATCCCCCATAAACTAGGAAGACCATAGTGGCTTCCGTTTGTATAGCTTTGATGGTTAATTCTTTTCTGTCTTTCTGTTTTTCTGCACAGTCATACGCACATTAGAACACTCCAAACCTTTGAAAGGAGAGAAGATGTGCCCTTACCAATCACGATATGGCTCAATGATTGACAGAAGTATATAAGTACGAATTATATGCATGCCATGCGAGATTTCGAAATTCTTTTAGAAAAATTTTGCTTTAAAGATGAAGGGAAGAACGTTCCCGTCGAGAGTCGCCAGTTTGGTGCCCGTAAAGGCGCCGAACATTTCTCCCAGTGAAACTTTCTCACGTATACATCTGTGTTTACGAATGATTTATCATAGAATGTCTATTCACTCAGAAATAACCAGAGATTCTGGTATTGTTCGATTCCCCAGCAGAGTCGCTAGTTTGTTAGAACTAGAAAAAATCGTGCTCGTCAGCAATCTTTTTCCTGTGTTTCATTATTCTGGGGGAATTCTGAGTATAGAGACATTCATAGACAATCATAAGCAATCACAAAGTATACACGAGAAAGCACCACGAGGTGAATTTTATTCTAGAGATTCCGAGATCTTTTACATTCCGAGCTGTGAACTGGTCACGAACCCTCAATTACATCAACGGATGATCACCCTTGATTAAAAGGCAAAAGCAAATGCATGCATGTATCATAAATGAATTAAATAAAGCATTAAATGAGCATAAATATAAATAAAGCACAGCATAGACAACATAGAGATTTTTACGTGGAAACCCTTATGGGAGAAAACCCTTACGGCACAAAGCGACAAGAATCCACTATGAATTGCAGTTATACAATAGATGGAATATTAAAGGGATGAAGCTCAGATAGATCGAGCAAGTAGTTTAAATCGTCAGGGATTATAGTCTCGAGTTCATGGTCTCAGAGACCAAGTCTGGGATTTCTTATGGACCAAGCCATTGTTAAGACCAGTTAGATGTTGGTCCCATACTCTTCGGGCGTTCCTAGTTGAGTAGCAGCCAGGATTTTAACCGAGTCGTGTATTCAGTGTCATGATGCGTCTCTGTGGACAAAATGACTTTCAGGAATAAACTCCACAGTTTCCATTTAGTGCAACCAGGGTTTCAACCGAGTCATATATCTCAGTGTCATGACGCGTCTCTATGGACGATATGACTTTCAGGGATACACTCCACGGCGTCCACTTACTGCAACCAGGGCCAGTGACCATCTCTGTTTGGACGGGTGACTTACTGGAAGGCACTCTATGGAATTTAAGTGCGACCAGGGTTTCAACCGAGTCATATATCTCAGTGTCATGACGCGTCTCTATGGACGATATGACTTTCAGGGATACACTCCACTGGCGTCCACTTACTGCAACCAGGGCCAGTGACCATCTCTGTTTGGACGGGTGACTTACTGGAAGGACACTCTATGGAATTTAAGTGCGACCAGGGTTTCAACCGAGTCGTATATCTCAGTGTCATGACGCGTCTCTATGCACAATATGACTTTCAGAAATACAAACCACGGCGTCCACTTACTACAACCAGGGTCAGTGACCGTCTCTGTTGGGACAGGTGGCTTGCTGGAAGGCACTCCATGGTATTTTAGTGCGACCAGGGTTTCAACCGACTCGTATATCTCAGTGTCATGACGCGTCTCTATGGACGATATGACTTTTAGAAATACACTCCACGACGTCCACTTACTGCAACAAGGGCCAATGACCGTCTCTATGGGACGGGTGACTTGCTGGAAGGCACTCCATGGGATTTTAGTGCGACCAGGGTTTCAACTGAGTCGTATATCTCAGTGTCATGACGCGTCTCTATGGACGATATGACTTTCAGAAATACACTCCACGGCGTCCAGTTACTGCAACCAGGGCCAGTGACCTGTCTCTTTGGGACGGGTGACTTGCTGGAAGGCACTCATTACCTTAGGCACTCAACTGACGTATCCCGCCTTGGACAGGACGCACATCAACCGGGTCTTAACGATGAAGTATTTCGGATGTTTACAACTCTTTCATTACAATTTTCGTCCCCTTCGATTTAGTTTCGTATCTCGATCCGGGATGAAATAAATTCGTGCAATGGATGCAAATTAGTACGATACGAAGTAACTATGCTTTATGCATGCTCGAGAGAGGATTGCATTTATGCTAGATATTCAGTGTATCAGACAAATTATGCATTTGATTTGATCAATCTGCTTCGCATATATATTTATGTCATCGATATTTTGCCCTCGCATCTTTGAGAGTGCGATTGATTTCACTTGGCGTTAGTAGATTTTCGGGCCATCAAGGCCCTTTCTAGGGCTGAAAATGACTAAGTAGTGGACCTGTTTGCGGTCTGATCGGAGCATTCGGTGAACATCATCAATGATCGTCTTTGAACAGGGGTGGATTATGTCCACACGGGTCGTAGTGCGATTGCATTTCGATTTGTTTAGCATAGGTCAATTTTCGAGCCAACAGGGCACTTCCCAGGGCTAAAAATGACTAAGTAGTGGGTCTACTGACCGCTAAATTAGGGTATTCGGGGCTCTTGGGTTTGGATAACCTTGTTGCGGTGCATGATTATGATATATCATATCATGGCGGAGAGAAGTCTCCCTCTCGGGTTCGGTCAAATTCCGCCCGATTCCTCTTGATTTCGGTCGTTTTCGGCTCTTTCGGAAGAGTTTCCGAGGTTTGCAATATTGGCTAAGTGTTGGCCATTTTGATCAAATTGCTAATTTGGCCCACTTAACATCGACCGTTGGCGAATCCATTTCGGGGGATGGATAGAGGGCATGATGTGTCTCTAGGAGCGCGGACATAATCGGAAGGCGGGCCACATCGAAGGCTGGCCACGTCATAGAAGGCCCCACCTCCCAATCAGCGTCTGGGCAGATGTGGATTGCATGTTGGGCTCATGTGACCCCTCCTCAAGCGCATGTGGGAGAAAAGTGAGGAGAGAGAGAGGGAATGGAAGGGAGGTAAGCGCATGTGCCTGCCCCTTGGGCGCACCTGTGCGCATGTGGCCTCTCCCTTGGGCGCACTTGAGCGCATGTGACCTCTCCCTTGGGTGCACTTGAGCGCATGTGGCCTCTCCCTTGGGCTCACTTGAGCGCATGTGGCATGAGGGAGTGAGGAGAAAGATGGGCGCATGTGGATTTTCCCCATCTCCCTCTCTATTGCAGCTCCGGTGGGAGAAATCCCTTTCCGGCGATGGCATCAGGCGAGGTATGGGCGCATGTGAATAGCCAATGGAGGATTTGATCCTTTTCAGAAAATGAAGCCTCCTTCTCTGAACAAGTGAGTGGGGTATTTGTAGCACTTAATCGGGTAGCTACTCGGGTACCAAGCGCATGTGGTTCCCAAAAAGGGAGGAAATGCGCATGTAGAGGAGTGTGTAGGTGTGTGTGGCTTGTGGCATGTGCATGTCATGGTGTGTAGGCACATGTGCTTATGCACCAGGTGCATGTACTTGGTGTGGGCGCATGTGCGCGCATGTGCTCACACTTAGCACATATTTTATTATTTTTGATATTTTTGAAATTTTAAAAAAGATTGAAAAGGGAGAGAGAGCGCTCTCATACGCATGTGGTGAGAGGGCAAATGCATGTCTTCTCATGGCATCCGCATGTGGAGAGAGAGAGCAAATGCATGTTCCATCACTTAGAATATTTCAGATTTTAGGCTCCGACGGGCAACCTCCAAAGGGGGGCTACCTTTTCAGAGACCGAACTCACTGATGCCAAGCCACTTTTAGGCCATGATCGACCTCTTAAATGAACGAGGTGGTGTACTGATGGTCATCTGCTGTGAATTTTAGTAGTTCCTTACCAATTTGGACCCTCCCGATCGGCTCTTTGTATAGGAATATTGTTTCGGGAAGCACGCACATGAAAATATGCACCGCAAGGACTTCAAACTTGCTACTTAAGGTTTTTTGGGCATTCCAGATCATTTAGCGGCTATCCGCATCTCTGATTACAGTCCAAAATGGTACCTGTAGGCTTTCAGGGCCCTTACAGTCGGATACGATCAGGGCAAAACGTATTTGGAAGCGCGCGGGTAAAGATATGCATCGCGCGACTTCGAAACTTACAGGTTAAGGGTTTTAGGGCATTCTGGATCATTTGGCATTAATCCGCATGTCCGATTTCACCCTAAAATAGTGTTCGTAGGTTTTGGTCACGACCGCGCGTGTTAGCTTGCACTGGCATTTTTCTAGTATTTCGGATCACAAAATCGGTCTGAATCATCGTAGATGGACCGCTAAATACTATTTTATAATGGGTACGAATTTGAGCCCCAACAGAGACTTTGACCAGGGTCAAGTTGGGCTGGACTAGGGACTAGACTCTTCTCACTCGGGCTCTCCTTGGTGGAGGAATGGACTAAAGGGAGATGGAGATGGATTCGAAGCTCTCAGGCTGGAGAGGTGAGGAGTGGATGCTAAAACAAGGGAGGATGGGGGTATTTATAGCTGCGAGCAGTGGCAACTCGTGTAAATAAGCTTGGGCGGCCGTATGGAAGCGCTGCTCCAGCTTCGGAGGTTACGACCCCCGAACTTGAAGCAGAAAAGCCCGAGGTTCGAGGTTCGGAGCTACTCCGAAGCTGTGGCTCGGAACCAGGTGAGTTGACTGGGTTTGAAAGATGGATTGACACAGTGAGTTGACTGGGTGCAGGGGCTGAACTGACCCGGTGAGTTAAACTCGTGATTTGACTCAATGGGTTGACTCACCAAGTTTGACTTTTTGGGGATTTTTTGATTGATTTTTCTTATGGGGGGTTTTTCAGGCTGATGTTTAGGGGTGAGTCGACTGGGTTCAGGCTTGAGTTAAGCTATGGATTAGGGCTTGCGAGGGTGAGTTTGGCTGGGTCTGGACATGGGATTTGGGAGCATGAACCTCCATTCATTCAGCTATCTCTACCAACATTGTAGCCGAAGGTGGGGTGTCTACAGACACGAATAGGGAAATAAGGGAAATAAAGGAAGCTTTACTAGCTTTGTTGTCCAGGGGGCAACCAGAGGTACAGCCATCCACATTGGACAGTCATTGGAAGAATTACAGGGGGGAACGGAAGAGCCAATAGCTGTAAAACCACAAGTCCGACCGAGAAGCGTTGCATTCGAACGTGTACCAGTAGCTTCGATGCATGTCACAAGAGAGGAATTATCCCAAACAGTCTCGAACCTGATGAGTTAGGAGAGAGAGAAGGAGAAGAAAGAAAAATATGTCTATCGGGTACCATATCCATCCGAAGTTGATGAAATCCCGTTCCCTAACAACATTAAGCGCCCTAACTTTCCACAATTCGATGACGAAGGGTCACCTGAGGAGCATATGACCCAATTCATAACGATGCTAGGGAACTGGCTGTTGAACCTCCAAATTATACATTGCATAGCCCATTACATCACATTATATGCATGGTTTTCATGTTTAAAAGGCCCATCTAACGCATGTTTGGTGATTGTAGGAATGAGAGCGGACTTCACCCAATTGGAGACTAAAAAGAGCCATTTGAAGCCATTGGATGAAGGTTGTAGAAGGACCAAAGAAAGAAGAAAGCAAGGAGAAAAGAAAGTAGAAGAAAGAAAGGAAGAAAGAGAAGAAGAATAGAAGCCTGACCCGTCGGCCAAAGCAGTCCAACCGGTCTTGATCGGTCTGCCATCCTTTCCTGGACGCTGGACAAAAGGACCAGAGGGGTCCGACCGGTCAAGACCGGTCGGCCAACAGGACAGAAGCCCACTGCACTCGCTGGACTGCTAAACAGAGTGGTTCGACCGGTTGGCCAGCCTAGTCCGACTGGTCATTCGATAGGTCGGCTACGTGCGAAAACAAGCAGTTTCTAATTCTGCTCCGAAAAACACTGCGCACTGCATAACCTTAAGCAGTTTCTGGATGTTTCCGATGCAACTGAGTTTCCCTACTATAAAAGGACACCTAGGGGCTCTTCCTAGGGTATCATAGAAACTAAGGGACGTCGTGGGAGAGGAAGGAAGCCATCATGGAGCGTCTGCAACCCTCCAAACTCCAGTTTTTTCTATGTTTTCTAGTTCTTTCATGAGTTTTAGTTGTAGTATGACAATGCTCGGCTAGAATCTCTCAGCTAAGGCTGAGAGGTGAAGCTTGTAGCCGATTTCATGTTTAATTCAGTTCAGTTCAAGTAATTTTACTTCAAGTTTGGATTTTTGCATGTTTTAGTTCCTAAAGTTGATAGTTTTATATGTTTTATGAGAGTTCATGTGCTCCGGACATGGATTCCTTGCAATTCTCTGAGATTATCATATTGTGCTTGTTTAGATTCGAATTATAGTAATCCTTGAGCAGGCCATAGTCCATAGGCATGGCTGTTACTCCGAAGGCTATGATTTCGAATTTTACATTGATGAATGGGATTAGAACTTAGAAGTTCAACTTGAGTGGGATTGAATGTGTTTAATGCTTTATTTTCCAACTAGATGAGAGATAGGACTTCACATCTAGTTGTGTATCTTGCTTGATTGATTGGATTGACATGGGATTGCTACAAGTGGATCCTTGAATGCCTTAGTACCTTAAATTACTGTTTTTTTTTTATTAAGTTACTGTTTTAACACAAAATTCTCAATTGAATCTCCTATTTACTACAAATTTGAGTTGCTGGAATAGTTTGAAATTTGTTCTCCAATTCCCTATGGATCGACCTCGGTCTTATCGAGTTTTATTACTACATCGCAGCCTTACACTTGAGGCGAGCGAACAATTTTTGGCGCTGTTGCCGGGGATTTAGATAACGGTTCTAGATTGTTTTAGTGGCTGTAGAAGTAAAAGTAGATAGGCTTTTCTGATTTCTTAGAACTAACAAATTATTTTGTTTTGTAGGATTTCTTTTCTAGTTCAAGCACATTGGGTAATATCCTTCTAACTTAGCTTTTTGTAGATTTTTCAATTTTTTTTAGATCAATTTTAGATTTTAGGATTAGTTTAGTTTTTAGTTGAGTGGTTTATGTCCCGTTGGGAACGTGACCACGACAATCATCTCCAATCCGAAGGTGGCCTAGTTAGACCATTGTTAGTCCATAGACGAGTCCGAAATTACTGAGAACATTGTGAAAGTTTGGGGAGTATGGATCAAACACCTTTAAGGAATCCTCCCCCCATCCCCGTACTCTAACTTCAAACGCAAATCAAGAGGGAGTAGGAGAGAATGAGGTACATAATGTTCCTCCAATGAGATCACTACGGGACTACCTACAACCAGCCCGTGCAACTACACCCTCTTGTGTGGTTCTACCACCAACCGGGGGAAACATTGACATAAAGATGGATTGAATTCAACTTATACCAAAGTTCCATGGGCTAGACTCTGACAGCCCATATCTGCACTTAAAAGAATTTGAAGAAGTGGTGGCTACCTTGCAATACACCAATGTTTCGGAAGATACCATTAAGCTTAAACTCTTTCCCTTTTCATTTAAAGAAAGAGCCAAAAATTGGCTTCACTCTCGGTCATGGAACGAGATGACCCGGGAATTCTTGAAAAAGTTCTTCCCGACCCATAAAACGAACACCCTTCGAAGAGCCATAATGAATTTTTCGGCTAAAGAGGGTGAATCTTTCTTCCAATGTTGGGAGAGATTTAAGGACCTCCTGCTTGCTTGCCCACATCATGGCAACAAGAGAAAAAATCCATAGAGATGATGTGCAACAGTGAGTTCATGAGTAAAAATCCGGATGAAGCTTGGAGTTATTTGGATATGTTGGCTGAGAATGCCCAATCTTGGGATACCTCGGATAAACCCAATAACCCCAAGCCTACTCAAGAGAAAGAGAAAGGAGGGATATATATCCTCAAGGAGGAAGGCGACGTGAATGCAAGGATAGCCAACCTCACAAGGAAGATCGAGGCCATGGAACTTAGTAAAAGTGGAGTTCCAAAGTCCAATGAAGCTATTGAAACCATATGTGGGAATTGTCTCACCAATTTACACGCTACGCAAGATTGTTCTATAATTCCTGCATTTCAAGAGTTGTTACATAAACATGCAAATGCCACATATGGGTATCAACGACCTTTCAATGGACTAGTGGGCAATACGTACAATACCAGTTGGAAGAACTACCCAAATTTCAGTTGGAAGAATGCTCCCATGGGCAATCCTACCAACTCTCAAGGAGGGCCACCCATGCAAAATATGGCCCCACCTCAATTCTCAATGGAGGATAATTTGAAAGCGTTTATACAAGGGCAAACGCAAATTAACCAAACGAATCAGCAAATGTTCCAAGAACTTAAAGTCTCGGTTGAAGAGATTAAGGGACGCTTGAATGCTAGGGAAGGGACCTTTCCGGCCCAACCTCAGCCCAATCCAAAATAAGTACATGAAGTAAGCATTACTGATCCCTTCAACCAACATATGGAGCAAGCCAAATCCGTCACCACTCTTAGAAGTGGTAAATAAATCGACAAATCTATTCTGGTGAAGGCCGACAAGCCTAATGATCTAGTAAATTCTGAGGATGAGGACAGATCCAACTTAGCTCCACAAGAAAAGGAACGCATCTATAAGCCCGTAGCACCATTCCCTTCGAGATTGGTTGCTCCCAAATCTCTTCCAAACTCGCATGATATTTTAGAGATTTTTAGACAGGTCAAGATAAACATTCCTTTGCTTGATGCCATCAAAGAAGTCCCTTCCTATGCCAAGTTTCTAAAGGACCTATGCACAACCAAACGTAAATATAATGTGCAACAAAATGCCTTTTTGAATGAGCAAGTGAGCGCCATTCTCACTCAAAAGACACCCCCAAAATTCAAAGATCCCAGTAGTCCCACAATTTCATGTATCATTAGAGACTACTGGATTGAGCTTGCACTACTAGACTTGGGGGCAAGCGTGAATTTGATCCCATACTCGGTATACGAGCAATTGGGTCTTGGTGAATTAAAATCTACCAAAACCACATTACAACTCGCTGATAGATCCATCCGTGTACCGAGAGGGATAGTTGAGGATGTACTAGTCCAAGTTGATAAATTCTACTACCCGATAGATTTCATCGTCTTGGACACACAACCGATCAAGGATGCTAGCACCTAAATACAGGTGATTCTAGGCCGCCCATTCCTTACTACATCAAACGCAATCATAAATTGCCGGAATGGGGTAATGCAATGTCCTTTGGGAACATGACGTTGGAGGTGAATGTGTTCCACTTGGGCAAAAGGCATAGGGATGATGATGATGTCCACGAGGTTGATATGATTGATTCAATTGTGGAAGAGGAGTTTGCTTTAAAGCAGAATTTTGATCCTCTAGATATTGTTAGCTTTGACTCCTTGAGGATTGGGACGACAATGATGGCCCCCATGAGGTACACATGATAGAATCCATAGAAGATGTGGAGTTTTTCCAACATGATCTATCTAAAATCTTAGGGACATGTTTGACACATTCTAAGGATAAATTTAATTATATTTTTAACAAGACCTTGGACGTGTCAATTTCTAAAAATTTATTTGACAAGTCACCAATTTTTGATTTACATGAATTTGTTATGCGGGATTTGGAAGAATTGGTGCTTAACTTGCCTACAGAGAGGCCAATTTCTGAAAGTGTAGAGGTTGAGGACCCACTCCAACCTACACAAAATTCTGAGAAGGAGGAAGACGTAAAGGGTCCAAATCTGATAACTTCCTCTCCTGAGGTCTCCTACACACTTGAGGAGTGTTTAGCGTATTTTGAAGATTGGGATGATCCCATGATTCAAGACATAGTAAATGCTTTGAGAGAGAGACCTCATGCACCTAAAAAACTTCCTTCCACAGAGTGCCAAATTGAAGAATCGACTGTGGAAGCAGAAGCGACAAATGATTATGTGGAGACCATCCCAATGTTTGAGGATGAAGCTGTTGAGGTCTCTACATCTCTTTAGTTTGTTCAAACCGAAGAACACTTCTGGGATGACCCATACTTGAATAATTTTTGCCAAGACAAAAAGGAAAGGAGATCCATACTTAATGATTTCCAACCAATGCAATTCTCCTTCCCTAGTACATGTGACAACTTTTTTGAGGAACCTGTTGAAATTTTTTAGCAGGATTTTCAATGAGCTAGACTGGTTGATGTCACCGATGTACTTTTCAAAGCAGGATGGTGGATAGTTCTTCTGAATAATTTGTTACACCACTTGATGATCTTGCTCAACTTTGTCCTTTTGGATGTAATACTGATAATTGATCTCCTAGTTTGATGGAGATATGTTCGCTCGCCTCAAGTGTAAGGCTGCGATGTAGTAATAAATCTCGGTAAGACCGAGGTCGATCCACAGAGAATTAGAAACAACTTTCAAACTATTCTAGCAACTCAGTTTGCAATAGATATGAGGATTTAATTGAGCAATTAAACTAAAACAATAACTTAACAAAAACCAGTAATTTAAAGTACTAAGGCATTCAAGGATCCACTTATAGCAATCCCATGTCAATCCAATCAATCTAAGTATAGAACACAACTAGATTTGAAGTCCTATCTCTCATCTAGTTGGAAAATAAAGCATTCAAACACATTCAATTCCATTTAAGTTGAACTTCCAAGTTCTAGTCACCATTCAACACTTGTAGAATTCGAAATCATAGCCTTCGGAGTAACAGCCATGCCTATGGACTATGGCTTGCTCAAGGATTACTATAATTCGAATCTAAACACCACAACATATGATAATCTCAGAGAATTGCAAGGAATTCATGTCCGGAGCACATGAACTCTTATAAAACATCTCAAACTACCAACTTGAGGGACTAAAAGATTAAAAACCCAAAATTGAATTGAAATTACTTGAATTAAACTGAATCAAACATGGAAATTAGCTACAAGCTTCACCTCTCAGCCTTAGCTGAGAGATTCTAGCCGAGCATTGTCATACTACAACTAGAACTCATAATAGAAAGCATAAAAACTAAAAAAACCAGAAATTGGATGGTTGCTGACACTCCACGACGACTTCCATCCTCTCCCACGACCTTCCTCGGCTTCTATGATGACCTAAGAAGAGCCCATAGGTGTCCTTTTATAGTGAGGATGCTCGATTGCGTCGGAAACATCCAGAAACCGCGCAAAGTTACGCAATGCGCAGCAAATTTCGGAACAAGAAATAGAAACTTCTTTATTTTTCTGCGTGGCCGACCGGTCGGACGACCAGTCGGACTGGCCTGGCCGACCGGTACCGGTCGGACCTACCTGTTTAACGGTCCAGAGAGTACACAGAGAGGGCCGACCGGTTGGCCGACCGGTCTTGACTGGTCAGGACTGGGCTGGCCGACCGATCACGACCGGTCGAACCTGCTTATGGTCATTGGTCCAGCAAGCTTCCAGAGAGCACTGACCGGTTGGCCGACCGGTCAAGACCGGTCGGACCAACTGGTCCTTCCAGTGGTTTCCAAAGGCGTGGCCGACCGGTCGGACTAGCTATTCCTCTTCTTTTTCTACTTTTCTTTATTCTCTTTTCTCCCTCTTTCTTCTTCCTTCTTTGGTCCACCTTGGACCTTCATTCACAGGTACTAAATGGACCCTTTTTGGTCTCCAATTGAGTGAAGTCTGCTCTCATCCCTACAATCACAAAACATGCATTAGATGGGCCTTTTAATCATGAAAATCATGCATATAATGTGATGTAGTGGGCTATGTAATGTATAAATTGGAGGTTCAACACACCCCCCAACCAGCTTTTTGCTAATCCCGAGCAAAACATGTGTGAATAAGTTCAAACCTCCAAACCTAACTCTCCTTCAGAAACCATGTTTCTATCCATTCCAAGACATACAAGTATAAAATTTAGAGAAACTAGGTGATAGAAATTGCAAACTTAAACTCTCAAAGCATAAGAAGTGTCTACATGAAATTCCTGCTGATTGATTGATAAATAGAAGAACTCGAACAATTTCAACCCAGTGTGCATAGTGAAAGTTCATCTCATGAGTTTCTGGGATTGTATTCTTCATAGATCAACTAAGCCATAGATCTCAAGGTGCACAGAGTAACAACAAGCTTATGACAGGAATTTATCTTACCGTCCTTCTGATGGCTTTCACACTACGTCCCATTTCGTGCTTTGGCTATGGGTAGACCATCCCCCGGTTGGTAATCGGTAGCCCTTTTCGGAATTTTCCACCATTTTTCCTTCATTCCCGATTTCATCCTTTCTTTTCCTTTTTCTTTTAATTTAGATAGGATTTTTAAAAATCCATATCTTTCGTTATTTTCCCATGGACAAGGATGGACAAAATACCCCGGCTTGGTTTCTCAACACCTTTTAAATCAAAGTCTAGCTAATCCACAAATCACATAATCCTTTCAACCCATGAAAATCGTGTAATGTGAACTAGGTGTAAAAAGTGTTCAAATTTTCTATCGATCACAACAATAGGGGAACTAACATATAAAACCATTATGTTGGGAGAAATTCAAGACTTACAACGTCACACACTTCGTATCTCCTCTTCTTATACTCATATCATCTCGAATACATGGAAATAAAGTTTTTTAAAAGAGTTTTGAAATTTTAGAAAATTCCAAAAAATTTGCGCATATGAGGCTCGAAATGTTGCAACATACTAGATGAAGAATCTTATCTCACCCCCCAACCAAATCTTGCATTGTCCTCAGTGTAAAAATATGCAATGAGCATGAACATGAGAGCAATGGTGAAATATGAGAGAGTGAGAACAATAGTACCTGAGAGAGCGATCATGGAAGTCTACAACCCAACAACTAAAGCTACTTAAAATAGTAAAACTAGATAAACTAAACCTAATCTACAGGAAAGCAATAAAGATAATTAACCCGTCCTTGGAAAAAGAGGATCTCCATCAGACTAGGAGATCGATTATCATTATAACATCTAAAAGGACAAAGCTGAGCAGGATCATCAAGTGATGTAACAAATTTTTCAGTAGAACTATCCACCATCCTACTTTGGAGAGTACATTAGTGACATCGATCATTCTAACCCATTGAAAATCCTGCTGAAAAATTTCAGCGGATTCTTCAACAAAATCGTCACATGTACTAGGAAAGGAGAATTTCATTGGTTGGAAATCATTGAATATGGATCTCCTTTTCTTCTTGTCTGGGCGAAAATTATTCAAGTACGAATCATCCCAGAAGTGTTCTTCGGTTTGAACAAACCAAATAGATGTGGAGACTTGTATTTCTTCTTCACAAGTCGATATGATCTCCCCAAAATCAGATTTCATCGGTGCTTCCACAATTAATTTTTCAGTTTGGCACTTTGTGGAAGGAAGCTTTTTAGGCACCGGGGGGGTCTCTCTCAAAGCCTGTACAATGTCCTGAATCATGGGATCATCTCAATCCTCAAAGTACGTTAAGCACTCCTCGAGTGTATTAGAGACCTCATCAGAGGAAATTTTCAGATTTGTACCCTTTATGTCTTCCTCCTTTTCAGAATTTTGTGTAGGTTGGAGTGAGTCCTCAACCTCTACACTTTCAGAAATTGGCCTCTCTGTAGGCAAGTAAAGCACCAATTCTTCTAAATCCTGCACAACAAATTTGTGTAAATCAGAAATTGGTGACTTGTCAATTGAATTTTCAAAATTTGACACTTCCAAGGTCTTAATGAAATGAGAATTTGATTCATCCTTAGAATGTGCATGTCCCCAAACTTTCAGGTAGATCATGTTGGAACAACCCCCCATCATCCATGGATTCAATCATGTTTACCTCATGGGGGCCATCATTGTCGTCCCAATCCTCAAAGGGATCAAAGCTAACAACATCTAGAGGATCAAAATTCTGCCTTAAAGCAAACTCCTCTTCCACGATTGAATTAATCATATCAACCTCGTGGACATCATCATCATCCCTATGCCTTTTGCCCAAGTGGAACACATTCACCTCCAACGTCATATTTCTAAAGGACATTTGCATCACTCCATTCTGGCAATTTATGATTGCGTTTGATGTAGCAAGGAATGGGCGGCCTAGAATCACCGGTATTTGGGTGCTTGCATCCATAACCGGTTGTGTGTCCAAGACGATGAAATCTATCGGGTAGTAGAATTTATCCACTTGGACTAGCACATCCTCAACTATCCCCCTCGGTACACGGATAGATCTATCAGCGAGTTGCAACGTGGTTTTGGTGGGTTTTAATTCACCAAGACCCAATTGCTCATATACCGAGTATGGGATCAAGTTCACACTTGCCCCCAAATCTAGCAACGCACGCTCAATCCGGTAGTCTCCAATGATACATGAGACGGTGGGACTATCGGGATCTTTGAATTTTGGGGGGGTCTTTTGAGTGAGAATGGCACTTACTTGCTCATTTAAGAAGGCCTTTTGCTGCACATTATATTTGCGTTTTGTTGTGCATTGGTCCTTTAGAAACTTGGCATAAGAGGGGATTTGATTGATGGCATCAAGCAAAGGAATGTTAATCTTGACTTGTCGGAAAATCTCTAGAATATCATGAGAGTTTGGAAGAGATTTTGGGGCAACCAATCTCGAAGGGAATGGTGCCACGGGCTTGTAAATTCGTTCTGGTTCTTATGAGGGCTAAGTTAGATCCATCCTCATCCTCAGAATTTACCGGATCATTAGGCTTGTCGGCCTTCACCGGAACAGATTTGTCAATTTGTTTACCACTTCTAAGAGTGGTGATGGATTTGGCTTGCTCCATGTGTTGGTTGGAAGGATTAGGAATGCTCACTTCATGTACTTGCTTTGGATTAGGCTGAGGTTGGGCCGGAAAGGTCCCTTCCCTAGCATTCAAGCGTCCCTTAATCTCATCAACCGAGACTTTAAGCTCTTGGAACATTTGCTGATTTGTTTGATTGATTTGCGTTTGCCCTTGTATAAACGCTTTCAAGGTATCCTCCATTGAGAATTGAGGTGGGGCCATATTTTGCATGGGTGGCCCTCCTTGAGAGTTGGTAGGATTGCCCGTAGGGGCATTCTTCCAACTAAAATTTGGGTGGTTCTTCCAACTGTCATTATACGTATTACCCACCGGTCCATTGAAAGGTCGTTGATACCCATATGTGGCATTTGCATGTTCATGTAATACCTCTTGAAAAGCAGGAATTGTGGGACAATCTTACGTAGCGTTTAAATCGGTGTGAGAAATCCCACATGTGGTCTCAATATCTCCATTGGACTTTGGAACTCCACTTTTAATAAGTTCCATAGCCTCGATCTTCCTTGTGAGGTTGGCTATCCTTGCATTCACGTCGTCTTCCTCCTTGAGGATATACATCCCTCCTTTCTCTTTCTCTTGAATAGGCTTGGGGTTATTGGGTTTATCCGAGGTATGCCAAGATTGGGCATTTTCAGCCAACATGTCCAAATAACTCCAAGCCTCATCTGGATTTTTGCTCATAAACTCGCCATTGCACATCATCTCTACAAATTGGCGTATATTGGAACTTAATCCATCATTGAAAAAATTTATAATTCGCCAACTCTCATAGCCATGATGTGGGAAAGTAAGTAGGAGGTCCTTAAATCTCTCCCAACATTGGAAGAAAGATTCACCCTCTTTAGCCGAAAAAGTCATTATGGCTCTTCGAAGGGTGTTCGTTTCATGAGCGGGGAAAAACTTTTTCAAGAATTCCCGGGTCATCTCATTCCATGACCCGATCGAATGTGGTCTAAGAGAGTGAAGCCAATCTTTGGCTCTTTCTTTCAATGAAAAGGGAGAGAGTTTAAGTTTAATGGTATTCTCTGAAACATTGGTGTATTGTAAGGTAGCCACCACTTCTTCGAATTCTTTCAAGTGCAGATATGGGTGGTCAGAGTCTAACCCATGGAACTTTGGTATAAGTTGAATTACACCCGGCTTTATGTTAATGTTTCCCCCGTTTGGTGGTAGAACCACGCAAGAGGGTGTAATTGCACGGGCTGGTTGTAGGTAATCCCGCAGTGATCTCATTGGAGGAACGTTATGTACCTCATTCTCTCCTACTCCCTCTTGATTTGCGTTTGTCGTTGGAGTAGGGGGGAGGATTCCTTAAAGGTGTTTGATCCATACTCCCTAAACTTTCATAATGCTCTTGGTAATTTCGAACTCGTCTATGGACTGACAATGGTCCTACTAAACCACCTTCAGATTGGAGACAATTAGAGTGGTTTCGTTCCCAACGGGACATAAACCACTCAACCAAAAAACTAAACTAGTCCTAAATCCTAGAAATCTGAAATTAATCTGAATCTAGAGAATCTGTAAAAAACTAAGTTAGAAAGGTATCACCTGATGCACTTTTAACTAGAGAAGAAATCCTACAAAGCAAAACAATTTGTTAGTTCTAAAAAATATCAGAAAACCTATCTACTTCTACTTCTACAGCCATTAAAACAATTAGAAAACCGTTATTTAAATTCCCCGGCAACGGCGCCAAAAACTTGTTCGCTCGCCTCAAGTGTAAGGCTGCGATGTAGTAATAAATCTCGGTAAGACCGAGGTCGATCCACAGGGAATTAGAAACAACTTTCAAACTATTCCAGCAACTCAGTTTGCAATAGATATGAGGATTCAATTGAGCAATTAAACTAAAACAGTAACTTAACAAAAACCAGTAATTTAAAGTACTAAGGCATTCAAGGATCCACTTGTAGCAATCCCATGTCAATCCAATCAATCCAAGTATAGAACACAACTAGATTTGAAGTCCTATCTCTCATCTAGTTGGAAAATAAAGCATTCAAACACATTTAATTCCATTCAAGTTGAACTTCCAAGTTCTAGTCCCCATTCAACACTTGTAGAATTCGAAATCATAGCCTTCGGAGTAACAGCCATGCCTATGGACTATGGCTTGCTCAAGGATTACTATAGTTCAAATCTAAACACCACAACATATGATAATCTCAGAGAATTGCAAGGAATTCATGTCCGGAGCACATGAACTCTCAAAAAACATTTCAAACTACCAACTTGAGGGACTAAAAGATTAAAAACCCAAACTTGAATTGAAATTACTTGAATTAAACTAAATCAAACATGGAAATTAGCTACAAGCTTCACCTCTCAGCCTTAGCTGAGAGATTCTAGCCGAGCATTGTCATACTACAACTAGAACTCATAATAGAAAGCATAAAAACTAGAAAAACCAGAAATTGGAGGGTTGTTGACGCTCCACGAAAACTTCCGTCCTCTCCCACGACCTTCTTTGGCTTCTATGATGACCTAGGAAGAGCCCCTAGGTGTCCTTTTATAGTGAGGACGCTCGGTTGTGTCGGAAACATCCAAAAACCGCGCAAAGTTACGCAGTGCGCAGCAAATTTCGAAACCGAAAATAGAAACTTCCTGATTTTTCTACGTGGCCGACCGGTCGGACTGGCCTGGTTGACCGGTCACGACCGATCGGACCTACCTGTTTCCAGAGAGTACACAGAGAGGGCCAACCAATTTGCCGACCGGTCTTGACCGGTCGGACTGGATTGGCCGACCGGTCGGACCTGCTTATGGTCATTGGTCCAGAAAGCTTCCAGAGAGCACCAACCGGTTGGCCGACCGGTCAAGACCGGTCAGACCAACTGGTCCTTCCAGTGGTTTCCAAAGGCATGGCCGACCAGTCGGACTAGCTATTCCTCTTCTTTTTCTTCTTTTCTTTATTTTCTTTTCTCCCTCTTTCTTCTTCCTTCTTTGGTCCACCTTGGACCTTCATTCACAGGTACTAAATGGACCCTTTTTGGTCTCCAATTGAGTGAAGTCTTCTCTCATCCCTACAATCACAAAACATGCATTAGATGGGCCTTTTAATCATGAAAACCATGCATATAATGTGATGTAGTGGGCTATGCAATGTATAAATTGGAGGTTCAACAAGATCCTCTTTTTAAATGGACGGGTTAGGTATCTTTATTGCTTTCTGTAGATTAGGTTTAGTTTTATTTTAGTTTTACTGTTTTAATAGGATTGAGTTGCCGGAGTTGCAGACTTCCATGATCAACTTTCTCAGGTTTTATTGTTCTCACCCCCTTTTATTTTACCATTGCTCTCATGTTCATGCTCATTGCATATCTTTTTACATTGAGGACAATGCAAGATTTGGTTGGGGGGTGAGATGAGATTCCTTATCTAGCATGTTGCCACATTTCGAGTATCATATGTGCAAATTTTTTTAAATTTTTCTAAAATTTCAAAACTCCTTTAGAAAACCTTATTTCTATGCATTCGAGATGATACTAGTATAAGAAGAGAAGATACGAAGTGTGTGATGTTGTAAGTCTTTGAACTTCTCTTAATATAATGGTTTTATATGTTAATTCCCCTATTTTTGTGATTGATAGAAAATTTGAACACTTTTACACCTAGTTCACATTACACGATTTTCATGGGTTGAAAGGATTATGCGATTTGTGGATTAGCTAGACTTTGATTTAAAGGTGTTGAGGAACAAAGCTGGGGTACTTTGTCCATCCTTATACATGGGAAAATAACGAAAGATATGAATTTCTAAAAATCCTATCTAATTTAAAAGAAAAAGGAAAAGGAAGGATGAAATTGGGAATGATGGAAAAATGGTGGAAATTCCGAAAAGGGCTACCTATTACCAACTGGGGGATGGTCTACTAGTAACCAAATCCGAAAATGGGACGTTGTGTGAAAGCCGTCGGAAGGACGGTAAGGAAAATTCCTGTCATTGGTTTGTGGTTGCTCTGAACACCTTGAGATCCGTAGTTTAGTTGATCTATGGAGAAGATAATCCCAGAAACTCATGAGATGAACTTTCACTATGCGCATTAGGTTGAGTTTTTTTTAGTTCTTCTATTTATCAATCAATCAGCGGGAATTTCATATAGACACTTATTATGTTTTGAGAAGTTTAAGGTTTCAACATCTGTCACTTAATTTTTTCGAATTCTATACTTGTAAGTCTTGGAGTGGATAGAAACATAGTTTCTGAAGGAGAGTTGGCTTTGGAGGTTTGAACTTATTCACGCATGTTTTGCTCAGGACTAGTAAAAACCTGGTTAGGGGTGTGTTGAACCTCCAAATTATACATTGCATTGCCCATTACATCACATTATATGCATGGTTTTTATGTTTAAAAGGCCCATTTAACGCATGTTTGGTGATTGTAGGAATGAGAGCGGACTTCACCCAATTGGAGACTAAAAAGAGCCATTTGAAGCCATTGGATGAAGGTTGAAGAAGGATCAAAGAAAGAAGAAAGCAAGGAGAAAAGAAAGTAGAAGTAAGAAAGGAAGAAAAAGAAGAAGAATAGAAGCCTGACCGGTCATGACCGGTCGGCCAAAGCAGTCCGATCGGTCTTGACCGGTCGGCCATCCTTTCCTGGACGCTACACAAAACGACCAGAGGGATCCGACCGGTCAAGATCGGTCGGCCAACAGGACGGAAGCCCACTGCACTCCCTGGACTGTTAAACAGAGTGGTCCGACCGGTCGTGACCGGTCGGCCAGCCTAGTCGGACCGATCATCCGACCGGTCGGCTACATGCGAAAACGGGCAGTTTCTAATTCTGCTCCGAAAAACACTGCGCACTGCGTAACCTTACGCAGTTTCTGGATGTTTCCGACGCAACTGAGTTTTCCTACTATAAAAGGACACCTAGGGGCTCTTGCTAGGGTATCATAGAAGCTAAGGGACATCGTGGGAGAGGAAGGAAGCCGTCATGAAGCGTCTGCAACCCTCCAAACTCCGATTTTTTCTATGTTTTCTAGTTCTTTCATGAGTTTTAGTTGTAGTATGACAATGCTCGGTTAGAATCTCTCAGCTAAGGCTGAGAGGTGAAGCTTGTAGCCGATTTCATGTTTAATTCAGTTCAGTTCAAGTAATTTTACTTCAAGTTTGGATTTTTGCATGTTTTAATTCTTAAAGTTGATAGTTTTAGATGTTTTATGAGAGTTCATGTGCTCCGGACATGGATTCCTTCCAATTCTCTGAGATTATCATGTTGTGCTTGTTTAGATTCGAATTATAGTAATCCTTGAGCAGGCCATAGTCCATAGGCATGGCTGTTACTCCGAAGGCTATGATTTCGAATTCTACATTGATGAATGTGACTAGAACTTGGAAGTTCACCTTGAGTGGGATTGAATGTGTTTAATGCTTTATTTTCCAACTAGATGAGAGATAGGACTTCACATCTAGTTATGTATCTTGCTTGGATTGATTGGATTGACATGGGATTGCTACAAGTGGATCCTTGAATGCCTTAGTATCTTAAATTACTGTTTTTTTATTAAGTTACTGTTTTAACACAAAATTCTCAATTGAATCTCCTATTTAATGCAAATTGAGTTGCTGGAATAGTTTGAAATTTGTTCTCCAATTCCCTATGGATCGACCTCGGTCTTACCGAGTTTTATTACTACATCGTAGCCTTACACTTGAGGCGAGCGAACACTGGTCCGCAATACCTCAATATTGCCTCAGATTGTTTGGGTCGACGTTAACCAGAAAGGCATTTCAATGGTACATGTCATTACCTGCAGGGTCCGTTAAGACCTAGGATCAGATGCAGGAACTGTTCATTTCCAAGTTTTTCTCTACTGAGTGAGAGGTATCGTTGACAAACTTAGCCATGGTTCTTCAGAGGCAAGGAGAATCAGTCGAGAAGTTCATGGACAGGTGGGGCACTATAACAGCACAATGTCGAGAGTTACCCAGCGAGATCGAGCAAGTCAAGATGTGCATGCAGGCTATGGACGCAATGATCTCGTTTGGTTTATCCGAGCATAGTTTCTCCACATTTTGGGACCTAGTGATGAAAGCCCATGTCATAGAAGGAGCTGCGCTAAGAGCGTAGTTCAAAGCTAAAAGAAAGAGATGTGAGATTGGAAAGATGGCCGTGTTAAATTACATCAATAAATGTAAGGCTTCGAAAGATAAAAAATGCCCGCATCCGGACACAAGATCAAAGGCAAGCCAATAGAAACTGAGGCCAAAGACAAAGGGCCATGAGGACCGAGAAAGATGACGATCGTCAAACGAGGCAGAGTAAGTGGGCATTATTCGTTTGACCTGGAAGATCTCGTTCTGATAATGGAGCGACTGGTCGAAGAAAGGGAGCTGCAATTGCCAGAACCGATCTGATCATATGAAGTGGGGCAAGTGGATGCTCCCAATTATTGTAAGTATCATCGGATCCTGGGACATGAGACAGAAGAACACCTCATCTTGAAAGGGAAAGTACAGAGACTAATTAACCAGGGTACTATACAAAAGAGACCAATCGAGGTATGTCACCCGTAGTATCGATGACGCCCACGATACCACCGATTCACAACGAAAGACCGACACAAGTCGCGATGGTGCAAGCCATTAAAGAAAGAGAGCTGGCAGGACAAGATGTCGAATTGTTAATGATCCGAGAGCATATCAAAGAATTGGTCCAAACCCACAGGGAGTTATCCAGGCAGATGAGAGAAGTTCAGGAGGCTTTAGCCACCTTGATCTAGCAGAATGCAGCCCTTGGTATCGCTCTGCTTGTCCGACAATTGGAAGGAGAATCATCGAGGGCAGTACATGAACCGGTTATAGTGAGACAACAGGCCCATCCCGAACAAACAATGCTTGTATGCTGGATTTGGACTTCATGATTCCCATACGAGCTGCTAAGCAACATCTCTTTCACCCTTCGCAACCTAGTTGCGGAGGTTTGCATGGTAGAGCAGTCCGTTTCGAAGACACAGTCCCAAGCGAAAGAGTTGAAACATTAAACGAGAAAGAGAACATGGGCTAACGCAAGAAAGAACCCTATTAGCCGAAAGTGACTGAATTCAGGGCATAAGACAGAAATCAGTGTAACGAAGATACAAGACAAGGGCAAAGAGCCTCAAAGGTCACAACACATAACGATCAGTAAGCGAGATAGAAAAAATGGACTATAGACATTTGACGTCGAAGACCTTGTCCTAATTATGGAGCAATTAATCGAAAAATGAGAATTGCGGCTCCCAAAACCTGTTCGGCCAACTGAATGCGTAGATGACCCTAACTACTGCGCATATCACAGATGCATAAGCCATAAAACCTAGCAATGCTTCGTCTAGAAGGAAAATGTACAAAGGATAATAAATCAAGGCATCGTCAGTTTGAAGATTGAAGAGTCTGAGAGAACCCCGGCCAGTACGGTTCCAATAGATATCACCTAGGAAAAACATTCGCTCGAAGACTCCGTTTCCTGAACTTGAATAGTCATAAACGCCTATGAGCAGTTTTGACGGATTATAAAGTAGACAGGGGTGTACTTATTTTTGTTCATGCATCTATTTTATATATACACTACATTTTCTACTCATTCACACACCCACTCATATCGCACCGATACACATGAATATAAAATATTCGTATAGCTTCTCTTCATAGCAAGTACCATGGTCAAAGGATGGCAAAAAATATCGACTCTACAAATCACTAGCCAAATCACTACGTCCCTATCAAACCAGTCAAATCAGAAGAGAGCATTCCATAAGAAGCCTATGTGAAGCACAACATTCTCATATTATTATGTCTTCGTCGCAAGCTCTCTTGTTACTATCCTGGTATTCTACAATCCCTCTGCTTAATAGGAGAGCAATTCAAAGTTGATGGTTTCTTATATATATGGTTTTGTATGAAGATAACTGAGACATTCTATTATTATCAATCTCTTATACATACCCACATAGTCCTATATGAAGATGATTAAAACATCTCGCTATATATTCGGCTTGCGTATTCTATCATGAATCCCCTCATCATTATTGTAGTATTATTCTACTCTATATGAGGATAAGTCGGAACCGGGAACCTCCTATATATATACATACGGCCTTATATGAAGACGATCAAGGCATTCTATTATGTATCATTTCGCTCTGAGAATATCAACGGCTTTCTCTTATGAATAATTCCGTAACAAGAATATCTGATTAAAGATTATGATCAGACGGGTATTCTATATGGATTCATAAAGCATAGAATATCTTCCATAAGAAGGAGGCAATCTTGCAAAGCGACGATCCGAATACACTGGGGTAAGCCCCAATATAGGATGGAAACTCAAGTTTATAGAGGAAGACGACTGGGGGCAAGCCCCAATATATGACGAGAAACTCTAATCTGCAGGAAGAAATGACTGGGGGCAGGCCAGGAAGGATGACAGATAAACCTGATAACAAGTAATTGGATGAAGATTTTGGATTTATGACATGAACATCTCTTGAAATCAATAACCTAAGGGTACGTAGGTTAAGTGAAAGGGAAGTATTATTTTTAAGCATTTATCCATTTATGTTTTAATTAATATGCTCAACTCACATTAAACTCATACATAACACATCATCTTATGCATGTGTTCACTCCCCAAGTGTAGGGTTGCGAAGTAGTAATAATTTAGAAAGACCGAGTATCGTTCCCACAGAGATTTATGTATATAGGTATTCTTAGAATTTGTCTAAAATAACTAATAATTAAGATCCTATTAAGAACTAAAGCTAGAAAATAATGATTTGGGTTTAAACAGTGAATGTGTAAGGTAATATCAATCTAAAAAGGCACTAGAGCGCCAAGGATCCACTTTTGATAAGTTTCAATGCATCAACACAATTAGGTCTCTCACTACACAATCGGAATCGAATTCATATCTCTATCTGATCGAAATATAGAGCGGTTCAATCAACAATTATCTAAAATGGTTGCTTATTCATTGATTCGATTCCCACAACAATGCTTAAGCTTTGGGCACACTCAATTATGTAAGCTAAGCCTCTTTCTAATCTAGTTGAGATTCATAACCATAGCTTTCATCAAATCCTGTTACTAGACCTGATTATAGCCAATGATTAGAATTCTAATTAAATAAAAATCAATCAGTAAACAACTATTTCAAATTATAACAAAAGATAAGAACTTTAGTTGAATGAGTTCCCACATGAAGATCAGCCCATTGTACACAAGGCAATCAAAGGGTCTACCATGCCCGGAGTCGATGATAGATCAATGAACTATACAAGCATAACCAATGCTCAGAAGATAAGCTACTAAGTTTAGAATCACTAAGAATCACATGAGCCCGGAGTCATCAAGAGATCAAAGTAAAACCAAATTAGTACTTGATTCAAACTCATATTGAACTAAATTCTTCAATTAAAATATAAAAAGGAAACCTAGGTTGCATCAATCCATCAAAAACAAATCAAAAGCTTCACGTCTTGGCCCTAGCTAAGAGGTTTTAGTTCATCTCTAACATCCTTGAACTAAAAGCCTTAAAAACATAAAAACTACTAAAACTGGAAGAAAAACTAAGAAAACTTGAAGTAGAATCCGTCTCCTAAGCCTCCTTGATGATCCCCACGTCCTAGCATGCCCTGGTATGAAGAGAAGAAGCCCTATTTATAGATTGGCGTGGAAGATTCCCGATTGCGCAAGGAAATACGCAATTGCGCAGAGAAAATCGGAGCTTCACGCACAAGCTGTTACGCTGACTACCGGTCGCACGACCGGTCTGAGCCTGTGGACGACCGGTCGCACGGCTGGTCGCAAAACTGCGAAAACAGTCCAATGACTTTTCATAATTTCAGAACCCAGATTTTATTTCAAGGACCGGTCGCACGACCGGTCTGAGTAGTGGACGACCGGTCGCACGACCGGTCATGGGTAGTCTAGCAAACTTTGGGCAGTAGGGTCTCTTCTGTTGAACAGTCAGACCGATCGGACGACCAGTCCTAGACTTTGGACGACCGGTCGCACGACCGGTCTTGAGTGTATTTCTCTTGTCTTCTTTTCTTCTCTCCTTTGCTTCTTTCTTCCACCCTTTCATGCTTAGTCTTGTGATCTTCAATGCTTGTAAATAGTATCTTTAAGCCTTCCTTTGATAAATCCTCTCTCTTATTCCTACAATCACAAATCCATACATTAGATTAGTCTTTAAACCAAGAAACTATGCACAATGAGTGATGAATTGGGGTTAGAATATGCACAATTAAGAGCTCAACAGCATGCTAGTCTCAAACACACAACATCAAGTGGTAGTTTAGTAAAACAATCATTGTCATTACTTTGAATCATGAAGCACACAATTAACAGTTCTAATGTCGACTACATCAGATACGAGTATCAGTTGAGCATTCAAAATAAATTTCCAACATTGCTTTTGTCTGATAATGACTGTAAAGAGCAAAAGAGCAAGATTACAACTTCCCCTGACACCTTGCTAAGATCTGCATCACGTCTTTCCATGTTGCATCCGTGGCGCCTTTGCTTTCACTAGTACCAGTGCAGGATCCGGGAAGTCATGAAGTTCGGTTTCTAAATCTGCCATTTACCTGCGCAACGCCTCTCTTTCACTCTCGAGCCTTGCAACCATGACACGGTTCTAGTAACGACAAGGTCGAGACGAGCAACCTCAAGATTTATGGCCGCTTCTTCTATTTGCAGCCTCACGATCTTGGATCTGACATCAGCAAGACGATTAATACACCCCGAGCGTTGAGTCTCACTATCTTCTAAAGTCGTTCTAGCATCAACTGTCGAATGTTCTCACTGTTCTGCGACAGGCTGTAAAGAAGACAACACTCACCGTTTCACTTCAGCCATAGGGTCAGATTCAATCTGTTCAGCCATAGCAACCTGCACAATAGAGTCCTCGAAAGAAGAAATGTGGCACACTACTTTGGAAACATCAGGCCTGATTCCCCAACACAAGCTTCCAACGCTTTCATTCCAGCTCCCAGTTATACCACTCACCATTCGCTTCCCCAAGTGTAGGGTTACAACATAGTAATAATTCGGTAGCGACCGAGATCGTTCTCAGGGACTTGTTTAGGAATTCACAAAACTACTTATAATATTCTCTAATTGAGATCAAACTAAACAGATTTTAGACTATGAACGTAGAGAAGTATTCTTAAACTAAAAGTGATTGTAATTAATATAAAAAAGCATTAGGGGTTCAAGGATCCACTTGTAGCAATCCTTAATGTATAATTTGCTGTGGTGTCCCAATTACACAACTAGAATCGAAATCAAATCCTATTTAGCCGGATGATAGAGCAGTTAATTCAGCAAAATAGTCCAATTCCTGTGTTGGTCATAAACATGATTCCCTTAATTCAACTTAGGACTTGAGCACACTCAATTGCATAGGTCAATCCTAGTTCTAATAGGTTAAGATCACAGCCATAATAATCATCAAACCCTGTCATAAGGCTTAACTCTATCATGATTTGAACTTTATTCAAATCACATGCATAAGCAACACCTAAATCAGACTTTAGAACAGAAGGTAGAACTTCGGTTTGAAGTTCCCACATGAGGATCTAAATCTAGAGCGTCTTAAATCCGATTCCTCGGAGTGTACAAGTCTAGATCCATGCATAATAACTAAGAACTAAAGCAATTCTTCCAAACATCCATGAATCATCATAAGATCAAGAAAAACTGCTTAGAACTTTATTCAAACTTCAATAAACCATTGTTCTTCAATAAAAATTCAAACTTGGAACTAAATAAACGAATTAAAGCATCTTAGATTCACTACAAGCTTCACCTCTTAGCCCTAGCTAAGAGGTTTAGCCGATCATGATCCAAGGAAACATGAAATCAACTAAAAACATGAACTAGAAAGCAAACTAGAGAAGGGAGTTGTAGAACTCCGTATCCGTCTTTCTCAGCCTCCCACCTTCATAGATCTCTTATAGGATACCTTAGGAACAAGTTAGAGGAGTCCTTTTATAGATTTTGAGCCTTGGTTGCCAAGAAACTTCAAGAAATCCCACAAAAATAGCGTTTTGCGCAGAGAAATTCGGACTCTAGAAGTTTCTGGCGGCCAGAGAAATGTCTCAAAACACAGAAAACTCTGGACGTTATTTTACACAGGCCGGTCGGCCAGTCCATCCGACCGGTCGGTCAGTGGGTTAGGCTTCATAAAAATTTTCCAAAGAAATCTCTATTTCTGGAGGGTTTGGCCGGCCAGCAGGTGGCTGTGTCCGGCTGGTCAGTGGACTTGTAAAATGCTGATTTTTCAGCTTTCCCTCCCTTATCTTCAATGCAACTTTGCTCCACCTTTGGTCATTCACTCCTTTGATCTTCAAGGCATGTAAGAAAGGGCTTCTAAGTCTCAAATTAATGAAGTCTCTCTCTCATTCCTACAATCACAAAACCATGCATTAGGTAGGTCTTCAAACATGTAATTCAAGCATAGTTAGTGTTGAAATGGGGTTAGAATATGCATTTCTAAGAGCTCAACACACACCCCGACCAGCATTTTGCTAGTCCCGAGCAAAACATGCGTGAAACAAGTTCCATTCTCTAAAAAACAACTCTCCTTAAAAAAATTACGCTTCTATTCATTCCAAGACATGCAAGTAAAAAACAAAATGGGTGATAGAAGTTGAGAACCTTAAATTCTCAAAACATAACAAGCGTTCATATGGAATTCCCGCTGATTGATTGATAAATAGAAGTATCCAAACAAATTTAACCTAGTGTGCATAGTGAATGTTCATCTCATGAATTTCTGGGATTAGCTTCTTCATGAATCAGCTAGATTAGGGATCTGAAGGTGTATAGATCAACAACAAGCTTACGATAGGAATTTTCCTTACTGCCCTTCCGACGGCTTTCACACTACTTCCATTCCTGGCTTTAGTTACGGGTTGACCATCCCCCGGTTGGTAATAAGTAGCGCTTTTCTAAATTTTCCACCATATTCCTATATTCCCACATTAGATAGGATTTTTAGAAATCCATATCTTTCGTTCTTTTCCCATGGACAAGGATGGACAAAGTACCCCGGCTTGGTTCCTCAACACCTCAAATTTAAGTCTAGCTATCCACAATTCTACATAATCCTTTCAAACCATGAAAATCATGTAATGTGAACTAGGTATAAAAGTGTTCAAATTTTTTATCAATCATATAAATAGGGGAATTCTCATAGAAAACTATTATCTTAGAGATATTTTAAGATGCTTAACATTACTCACTTCATATCGCTTTTTCTTATACTCGTATCATATCGAATGTATAGAAATGAAGTTTTCCAAAGGAGTTTTGAATTTTAAAAAAATTAAAAAATTTTCTACATACCATTGCTCGAAATGTTACAAAACACTACCTTCATCTAGAAGTCTCACCCCCAACCAAATCTTACATTGTTCTCAATATAAATGATATGCGATGAGCAAAATATGAGAGCAATGATAAAAATAAGAGTGAGGAATAAGAGTACCTGAGAGAGTAAGTGTTGAAAATTTACATCCTTTTAACAAACCTATGAAAAACAAATAAAACAAAAACAATAAAATCCTACTCCTAAACTACTTTATACCTCCATCAGACTAGGAGATCAAATATCCTGATACACAGGATCAATCAGAGGTGTGGACATACCTTCTGAGGGAAAGTTCTCAAAGAACGGCTTTAAACGTTGACCATTTGCTTTAAAGATGTTGTCGTTCCTTGGATTCAACAACTCGACAGTCCCATAAGGATAAATAGTTTTCACAATGAAGGGACCGGTCCATCAAGACTTAAATTTCTCCAAAAATAAATGTAGCCGAGAATTATACATAAGGACATTTTAATTAATCATAAAGGTCTTATGAAGGATGTTCTTATCATGGAACACCTTCGTCTTGTCCTTGTAAATTCTCGCATTTTCATATGCCTCATTCCAAAGTTCCGCAAGTTCATTCAATTGAAGTTTGCACAACGAGCTTGCTTTGTCAGAATCGAAATTCATTTTCTTTATCGCCCAATATGCCCTATGTTTCAATTCCACAGGCAAGTGACAAGCTTTCCCATAGACAAGTCTATATGGAGACATTCTAATGGAGGTCTTAAAAGCTGTACGGTAAGCCCAGGGCGCATCTGTAAGTCGAAGTGACCAATCCTTGCGATCGGGGTTTACTGTTTTCTCTAAAATATGTTTGATTTCCCTGTTGGATATTGTTCGCTCGCCTCAAGTGTAAGGCTGCGATGTAGTAATAAAACTCGGTAAGACCGAGGTCGATCCACAGGGAATTGGAAAATAGATTCCAAACTATTCCAGCAACTCAGTTTGCAATAGATATGAGGTTTAATTGGAATAGTTATTCTAAAACAGTAACTTCATGAAAATTAGTAGTTTAAGGTACTAAGGCATTCAAGGATCCACTTGTAGCAATCCCATGTCAATCCAATCAATCCAAGCAAGATACACAACTAGATTTGAAGTCCTATCTCTCATCTAGTTGGACAATAAAGCATTAAACACATTCAATCCCATTCAAGTTGAACTTCCAAATTCTAGTCCCATTCAACACATGTAGACTTCGAAATCATAGCCTTCGGAGTAACAGCCATGCCTATGGACTATGGTTTGCTCAAGGATTACTATAATTCGAATCTAAACACCACAACATATGATAATCTCAGAGAATTGCAAGGAATTCATGTCCGGAGCACATGAACTCTCATAAAACATCTTAAACTACCGACTTAAGGGACTAAAAGATTAAAAACCCAAACTTGAATTAAAATTACTTGAATTAAACTGAATCAAACATGGAAATTAGCTACAAGCTTCACCTCTCAGCCTTAGCTGAGAGATTCTAGCCGAGCATTGTCATACTACAACTAAAACTCATGAAAAAAAGCATAAAAACTAGAAAAATCGGAGTTTGGAGGGTTGCAGATGCTCCACGACGGCTTCCTCTCTCTAGCACCACGTCCCTTAGCTTCTATGATGACCTAGGAAGAGCCCCTAGGTGTCCTTTTATAGTGAGGACACTCGGTTGCGTCAGAATCTTCCAGAAACCGCGTAAGGTTACGCAGTACGCAGCAAATTTCGGAACCAGAAATAGAAATTTCCTGATTTTTCTGCATGGCCGACCGGTCGGACCTACTTTGCAAATAGTCCAGAGGGTTTCCCAGCAGCCATGACCTGTTGATCGACCGGTCACGACTGGTCGGACCAAACTGGTCATGCGTCCAGCGAGCTCAGCAGCAGCACCGACCGGTTGGCCTGACCGGTCGAGACCGGTCGGACCAACTGGTCCTTCTTCCAGTGGTGTCCAGAGGCGTGGCTGACCGGTCGGACCAACTGTTCTTCTTCTTTTTCTTCTTTTCTTTATTCTCTTTTCTCCCTCTTTCTTCTTCCTTCTTTGGTCCACCTTGGACCTTCATTCACAGGTACTAAATGGACCCTTTTTGGTCTCCAATTGAGTGAAGTCTGCTCTCATCCCTACAATCACAAAACATGCATTAGATGGGCCTTTTAATCATGAAAACCATGCATATAATGTGATGTAGTAGGCTATGCAATGTATAAATTGGAGGTTCAACACACACCCCAACCAGCTTTTTGCTAGTCTCGAGCAAAACATGCGTGAATAAGTTCCAACCTCCAAACCCAACTCTCCTTCAAAAACCATGTTTCTATCCATTCCAAGACATACAAGTATAAAATTTGGAGAAACTAGGTGATAGAAATTGCAAACTCAAACTCTCAAAGCATAAGAAGTGTCTACATGAAATTCCCACTGATTGATTGATAAATAGAAGAACTCGAACAATTTCAACCCAGTGTGCATAGTGAAAGTTCATCTCATGAGTTTTTGGTATTGTATTCTTCATAGTCAGCTAAACTGTAGATCTCAAGGTGCACAGAGTAACAACAAGCCTATGACAGGAATTTATCTTACCGTCCTTCCGACGGACTTTCACACTATGTCCCATTTTCGGCTTTGGTTACGGGTAGACCATCCCCCGGTTGGTAAAAGGTAGCCCTTTTCGGAATTTTCCACCATTTTTCCTTCATTCCCGATTTCATCATTTCTTTTCCTTTTTCTTTTAATTTAGATAGGATTTTTAAAAATCCATATCTTTCGTTATTTTCCCATGGACAAGGATGGACAAAATACCCCGGCTTGGTTTCTCAATACCTTTTAAATCAAAGTCTAGCTAATCCACAAATCACATAATCCTTTCAACCATGAAAATCGTGTAATGTGAACTAGGTGTAAAAAGTGTTCAAATTTTTTATCGATCACAACAATAGGGGAACTAACATATAAAACCTATTATGTTGGGAGAAATTCAAGACTTACAACGTCACACACTTCGTATCTCCTCTTCTTATACTCATATCATCTTGGATGCATGGAAATAAAGTTTTCTAAAAGAGTTTTGAAATTTTAGAAAATTCGAAAAAAATTGTGCATATGAGGCTCGAAATGTTGCAACATGCTAGATGAAGAATCTCATCTCAACCCCCAACCAAATCTTCCATTCTCCTCAATGTAGAAAGATATGTAATGAGCATGAACATGAGAGCAATGGTAAAATATGAGAGAGTGAGAACAATATTACCTGAGAGAGTGATCATGGAAGTCTGCAACTCCAATAACTAAATCCTAATAAAACAGTAAAACTAAACAACTAAACCTACCTAAGCTATACCTCCGTCAGACTAGGAGATCAATCATCCTGATACACAGGATCATTCAGAGTGATGGACATGTCCTCTGAATCAAATTTCTCAACAAATGGTTTAAGGCGTTGTCCATTAATTTTAAAACAATTACCATTCGCTGCATTCTCAATCTCCACAGCCCCATGAGGAAAAACTTCTTTGACAATATATGGGCCGGTCCATTCGAGATCGTAATTTTCCCGAAAAAAGATGAAGTCAGGAATTATACAACAGTACTTTCTGTCCTTCATGGAAAGATTTCCTGAAGATGTGCTTGTCATGAAAGGCCTTCATCTTACTCTTGTAAATTCTTGAGTTCTCATATGCATCGTTCCGGATTTCATCAAGCTCATTTAATTGAAGTTTGCGAAGCGAGCTAGCCTTGTTAATGTCAAAATTTAAAGCCCGAATTGCCCAATAGGCTTTGTGTTCTATCTCCACAGGCAAGTGGCAAGCTTTCCCATAGACAAGTCTATAAGGGGACATTTCAATGGGTGTCTTGTAGGTGGTACGGTGAGCCCAAAGTGCATCATCTAATCTTAGGAACCAATCCTTGTGATCCGATCTCACCAGCCTTTTCCAAAATCTGTTTGATTTCCCTATTGGAGATTTCAGCTTGCCCACTTGTCTGTGGGTGGTATGGGGTACTCACTTTATGCCTAATACCGTATTTCTTCATTAAAGCTTCAAAAGGTTTGTTGCAAAAGTGAGAACCACCATCACTAATGATGGCTCGAGGCGTCCCAAATCTAGAGAGTATGTTTTCTTTGAGGAACTTGAGAACCGTACGATGATCATTGGTTCTACATGGGATAGCCTCTATCCATTTAGACACATGTTTACGTCGAATTTTGTAACAGGGTCCTCCGAACATTCACCTTCTCTCCAAGCGATTTCCTCCTTGGACCTGAAAGGAAACAGAAAGCAACTAAGGGTGGCCGTTGGCCCTCCGATGCTTAAATTAGATAGGATGAGGTTGAAAAGAGAAGAAATAATCAACGGGGGTTAAAGATTGAGTATTGTGTACCTTTATCATCAATAGAGTCATCTATTTATAAAAATTTAAATGATCCAATCCGCTACGCAAGCTGTTTAAGATTAGTACTGATTTCATGGGATAAGTACCTTATCTCGTTAATCCTTGGATAAGGAAGTAGTCAAAACATCCTAGACGTCTAGCTGATTACGTCTCTGGATATTCGAAGCTAAGAATAGATATAAACCGAAACCGGCCTATACGGGCTACTGGTACTATGAGACGAAGGCCGTCCATGCCAGAAACCAGAAACCACGATCACTCGGATGCCGGGAGCTGCTCATATCAAGAGTGCTCGCATTTAGCATACGGAGATGCGCCTTCCGTCGAACACGAGCCGAGCTGTTCGCATTATGGAGACGCGACCCTTTCCGTCGAACCCGAGCCGAGCTACTCGCATTATGGACATGCGACCCCTTTCATCGAGCACGAGCCAAGCTGGTCGCAATTCTAGGATGCAACCGCGATTCCTCATATCTCTTTTAAAGCCAAATTTATCTACAACAGATGCCCCCCAAACCCTTGCTGTTGAGGAGCTATACTAAGGGTTTTGTTTGTATGCGTGGCTGACTGCTGGGAGAGAATCGCGCATGATTCCGCATTTATGATAGCCAGCTTTACGCAGCTTTTCCTGTCGTAAGAAATGAGGCGTCGGTCGCCACGTGTCTCCGTATTTAATGCTAGTGCCCGTTCATCTGTCGTGCCGGATGAGAGGCTGCCGCGTGTCAACCAAATCAAACGGGATGATTGCGTATAAATATCAGATTCTGCAGAAATTCTTCCATTTTCGAACTTCAGGCTGCGGAGTTTTCTTCTTTCTTCTTCTTCTTTATTTTCGGTGCAAACCTCTTTGCAGAGGTAGTCTTCCTTCCTATTTTCTTCTCCTATCTTACTTTTTCTTTGTAATGGCGGAGGTTTTTGATGAAGAGATTGTTCCTCTGGGGGATGAAACCCCTGATTCTTCTGAATCTAATAACGCCAGAGTACCGGCCGGGAGATATTCCGCCGCCGGTTACTCCTCTATACTGACGGAGGAAAGGCTTTCTAGCCTTAGGGAAAAATATCGGGTCCCAGACTTTGTTTCCTTCAGATTGCCCGGGAGAGGGGAGACAGCCAATGCACCGCCACCAGGCTGCGTAGCTTTCTACGAATATTTTTTGAAAGTAGGCGTGCGTCTTCTCCTCCATCCATTCATACGAAATTTTCTTCGTATCTACAAAATTGCCCCGGGCCAACTAATCGTTAATGGCTGGCGGGTGCTTCTAAGTACTTTTGTCCTCTGGAAGCAAGCGAATAACGATGAGTTAACCGCTGAGGAATTTTTAAGGTTATTCCAGCTGAAGAAGGCACCAGCTAGCGAGGGTTGGTACTACCTTTGCTTCTGGCATAGGAATAATTTCATTTTGGGCAACCCTTCTTCCAACTGCCCGGGGTGGAGGAAAAAGTGGTTTTATGTCTCCGGCAACTGGGAGTCTGAAATGGGCTCCGACCCCAAAGGCCATAACGTTAATCGCTATTTTGGCGAAGGTGGGTTAGGTGTTTGCTGTCTATCTGAAAGAAACAAAGCCATCGCTCTATAACGATTAATGTGCCTTTTCCTTTTCTTGTAGGGATTCCGACTGGTGTGAAGCCGAACTTACGAGGAGGACTCAACGAAAAGTTAGTTAGAGTCTACAAGCTCTCAGCGGCTGCACGCCACGTTAACGCTGCTCTAGAGCCTCATTGCCTCTGTTCTGCGGGTCTCATCTTCCAAGAAGAAATGGCAAATGTTGGAAATAAAAGGGGCGCACTAGGGGTACTTCCCCGTTTGAAGGATACGGCCTCGAAGAGGCAAAAGAAGACTACATGTGGTCCTTCAAGTGCACCTGCTCCAGCAGAAGGGTCTGCTCGCGGCCCCCAATCGCGTGCGGCTGCACCAGGAGGGGTCGCTACGACCTCTCGTACGACTGCGACCCCTCCAGTCAATGCGACCCCTTCAACTGCTGTGACCCCTCCGACTGACATTCGTGGTCAGCCGATCATCGAAGTTGTCGATAATTCGCCGAAAGGCGATCGAAGAGGGGGAGGCCTCCCTCCAAAGGGTGCAACATGCGAGCCTACTACTGCTCGCGAATTACTGACGCCCGCCTTGGGTATTGCGAGTGCTCGCGAGGCGGGCTCTAATGAGATGATTGTAGCCCAACCTTCTGGGTCGGGAACTTTTGTCATCCCACCTCACTTGCATCCAATATGCAAGTTTATGTTAGACAATATTTCTCCCAACTCCTTCGGAGGCCTCCCCAAACCAAGCCTAGAAGCTCTCTCTACCGATATCGGCGTGAGATTGCTTCAGGTAACCAACATTCTCCCATCTGTCTTTCTTTCTTTATTATCAATATGGCGGGCCACTCTAACTTCTTCTTCTTATTTTTTTTTATATATCAGAGTCTGGATCTCACGCTTCGTGTCAGATGTGACATTGAAGCAACCCGCCGCAGCATTGAAGATGCGGAAAAGAAGAAGAAGAGGATGGAAGCCGAGGTCCAAGGGAGGGACCGTTTGGTAAAGACTTTGGAAGCCCAAATCGCCAAGCTGGACGAGGAAAAGCGGATTCTCCTTGTCAAGATTCAAGCCATGACTGAACGCTTTCAGTCATTGGATCTCCAACTCGCGAAGCTTCAAGAACTCCATACCAAGAGTGAGAGAGAGAAGGAGATATTTCGTCAAGACAAGATCCAGCTTGAAGAGCAACTCAAGGATGCTCGGGCTAAGCTCGAGGAGGCCCAGCAGAGACTCCACCAGTTGAAGGATGATTCTATTCACTGGGAAGAGGAGCGGGTGGCTCTCGTCCAGATGGTATCTGACGAAGGCCCTCGTGCGGTCTAGGAATTTCGAACCTCTCAACTTTATAACGAGGAGTGATATGAAGCGTATATCGATGGTCGCGATTTTGCTGTCAGAGTTATGCAGCAGATTACTTCGACTTTTAATTTTGAGGAGTTCGAAAGGGTGGCCTTCGAGGTTGCGGCTAGAGAGCGAGCTGCCGCTGAGAATGAAGTTACTAGATCTACAGATGTTTCACCTGCTCTCGAGGCTGGTCCTGAAGTTGAGATCCGTGAGCCCGCTCAAGACGGGGATGACCAGTCTTGACTTCGTGCTATCCTTCTTCTACATTGCGTATATATTTTTTTAAAGGAAATTGCCCATGTAACCGACTTTTTAATCAATAGTAATGGAAACTTCTCTTTTCTTTAATGTTGTATACTTTTCCTAGCTTTTTCGCCCTGTGTCGATCATATACTGACTGCTCACATAACTAACTCATGAAAAAATGAATTAGACTCAATCCGGGGGTCGTATGACCATGTCCGCGTTGAGATAGACTGGTCTATCGATTGAGATTTGATTCCACCAAGGGTAGAAGATTGGTCAAGAGAACACGTATGTTCTCTTCAGGGCTATTTTTGATCCATAAAATGGAAGAAGCGACCAACAAGGATGGTTTTAACCCTACCAAAGGTAGGCAATTGGCCAAGAGAATGTATGTATTCTCTTCGGGGCTATTCGAGTCCAAGTAAATGGAGTAGCGACCAAAAGATTTCTTCAATCCTTAATTCATTCGAATGTCGTTAAGAGTTACATCGAATCAAGGGAAATATTGCAGCAAGTGTTCCACGTGCCAAGGGCGACGTACGGGTCTTCCCTGCATATCTTCAAGATAGTAAGTGCCGGGTCGCACAATTTTGATGACTCGATACGGGCCTTCCCAATTTGGATCAAGTGATCGAGCAGGACCCCGAGGTTCTGTCTGAGAACTAAATCGCCAAGCTGGAAAGCTTTAGGCCGAACTTTAGCGTTACGGTAACGAGCAATGCGCTGCTGATACGCTGCTGCACGCATCTGGGAGGCAATTCTCGTTCTTCCAAGAGATCGAGGTGAAGTCGAAGATTTTCCTTATTATAAGTGGGATCGTACTACTCGATCCGGTACAAGGGTACTTGAATTTCAACTGGTACTACCGCGTCGGTACCGAACGCCAAGGAGAATGGAGTTTCGCCCGTAGACGTATGAGTCGTAGTCCTATACGCACATAAGATTTCTGGCAGGAGTTCTGGCCACATGCCTTTACACTCATCGAGCTTAGTTTTCAAATGATGCTTGATGATTTTATTCACTGCCTCAACTTGCTCATTTGCCTGAGGATGATACAGAGCGGTGCGGAGGTTGCGTATCTTCCACTTTTCACAAAATTCATCGAAACTTGCGTTGTCGAATTGCGTTCCGTTGTCGGTAATTATAGTGTGGGGGAGTCCATAACGGCATATGATATTTCTCCATATGAACTTAGTAGTTTGTTTCTCAGTGATTTTGGTTAATGGTTCTGCCTCGGCCCATTTGGTGAAATAATCGACCCCCACTATCGCGAACCTATTTTGTCCTTTTCCAGTAGGCAAGGGCCCGATGATATCGACCCCCCATTGCGCGAAAGGCCAAGGGCTATCAACTGGAGTCATTTGCTCGGACCGTACATGAGGTATAGGAGAGTATCGCTGGCACTTGTCACATTTTTTAGAGAGTTCAATTATGTCTGCCTTCATAGTGGGCCAATAGTAACCTTGCCTCATTGCTTTATACGCTAGGGATCGCCCCCTTGGGTGGTTACCACATGCCCCCTGGTGTATTTCATCTAGAACACGATGTGCTTCTTCTGGGTGAAGACACCTTAAATAAGGCAAAGAAAAACTCTTACGTAATAGGATCCCATTCTGTAAAGTGTACCTGGTAGATCGATATCGGATTTGTCGTGCGGTTTTCTTGTCGTCTGGAAGAACTCCATCTCTAAGATAAAGAGTGATGGGATCCATCCAACATGGAGACGGATGTATCGCAATCACCTGCTCGAGAGTTGCTTGGTCGATATTCGAGTTCTGAAGATACTCGATAGGAATTGAATATGATAACTTAGATTCTGGTGCAGAGGCGAGTTTTGCCAACGAATTAGCGAGTTTATTCTCCTCGCGGGGGATGTGGATTATTTCATAATTCTTCAGTTTTGCAAGCAGAATGAGCACTCGAGATTTATATAAGGCCATCCTTTCTTCTTTTGCTTCGAATTCGCCAAGTACTTTATTGACAATGAGCTGAGAATCACTGTGAATGAGTAGGTTTTGAATTGAAAGGACGTTTGCTAGTTCGAGGCCAACGATCAGGGCCTCATATTCTGCTTCATTATTTGAGATGCGAGAATCGAAACGTAAAGCGTATTGAAAATGCGACCTGTCTGGGGCGACTAGAATAAGGCCCGCTCCACTACCAGTGGTCCGTGAGGACCCGTCCACGAAGAGTGACCAGGAAGGCTGGTCGCTGATCGCGGCATTTTCATCGGAAGAGGAATATGTGAATTCGGCGATAAAGTCAGCTACAGCCTGGCCCTTGATTGCAGTCCTGGGGCAGAATGATATGTCGTGCTCACTGATCTCGACCGCCCATTTAGTTAATCGTCCGGAAGCCTCAGGTTTTTGAAGGATCTGCCGTAGCGGATGATTTGTTGGTACTAAAATAGAGTGGGCTTGAAAGTATGGTCGCAGCTTTCGAGCTGCCGTGACTAAAGCCAGAGCCAGCTTTTCCATATCAGAGTACCGAGTTTCAACGTCTACCATTGCTCGACTGATATAATAAACGGGCCTTTGTATCCCGAAATCTTCTCTTATTAAAGCGGCGCTAATGGCCGTGGAGGATACAGATAAATAAAGGATGAGTTCTTCGTGCAGCATAGGTTTAGATAAAACAGGGGGTGTGCTCATATATTGCTTCAGTTGTTGAAAAGCTTCTTCGCACTGTGATGTCCACTCACAATCAGATTTGGCTGTGGCACGGAGGAGCTTGAAGAAGGGTAAGCACTTGTCAGATGCTCGCGAGATGAACCTATTCAACGACGCAATGCGACCAGCCAGACGTTGGACGTCCTTAAGAGTGGTCGGGGATTTCATCTCTATCAATGCTTTTATTTTTTCAGGATTTGCCTCAATTCCTCGCTGGCCGACCATAAATCCAAGAAATTTTCCAGCAGACACTCCGAACACACATTTTTCTGGGTTTAAGCTTCATCTGATATTTCCTCATCAGGTCGAAGGCTTCTCGAAGATCTGAAAGGTGATCGTCTTCTACGACACTTTTCACGAGCATGTCATCCACATATAATTCCATATTCCTGCCAATTTGCGTGGTGAATATCTTGTTGACGAGACGCTGATAGGTGGCCCCTGCATTTTTAAGACCAAACGGCATTACCTGGTAGCAATATAGACCTCGGTCAGTGATGAAGGTAGTATGCTGGCTATCGGGCGGATGCATCATGATCTGGTTATAACCAAAATAAGCGTCCATAAAACTGAGCAGAGCATGCCCAGCTGTTGAATCAACCAACTGGTCGATTCTCGGGGTCGGGAAGCTATCTTTGGGGCACACTTTGTTCAGATCTGAATAATTGACGCACATTCTCCATTTGCCGTTGGATTTTCGAACGAGAACTACATTCGCGACCCATTCTGGGTAGTCAGCTTCTTTTATGAAATTGACCGTAAGCAGCTTCTCGACTTCAGCCTTGATCGCCATTTGCCTTTCTGCAGTCAAGGCACGTCGGCGCTGGTGGACGGGTTTATACTTCAGGGTCGATGTTCAGACGGTGTGCAATGACACTAGGGTCAATGCTAGGCATGTCTCGGTGAGACCAGGCAAACACATCTTGATATTTAGTGAGGAGGCAGATCAAATCTGGTCGAATGACATTCCTCAAAGAGGATCCCACACAAACAACTTTGGATGGGTCATCTTCATTTAAGCGAATCGCTACTGTCTCTTCCCCGGGAGTTCCTGATTGGAGAGCATCCTCTCTTGGGTCCAGTGAGGTATCCGCTGGGGAGTTGGATGAACCTTGTGCTACCATCATAACTGGCGTCGCTTGTGCTTTCTTCCGATCTTGTAGGGCTATCTCATAACAAGACCGAACCTCTTTCTGGTTTCCTTGTACAACCCCAACACCATTCGATGTAGGAAATTTGACGCACAAATACAAAGGATGTAAAGCTGCCCCAACCTTATTAAGAGATGGCCGCCCTAAAATGGCGTTGTATGCTGATCTTCGGTCCACCACGAGAAAATTTATGAAGATAGTCGTCTTCGCTGGACTCTCCCCAAAGGTGACTGGAAGGTCAATGCTTCCTTCAGGTGTCACCACTTCGCCCCCGAAGCCGATGAGGGGAGTTGAGACTGGCTTGAGTAGGCTTCTGGCGAGTGCCATTTTGTTGAAAGCCTCCAGGTATAGAATATCAGCAGAGCTACCTGTATCCACCATAATACGATGAGTCAAATAATTTGATACCTTTAGTGTGACCACGATGGAGTCTTCGTGAGGGAAGTGAATTCCCTCAGCATCTTCGAGGGAGAAGAAAATTGGAGGATGATTGGTTTTTGATGCGTTGGGCGTCTGTTCCAGCCAATAGATATGCTGGGGCTTCTTGGACGCCTTACGAGCGTATGCTTTCTTGAAGCTCGAGAATCCCCCCCCCCCCCGCAAGCCGGTCCCCCGGCGATGGTCCGTATCTCCCCGGTGGGCTCAGCGTCTTCTTGCGGAGTATGTCGATGAGGTGATTTCTTCTGTTGTAGCGAGGCTTCGCCCCTTTTTGGTGAGCGACCTTGCCGGACAACATAATCTTGAAGATGACCTTTTCGAATAAGAGCCTCTATGTGGTCACGCAAAGATATACAATCTTGGGTAGTGTGCCCATGATCTTTATGAAAATAACAAAACTTGCTCTTGTCTCTTTTCTCAGGGTCAGATTTTATTTTTGCGGGCCATTTCACATATGGTTTATGCTTAATCTCCATTAGCACCTTTTCTGGAGGCCGATTAAGGGGGGTGTAGTTATGGTACTTACCAGAGTAAACTTTCTTGGGAGAGCGATCTCGCCGATCGCGCCTATACTTCTTATCCAAAGAAGAGACTTCCTCCGGCTTGTGTTTCTTACCTTGTATACCATGACGTGCTAATGCCACCTCTTCTGCATTGATATATTTCTGAGCTTTAGCTTGGAATTCTGTCATAGTTTTGGGAGGATTCTTATCCAAAGCGAATCTGAATTTTTTGCTGGTGATCCCAGCTATTAGGGCGGTGAGGCCTTTCTCCTCGGTATAACCTTCAGTTTGGACTGCTTCGGTTGTGGACCGCATTGTAAACTCCTTTATTGTTTCCCCATGCTGCTGTTTCAAATCCATTAGGTGAGACGCCGATTTTTTGGTACGGATGCTTCCCATGAATTGGGAAAGGAACAGCTCCAATAGCTGTGAAAAGGATCCGATAGATCGAGGTTTCAACCGAACCAAGTACGAGCTACTTCTTTTAAGGTTAGGGAAAAGGCCCTACACATGATTTCCGACCCATGTCCCCCTAGCTCCATAAGAGACCTATGAGTTTCCAGATGTTCGAGAGGATCGCCGGTACCTGTATATGGGGTGATGACGGGTGTACGATATTTTATTGGTAGAGGTGCTTCCATGACTTCGCTGGTGAAAGGGAACTCGGATCGATGTATCGACGCCACAGCGGCTGATGGTCGATTCACCTGATATCGTTGCTCCATATCATCAAAACGATCATGGATCTTCTTGAGATCTCCTTCCCATGGTAGAGTATAACCAGATGCTTCAACGGTGGACCCATGAGATTGTTGTTGGCGGAAAGCACTCGAATGTATGGAATGTGGGGATAATATACGGGGTTGGTTGTCGACTGGCGTTCGGTTCGACGGAGGTTGATTTGGTTGGACCTGTGGCTCGTCAATAGAATGTCTGGAAGCCACTGGTATGGGTTGCGGTGGCAACCCTTCGGAGGGTTGTCTTTGTGGCTCCAGGAAATGCTGATCAAGCCGATTAGACAGGGCTTGAACTCCGGCGTTGAGGGTTAGAAGGGTATTTCTGAGGAAATGCATGACGTCTTCTTGACTTCCGAAAACCTAAAATAACGGGCTCACTGATGACACGTTTGGAGCTCCTTGAAGGATGTTTATTGAAGTGGTTTGAGGAACAGGCACTGATTCCGTAACGTCAGGCGGAGGTAATGTTTGCCTTGATGTGGAAGGATGAACAGTCTTTTTAGGAGGCATGGTGGAAGGATTTTGATCAGTGGTAAGAACGATTGACTGTGATGATCAAATCGTTCCCATAGACGGCGCCAAACTATTTACGTCGAATTTTGTAACAGGGTCCTCCGAACGTTCACCTTCTCTCTAAGCGATTTTCTCCTTGGACCTGAAAGGAAACAGAAAGCAACTAAGGGTGGCCGGCGTCCAGCCGTTGGCCCTCCGATGCTTAAATTAGATAGGATGAGGTTGAAAAGAGAAGGAATAATCAACGGGGGTTAAAGATTGAGTATTGTGTACCTTTATCATCAATAGAGTCATCTATTTATACAAATCTAAATGATCCAATCCGCTACGCAAGCTGTTTAAGATTAGTACTAATTTCACCGGATAAGTACCTTATCTCGTTCATCCTTAGATAAGGAAGTAGTCAAAACATCTTAGACCTCTAGCTAATTACGTCCCTGGATATTCGGATCTAAGAATAGATATAAACCGAAAATGGCCTATACGGGCAGCTGGTACTATGAGACGAAGGCCGTGCATGCCTAGAAACCAGAAACCACAATCACTCAGATGCCGGGAGCTGCTCATATCAAGAGTGCTCGCATTTAGCATACGGAGATGCAACCCCTTCCGTCGAACACGAGCCGAGTTGTTCGCATTATGGAGATGCGACCCCTTCCGTCGAACCCGAGCCGAGCTGCTCGCATTATGGAGATGCGACCCCTTTCATCGAGCCCGAGCTGAGCTGCTTGCATTCTGGAGATGCGACTCCTTTCATCGAGCATGAGCCAAGCTGGTCGCAGTTCTAGGATGCGACCGCGATTCCTCACATCTCTTTTAAAACCAAATTTATCTACAACAACATAGTCTACGGCAAGCAATATATAGACATGTCCAAATGATGAGGGGAATGATCCCATGAAATCGATGCCCCAACAGTCAAAGACTTCAAGATATTAAATTGGGGTGAGAGGCATCATATTTCGACGGGATAGTCCTCCTAACTTTTGGCAGCGCTTGCATGCTTTGCAAAACTCGTGGGTGTCCTTGAATAGCGTGGGCCAATAAAAACCACACTGCAGAATTTTTGTAGTAGTTTTTTTGGCAAAAAAATGACCCCCACATGCTTGATCGTGACAAAAGGAGATGACAGAATTATGTTCATCATCAGGGACACATCTCCTTATAATTTGGTCTGGGCAATATTTAAACAATAAAGGTTCATCCCAGAAAAATTTGTGCACTTCCCTTAGAAATTTATGTTTGTCCTGCGTAGTCCAATTAATCGGCATCGCACCTGTGGAAAGATAATTGGCTATGTCAGCGTACCATGGTGGATGCATAGCAACAAAGAGTTGCTCATCAGGGAATGAGTCCTCATGGGCGACTCGTCAATGGAATTAGGTAGGTGTTGGGGCTCAAATTTGCACCCATTGTAAAACAACATCCCATGGTCTATTGACAATGATTTGGATCAGTTTTGAGGCCGAGAAAGCCCTGCAAATGCTAGCATAACCCTAATCGCTCGATAGCGACCAAAATCCGTAAACAGCATTTCAGAGCAGAACTGGACATGCGCTTCACCGCCAAATGGTCCGGAATGTCCTAAAACCCCTAACCTGCAAGTTTCGAAGTCATCCAATGCATACATTTACCTGCGCACTTAGAAATGCATTTCATCTCTGCCCGAAACTAACCAAAAAGGGTCCGTAAGCCTACAGCTATCATTTCAGAGTGGAACTGGACATGTGCTTTGCCGCCAAATGATCCGAAATGTCCTAAAACCCTTAACTTGTGAGTTTTGAAGTCATCCGGTGCATATTTTTACCTGCGCACTTCGAAATGCGTTTCTTCCCTGCTTGGAGCTGACAAAAAAGGGTCTGTAAGCCTATAGCTACCATTTCAGAGTGAAACTGGACATGCGCTTCACCGCCAAATGATCCAGAGTGCCCTAAAACCCTTAAATAACAAGTTTGAAGTCATTACGATGCATATTTCCATGCGCACGCTCCCCGGAACAACGTTCCTATACGACAAGCCGACCCGGAGGCTCCAAATTAGGAAGGAAGTACCAAAATTGGCAACATATAGACTTTCAAACCCCACCCCGTTCATTCAGGAGGTCAATCCTAGCCTAGAATTGGCTTGGCGACAGTGAGTGCATGTTTAGAAAAGGTAGCTGTCCTTTGGAAGTCCCGCGTCGGAGCTGAAATCCTGAAATTTTTTAAGTGCTGAAATCCTGAAAATCTGGCTAAGTAGTGGGAAAGCGCCGGCAAAGGAAATGCGCATGGCCTCCCACCACATGCACCTACACCCTATTGATGAAAGGAAGTGAATTGAATACTTTTTTTCGGAAAGCGCCGGGAAATGCGCCGGAAAAAGACATGCGCCCGGATCCTGCACATGCGCCCAGATTTTTCCCACCACATACGCCTGGTTTTTTTACCACATGCACCGGCCTTCTCAGTACATGTGCCAGGCCAGACCTAAACCCGATTACCTCCCTATAAATAGCAAGGTCACTTCCTGTTCAGAGGGAGAAATCATCTTCTTCCGACCTCAGAATGATGCAAGCATCACATGCGCCCGCTCCATTGCGCCTCACCGGATGCCTTGGCCAGAGTGGATTCCCTCGCCGGAATCCCAAGTTCAGGGAGAAATCCTGAAATTTTTCTAATTGTTGGGCACATGCACCGGCTTTCCCCCTGCATGCGCCAGCTTTTCCCCACATGCGCTGGCTTTTCCCCGCCGAAAAAAACCTAAAAATCCACCAAGTCGAAGAGGGACATGCGCCCACCATTTGGGTCCAAGCTCATGTGCACCACCACATGCGCTGGGATTGCTTCCCATTGCTCCTTTTTTATGAAAAACATGGGCACATGCGCTCGGCTCCCCACCACATGTGCTTGAGAGCTCTACCACTACCCCATGCGCCTGCATCAGCACCCCATGCGCCTGCATACCCCCTCCATGCGCCTGGACGCTGGTTGGAGGGGTGGGCCTTCGATCGTGCGGCCCACCTTCGTCCGGGATCGGATTTTGATGAAACACTTCTCCCGGATGCGTCTCGATGAGATCTATCCATCCACCGGATCAGATTCTTCATCGGTCAATGATAAGTGGCCCAAATCAGTGTTTTGGTTCGAAATGACCAACACTAAACCAATTTGGTAGCTCTGGAAATCCTTCCGAAAGAGCCGGAAATGAGAAGAATCGGGCGGAATTGGACCGAGCCTGAGAGGAAAACTTTTCTTCTACATGACATGATACACCATAATCATGCACCGCGACGAGGTTATACGATCTCAGGACCCTCGAATACCCTAATCAAGCGGTCGGCAGGACGTGATCGCACCGCGATCTTCGTGGACATAATCCACCCCTGTTCAAAGACGGTTATCGATAATACTCATCGATTTCCCTAATCAGACCGCAAGCAGGTCAACTACTTAGTCATTTTCAGCCCTGGGAAGTGCCCTGTTGGCTTGAAAATTGACTGATGTCAGATGAAATCAACCACGATCTCAAAGACACTAAGGCAAAGCTGAAGTACTCAGGCTATCCAACAGTCGAGTTAAGCATTTACGGGGCACCGATCCCCATTATTCATAAGAAATTGGCATATGTGGGTACCCATCGGACCCTATACTTAGACGTTTGCAGGCATCGGAAACAGCCGATCCAACCTATTGAATATTGAAACCCTCAAAAGATCTTGGCTCGATAAAGCCTATTTGATCCTAAATAGATCATTGAAAATACTCAGAAGAAAGAATGTTCTCAAAGCCGAGTCACCCGACTCTAGAAGAAATATATTTATTTTGCTGTAGAAAGCTCTATTCATCCCGGATAAAGGTCCGAGGCTAAACCTAAGGGGTTATGGTTACCACGAGAAACCACAAACAAAGAGTTTTAACTAAGCTTGAAACATCCTGCTATGGATTGCCATTATGAAAAAGACAGTCGATGCCCTACCCATCAACAACGGGTCCGTCGGTTGAGCTGATGAGGCAGTTGCAGATTGTTTTCCTAAGGTCACCTGTTCATAGTAACAGGCGTGGGCTTTAGGTTATACCGACCAACATTTCGATGTTCGTGTATTCCAGCGGTCACCTGTTCACTGTAACAGGCGCGGGCCCAGAGTTGCACCACTCGATTAAAAACGTCGTTCGAGAACGTTGCGGAGTGCTCTCCTAAGGTCACCCATCATAAAAATACGGGCGCGGGCCTTGGGTTATGCCGACCAACATTCAAGGATCGTGTATTCCAGTGGTCACCTGTTCACAGTAACAGGCGCAGGCCCAGAGTTGCACCACTCGAATCCTGACAGTCTCTCAACCCGGACAATCCGAAAGAAAATGGGACATAGACATCCGGCTTGTCTAAGAAATGTGGTTCAGTCCATAACAAGAAAACAAATAGGTCTATACGACCATGAACTAAAGATCATAATCCCTGACGATTTAAATTACTTTCTCGATCTATCCGGGCTTTCTTTCTAATATTCCATCTATTGTATAACTACATTCATAGTGGAATCTTGTCGCTTTGTGCCGTGGTTTTCTCCCGTAAGGGTTTCCACGAAAAAATCTTTATGTTGTTTGTGATTTGTTTTCATTTACATTAATGCTTTCTTAATGCTTTATTTAATTTGTCTATGATGCATGCATTCATTTACTTTTGCCTTTTAATCAAGGGTGATCATCCATTGATGTAATTAATGGCTCGTAACCAGTATCACAGCCTGGAATGTGAAAGATCTCAGAATCTCTGGAATAAAATTAGCTTTGCGATATCTCCCTTGCATACACTCTGTGATTGCTTATGATTGTCTATGAATGTCTCTATACTCAGAATTCCCCCAAAATAATGAAACACAGGTAAATGATTGCTGATGAGCAGCGATTTTTCTAGTTCTAACAGTAGGACTAGGCAGGATAGATGATCCGCCACCACATTTTCTACCCCCTTCTTTTCTTTGATCTCCAAGTCAAATTCTTGAAGGAGTAGGATCCATCTAAGCAAACGGGGCTTGGCATCCTTCTTAAAAAGAAGGTGTTTCAGCGCCGCATGATCCTTGTAAACGATTACTTTGGATCCTATTAAGTAAGGCCTGAATTTGTCCAAGGCAAAGATGACGGCTAGGAGCTCTTTTTCCGTAGTTGAGTAATTAACTTGGGCGGGATTCAAGGTCCTACTTGCGTAATAGATAACATGGGGCTTCTTATCCTTCTTTTGGCCTAATACCGCCCCAATAGCATAATCGCTCGCATCGCACATCAACTCAAAAGGAATGGACCAATCTGGTGGTTGCATGATAGGGGCGGTTGTCAACATGTTTTTTAGCTTTGAAAAAGCTTATTGACATTCGGCACTCCACTCAAATTGGTTCTCCTTTTGTAGAAGGTTACATAAAGGCCTTGAGGTATGGCTGAAATCCTTTATAAATCTTCTATAGAAACCGACGTGTCCAAGGAAGGACCGCACATCGCGTATGCTTTTGGGTGGTGGTAGATTGGAAATTATGTCAATTTTTGCCCGGTCTACCTCTATTCCATTGGACGAGATGATATGTCCAAGGATTATTCCTTTATGTACCATGAAATGGCACTTTTCCCAATTTAAATCGAGGTTCTTCTCCTCACACCTCATCAAGACCAACTTCAAGTGCTTGAGGCACTCATCAAAAGTACAACCAAAAACAGAAAAGTCGTCCATAAATACCTCAAGAAACTCACCCACCATGTCCGAGAAAATACTCAACATGCATCGTTGGAATGTGGCGGGTACATTACATAGCTCGAATGGCATTCTTCGGTAAGCGAAGGTACCAAATGGGCATGTAAATGTGGTTTTCTCTTGGTCCTCCGGAGCTATCTCAATTTGGTTGTATCCAGAATAGCCATCTAGGAAGCAATAATAGGAATGGCCTGCTAACCTCTCCAAAATTTGATCCATGAATGGGAGAGGGAAGTGGTCTTTCCTAGAAACCGTGTTGAGCTTCCGATAATCAATGCACATACGCCAACCGGTGGTCACCCTAGTCGGTATAAGCTCGTTGTTGGCATTTTCTATGATGGTAATACCGAATTTCTTGGGGACAACTTGGGTAGGACTCACCCATTGGCTATCTGAGATGGGGTAGATGATACCCACATCTAATAGCTTTAACACCTCGGCTTTGACAACCTCCATCATGTTTGGATTTAGCCGTCTTTGAGGTTGTCTAGTCGTTTTTACATTTCTTCAAGGTGTATACGGTGAGTACAAACCGAAGAATCTATCCCTTTGAGATTCGCTATTGTCCAACCTATGGCTTCCCTATGTTCTTTGAGTAGCTCAATCAAGTTGAGCTCGTGGTCTTTTTTTAGGTGAGAGGCAATGACAACTGGGAAAGTTTCCTCTTGACCCAAATATACATATTTAAGCTCGGATGGCAATGGTTTAAGGTCAAGCTTCGGTGGTTTAATGTTAGAGGGTAGAGGCCTTGATGTGGTTGGTGGCAACTTTTCAAAATGGGGCCTCCACCGGCTAGTACCAACTACCGGTCTTTCTATATTCAATGCTTGCACAATTCCACTAATGATGGGGTCTTCGGAATCCATGAAATGTGCCAAGCATGCCTCCAAGCTTTCTAGTGGTTCAAGTTGGAGGAGTTCTTCTTCTTCAAAAGATTCAAGCATGTTTACCTCGAAGAACTCATCATCATCGACATCCCTATGTCTTTTGCCCAAGTGAAACACATTCACCTCTAATGTCATGTTTCCAAAGGATAGTTGCATCACCCCATTCTGCCAATTGATGATTGCGTTTGATGTGGCAAGGAATGGGCAGCCTAAGATCACCGGTATTTGAGTGCTAGCATCCAAAACCGGTTGTCTGTCCAAGACAATAAAATCTACCAGGTAGTAGAATTTGTCAACTTGGACTAGAACATCCTCAACTATCCCCCTCAGTACACGGATGGATCTATCAGCGAGTTGCAACGTGGTTTTGGTGGGTTTTAATTCACCAAGACCCAATTGCTCATATACCGAGTATAGGATTAAGTTCACACTTGCCCCCAAATCTAGCAACGCACGCTCAATCCTGTAGTCTCCAATGATACATGAGACGGTGGGACTACCAGGATCTTTGAATTTTAGGGGGGGTCTTTTGAGTGAGAATAGCACCCACTTACTCATTTAAGAAGGCCTTTTGCTGCACATTATATTTGCGTTTTGTTGTGCATAGGTCCTTTAGAAACTTGTCATAAGAGGGGATTTATTCGATGGCATCAAGCAAAGGGATGTTAATCTTGACTTGTCTGAAAATCTCTAGAATATCATGAGAGTTTGGAAGAGATTTTGGGGCAACCAATGTCGAAGGGAATGGTGCTACGGGCTTGTAAACGTGTTCCGTTTCTTGTGGGGCTAAGTTAGATCCATCCTCATCCTCAGAATTTACCGGATCATTAGGCTTGTCGGCCTTCACCGGAATAGATTTGTCAATTTGTTTACCACTTCTAAGAGTGGTGATGGATTTGGCTTGCTCCATGTGTTGGTTGGAAGGATTAGGAATGCTCACTTCATGTACTTGCTTTGGATTGGGCTAAGGTTGGGCCGGAAAGATCCCTTCCCTAGCATTCAAGCATCCCTTAATCTCATCAAACGAGACTTTAAGCTCTTGGAACATTTGCTGATTTATTTGATTGATTTGCGTTTGCCCCTGTATAAACGCTTTCAAGGTATCCTCCATTGAGAATTGAGGTGGGGCCATATTTTGCATGGGTGGCCGTCCTTGAGAGTTGGTAGGATTGCCCATGGGAGCATTCTTCTAACTGAAATTTGGGTGGTTCTTCCAACTAGTATTGTACGTATTACCCACCGGTCCATTGAAAGGCCGTTGATACCCATATGTGGCATTTGCATGTTCATGTAATACCTCTTGAAATGCAGGAATTGTGGGACAATCTTGCATAGCGTGTAAATCGGTGTTACAAATCCCACATATGGTTTCAATAGCTTCATTGGACTTTGGAACTCCACTTTTACTAAGTTCCATGGCCTCGACCTTCCTTGTGAGGTTGGCTATCCTTGCATTCACATCGTCTTCCTCCTTGAGGATATAAATCCCTCATTTCTCTCTCTTTAATAGAATTGGGGTTATTGGGTTTATCTGAGGTATCCCAAGATTGGGCATTTTCAGCCAACATGTCCAAGTAACTCCAAGCCTCATCTGGATTTTTGCTCATAAACTCACCATTGCACATCATCTCTACAAATTGGCGCATATTGGAACTTAATCCATCATTGAAAAAATTTATAATTCGCCAACTCTCATAGCCATGATGTGGGCAAGCAAGTAGGAGGTCCTTAAATCTCTCCCAGCATTGGAAGAAAGATTCACCCTCTTTAGCCGAGAAATTCATTATGGCTCTTTGAAGGGTGTTCGTTTTATGAGCTGGGAAGAACTTTTTCAAGAATTCCTGGGTCATCTCATTCCATGACCCAATCGAATGTGGTCTAAGAGAGTGAAGCCAATCTTTGGCTCTTTCTTTCAATGAAAAGGGAAAGAGTTTAAGTTTAATGGTATCTTCTGAAACATTGGTGTATTGCAAGGTAGCCACCACTTCTTCGAATTCTTTCAAGTGCAGATATGGGCGGTCAGAGTCTAGCCCATGGAACTTTGGTATAAGTTGAATTACACCCGGCTTTATGTCAATGTTTCCCCCGTTTGGTGGTAGAACCACACAAGAGGGTGTAATTGCACGGGCTGGTTGTAGGTAATCCCGTACTGATCTCATTGGATGAACGTTATGTACCTCATTCTCTCCTAATCCTTGATTTGCATTTGTAGTTGGAGTAGGGGGGAGGATTCCTTAAAGGTGTTTGATCCATACTCCCCAAACTTTCACAATGCTCTTGGTAATTTCAGACTTGTCTATAGACTGACAATGGTCCAACTAAACCACCTTCAGATTGGAGACGATTTGAGTGGTTACGTTCCCAACGGGACATAAACCACTCAACAAAAAACTAAACTAGTCCTAAATCCTAGAAATTTGAAATTAATCTGAAAATAGAAAATCTGTCAAAAGCTAAGTTAGAAAGGTATCACCTGATGCACTTTTAACTAGAGAAGAAATCCTACAAAGCAAAACAATTTGTTAGTTCTAAAAATATCAGAAAACCTATCTACTTCTACTTCTACAGCCACTAAAACAATTCGAAAACCGTTATCTAAATTCCCCGGCAGCGGCGCTAAAAACTTGCTCGCTCGCCTCAAGTGTAAGGCTGCGATGTAGTAATAAAACTCAGTAAGAACGAGGTCGATCCACAGGGAATTGGAAAATAGATTCCAACCTATTCCAGCAACTCAGTTTGCAATAGATATGAGGTTTAATTGGAATATTTATTCTAAAATAGTAACTTAATGAAAATCAATAGTTTGAGGTACTAAGGCATTCAAGGATCCACTTGTAGCAATCCCATGTCAATCCAATCAATACAAGCAAGATACACAACTAGATTTGAAGTCCTATCTCTCATCTAGTTGGAAAATAAAGTATTAAACACATTCAATCCCATTCAAGTTGAACTTCCAAGTTCTAGTCCCATTCAATACATGTAGACTTCGAAATCATAGCCTTCGGAGTAACAGCCATGCCTATGGACTATGGCTTGCTCAAGGATTACTATAATTCGAATCTAAACACCACAACATATGATAATCTTAGAGAATTGCAAGGAATTCATGTCCGGAGCACATGAACTCTCATAAAACATCTCAAACTACCAACTTAAGGGACTAAAAGATTAAAAACCCACACTTGAATTGAAATTACTTGAATTAAACTGAATCAAACATGGAAATTGGCTACAAGCTTCACCTCTCAGCCTTAGCTGAGAGATTCTAGCCGAGCATTGTCATACTACAACTAAAACTCATGAAAAAAAAGCATAAAAACTAGAAAAACTGGAGTTTAGAGGGTTGCAGACGCTCCACGACGGCTTCCTCTCTCTAGCACCACGTCCCTTAGCTTCTATGATGACCTAGGAAGAGCCCCTAGGTATCCTTTTATAGTAAGGATGCTCGGTTGCATCGGAATCTTCCAGAAACCGCGTAAGGTTACGCAGTGCGCAGCAAACTTCGGAACCAGAAATAGAAATTTCTTGATTTTTCTGCGTGGCCAACAGGTCGGACTGGCCTGGCCGACCGGTCACGACCGATCGGACCTACTTTGCAAACAGTCTAGAGGGTTTCCCAGCAGCCACGACCTGTTGGCCGACCGGTCACGACCGGTCAGACCAAACTGGTCATGCGTCCAGCGAGCTCAGCAGCAGCACCGACCGGTTGGCCAATCGGTCAAGACTAGTTGGCCGACCGGTCCAGACCGGTCGGACCAACTGGTCCTTCTTCTAGTGGTGTCTAGAGGCGTGGCCGACTGGTCGGACGACCGGTCGGACCAACTGTTCTTCTTTTCTTTATTCTCTTTTCTCCCTCTTTCTTCTTCCTTCTTTGGTCCACCTTGGACCTTCATTCACAGGTACTAAATGGACCCTTTTTGGTCTCCAATTGAGTGAAGTCTGCTCTCATCCCTACAATCACAAAACATGCATTAGATGGGCCTTTTAATCATGAAAACCATGCATATAATGTGATGTAGTGGGCTATGTAATGTATAAATTGGAGGTTCAACAGATATCTTAGCTTGATCACTTGTTTGTGGGTGATAAGGAGTGCTCACTTTATAATTAACACCGTATTTCTTTATTAATGCTTCAAATGGGCGATTACAGAAGTGAGCCCCTCCATCACTGATAATGATTCGAGGGGTTCCAAACCGGGAATGAATGTTTTCTTTTAAGAATCGAATGACTATTTTATGGTCATTATTCCGGCATGGAATCGTCTTGACCCATTTTGAAACATAATCGACGGCATGTAAAATATATAAATTTCCAAAAGAAGATGGGAATGGACCCATGAAATCGATGCCCCAACAATAAAAAATTTCAATTGGTAAGATTGGATTGAGTGGCATCATATTTCTACGGGATATTCCTCCCAATTTCTTACAAGGCTCACATGTTTTACAAAACTCATGGGTATCTTTGAACATGGTGGGCTAATAAAACCCACATTTCAGAATTTTGGTTGTGGTCTTCTTAATCGAAAAGTGGCCTCCACACACCTGAGAATGACAAAAGGAGATGATACTCTGTTGCTCATCATCTAGCACACATCTCCTTATAACTTGATCAGGACAGTACTTGAATAAGTACAGGTCATCCCATAGGAATTTTCTCACCTCGTTGAAGAACTTATCATTATTTTTCTTTTTCCAATGTGTTAAATTATACCTATAGCAAGATAGTTAGCAATGTCCGCATACCATGGTAATTGAGAGACTTTGAAAAGTTGTTCATCAGGGAACATGTCATTAATCGCAGTTGTTTTAGGGGAATCGTTGAGGACTGAAATTGCGGTTTTACCGCTTATAGAGATAATCGGAGATATGTCTAAGGACCTAGAGGGGGGGGGGGGGGGGGGGGGGGGGGGGGGGGGTGATTAGGACCTTTGAAATTCTTTTCGCCTACTTACACATTTCAACAAATTAAGCTAAGTAAGCAAGAACACTTCGGCTTCCAAGCCTAAGTGGGTCCAATCACATGACTAGCAAAAGGTTAAGCAATAAACAATCCTAGTCTAAGCATGCATAGGTAAATAAATGATTCAACTAATCAAGCTCCTAACCTATACATCTTGTGTAGACTTATGAGAGTAGATCAATGAGCTCAAGTCTACACAACTAGTGAAGGTACATCTTGTGTGTGGATGAGCCTAAAAAGTGCCTAGCATACATTCCTATCAAGCCTTCATAATTAAACAATTAAACTAACAATGCTAACATATAAATGTGCTCAAGAACAATCACAAACACAAGGATGTATAGTGGTTTGACTACTTGTCTACTCCACTCCCGGTTCAAGTACTCAACCCCTTTGAGCACACCGGCATTCACTATTGTAGGTTTTAAATGAGGTTCACCTCTCAACCTTCACACGGAGGTTTTATCGGTTCACCTCTCAACCATACCCGGAGTTTTAGACATAGGCTAACTCTCAACCTAATGCACGTTTACTCCCGTGTCGGAGGCTCCCCCTTGGAGACTTAGTTTAGGCCCGGCTAACGGGCCAAGGAACGGCTAACGTCCCTAAGTCGAGTTCGACAAACAAACTCTTAAATGGACTCTCAAATAAGACAACCTACTTGTCGGGTGAGCCCCTTGTTTAGCGCCGGATTGGGTTGCTTGATCTTCGCTCTCCCGTGCTTCAATCAGCTTCCCTTGCTCCCACGATCGTGTTGCCGTTGCGTAGCCAATGCCTCAGCCACACTTGATCAAACACCTTGCATGTGATGCCTTTGAGATGCCCAAGGTGCTAGGAGGATAGGTTTGAGAACTCTACAACTAATGGGAATGGGTTTCCTAGAGTCTCTTTACTACAACGATCTCATCTTAGAGTTTTGGACAAGGATTTGCCAATCAAGAAGGTTTCAAACTCTAGAGATCAAGAGGGGATGAAGGTCATCTTCTTCATGAGCTTGGAATGCTCTAATCTTGTGTTAAAGCACAAGGAAGATTCCTTGCATAGGTTGGGAATGAGCCTCAAATGGTCTCCAACAATGGTGGCTTCACTCCTCTCAAAATCCCTCACCTAATGCCCAAAAACCGAGCTCTATATGTAAGAAAGGAGAGCTCCAACGGTCATAAAATGGGCAGAAAATGGCTCTGTGCCGACCTGTCCCGACCAGTCAAGACCGGTCGGATCCCCTTGCTGGACAACCTGATGAATACAGGCCGACCGGTCTTGACCGGTCGGCTATGCTTGCTGAACACCTAGAAGAATCCAGGCCAACCGGTCAAGACCGGTCGGCAATGCTTGCTGAACACATGGGATGTGAAGGCCGACCGGTCTTGACCGGTCGGCTGCCCATTGCAAAGCAGCTGGAGGCTGTTTTTCTTCTGGCCGACCAGTCTTGACCGGTCGGCTGCCCAGCCATTTTCTTCACAGCAAGTTGCTGTGGGTCTGGCCGACCGGTCTTGACCGGTCGGACCAGCCTGGTTCAGCACAGCTGTTTGCTGAACAAATCCTATCTTAACCCTCAAGCCATGGCCAAGTTTTGGGTGCACAATTGGGATACCTAGGGCCAATCTATGATGACTAAATGTTCCCTAATATGGTCAAGGTCATCAAAGAAGCAAAGGGGTTGGGTTTTGGTCAAGGTTAAGGCACCAAGGCATCATGTTTTACCTGATTCTTCTTCCTTGATGCAACGAGGCCATCTGAGTCTTCTGTCTTCGTCTTCATTGGGCTCAACCGACACTAGACTCACTGACGTAAGTGATTGACAAAAAAGCTGCCTGGAGATTGTATGGTTCAGTTTATCCTCGTATCCTGGAGTATTTTCTCAACTCGTTTAGACCCAGAGCGCAAGGGTATATTTGTATATATGTAGAGTTCAGCGACTTTGTGCCTATACAGAGTTCGACGAGGTTGTAGACTCAATAGGGATTACCCATAGCACTACGGCATTTACAGGAACCTGCTGAGCCGGCTAGCAGTTTCCTTTTTCTTCTACTCTTTTAATTTTTGAGTCAGTAGCTGCTTTGATTGTTACTTTGATTGTCAAGTTGACAGTTGCTTTGGCTGCTTCTCTGGCCATGATATTGACCGCCACTTCACTGGCTCATTCGCTTGATGAGGAAACACGTTACTTGCCCCCTGTGATATCTTGGGCAAAAATGATGTTTTGAGTGGCCCCCTTGCTCTATTAAGATTGCCAGAGCATCATGAATATCCTTCGACTACTTTGCTAAGTCATTCTGAATCTTGAACTAGCTCATCAATTTGTTCTGGGATTGCTGGTGGTTAATTAGTCTGTTCAAACAATTCTTCATCTTGGGCCACCTAAACCACCGTGTCCTGCATTGATCGCCCCTCACGTGTCAGCTTCTGCTTTGTCAGAATGACTTTGATGACGATCGTTTCTACCGTCTCTTCAACTGTTTTCTGTATAAATGGCATGATCTGCCCCCTGTGATTCTTTCGCTGGCTGTCGAGCTGGTGAAGCGGCACTACAGGCTATTCTCGGTGCAATTGGGGTGGCTAAGGCATCCTGGATCTCTTTCACTCACCTCAATAGATCACTCTAAGCTTGTGTCAATTCATTGATCTACTTCTGAGTCACTAACGGTTCAGCATCTTGTTTGATCGGCTCTTCGCCTTCGATTATCTATACCATCACAACCTGTGCTGGCTGCTCCTCACGAATCGGCCTTGATTTCGTCTGACTGGTCTCAATGACAATCCCTTCTCTTGGTTTTGTGACTGTCATAATCGGCTTGATCTGCCCCCTGTCTAGGTGGTTCACTTCCAAGAGAGCTGGGAAGCTACCAACTGAGGGTATGAACTTTTGTGGCCTCATTGCGGTAGTTTGGTTAGCAGTGGAAGCACTGCTAACTTGTTCTAGTTTCCACTGCCTCTTTTTTATGGTGTAGCATGCCTTGACCACAGTGGTATTCTAATATGGAGTCTTCATCATCATTCTTTTCATTTCCTTCAACGGTTTGCGGCTTTGAGTTAGCTGTAGTCGGACTTAGAAGCGGTTGGTGTCGTTACAGTAGAATGCGAGAAGTAGAATCCTCTAGTCACCAAAAAGATAAGCACAGACGACATTTCTACAGTTCTTAAGGTTAGTATTTTCGCTAACTTTCACTGCACAATCACACATCCATTAGAGCATTCTACAACTAGATATAGAAAGTGCACGACCTTACCAGTCGCAATAAAAGTTAGACATAAAACTAAATGTGCAACAGGAATACACATGCTTATGTTATCTTTTAAAACTTTAGGATTTTTGAAAGTTTTAAAAACTTTGATTTCAGATGCTTTTGCCTTAAAGATGAAGGGAAGAACGTTCCCGTTGAGAGTCACCAGTTTGGCGCCCGTGAAGGCGCCGAACATTTCTCCTTGCGGTAACCTTTCTTACGTACACCTCAATGTCTACAAATAAATTATCTTAGAATGTCCATTTACTCAGAAATAACCAGAGATTCTGGTATTTTTTGAATCCCCAGCAGAGTCGCCAGTTTGCTAGAACTAGAAAAATCAACCGCTCGTCGACAGTCTTTTTCCTGTGTTTCATTATTCTGGGGAATTCTGAGTATAGAGACATTCATAGACAATCATAAGCAATCACAAAATGTACACAAGAGAGAGATATCGCAAGGCGAATTTTATTCCAGAGATTCTGAGATCTTTTCCATTCTAGGCTGTGATACTGGTCACGAGCCTTTAATTACATCAACGGTTGATCACCCTTGATTGGAAGGTAAAAGACTAATCCGCCGGGGATTACGGTCTTGAGTTCATGGTCGTATAGACCTTTGTTTTCTTATTTTGGACTGAGCCACATTTATTAGACACGCCGGATGTCTATGTCCCATTTTCTTTCGGATTGTCCGGGTTGAGAGACTGTCAGGATTCGAGTGGTGCAACTCTGGGCCCGCGCCTGTTACTATGAACAGGTGACTGCTGGAATACACGATCCTCGAATGTTGGTCAGCATAACCCAAGGCCCGTGCCTGTATTTTTATGACGGGTGACCTTAGGAGAGCACTTGCAACGTTCCCGAACGAGGTTTTTAATCGAGTGGTGCAACTCTGGGCCCGCGCCTGTTACTGTGAACAGGTGACCGCTGGAATACACGAACATCGAAATGTTGGTCGGCATAACCTAAAGCCCGCGCCTGTTACTGTGAACAGGTGACCTTAGGAAAGCAATCTGCAACTACCTCATCAGCTCAACCGATGGACCCGTTGTCGATGGGTAGGGCGTCGACTGTCTTTTTCATAGTGGCAATCCATAGCAGGATGTTTCAAGCTTAGTTTGAACTTATTGTTTGTGGTTTCTCGTGGTAACCATAACCCCTTAGGTTTAGCCTCGGACCTTTATCAGGGATGAATAGAGCTTTGTACAGTAAAGTAAACGTATTTCTTCTGGAGTCGGGCGACTCGTCTTCGAGAACACTCTTTCTTCTGAGTATTTTCAATGATCTATTTGGGATCAAATAGGCTTTATCAAGCCAAGATCTTTTGAAGATCCAAATTCAATAGGCTGGATCGGCCTATTTCCGATGCTTGTAAGTGGCTAAGTATATGGTCTGATGGACTCCTGTTCATGCCAATTTCTTATGAATGATGGCGATCGGTGCCCCATAAATGCTTAACTGGGCTGTTGGATAGCCTGAGCGCTTCAGCTTTGCCTCGGCATCATTGAGATCGCAGTTGATTTCATTTGGCATCAGCCAATTTTCAAGTTAACAGGGCACTTCCCAGGGCTGAAAATGACTAAGTAGTGGACCTGTTTGCGGTCTGATTAGGGAAATCGGTGAGTATTATCGATAACCATCTTTGAATAGGGGTGGATTATGTCCATAAGGATCGCGGTGCGATCGCGTTTCGATTTGCTTAGCAGAAGTCAATTTTCGGGCCAACAGGGCACTTTCCAGGGCTGGAAATGATAAGTAGTAGACCTGTTTGCGGTCTAATCAGGGAAATCGGTGAATATTATTGATGACCGTCTTGGAACAGGGGTGGATTATGTCCACGAAGATCGCGGTGCGATCGCGTTTCGATTCGCTCAGCAAAAGTCATTTTCGGGCCAACAGGGCACTTCCCAGGGCTGAAAATGACTAAGTAGCGGGCCTGCCGACCGCTTGATTAGGGTATTCGAGGGTCCTGAGATTGGATAACCTCATCGCGGTGTATGATTATAGTGTATCATGTCATGCAGAAAAAAAATTTCCCTCTCGGGCTCTGTCCAATTCCGCCCGATTCTTCTCATTTTCGGCCGTTTTCGGCTCTTTCGGAAGGATTTCCGGAGCTGCCAAATTGGCTAAGTGTTGGTCATTTTGGACCAAAACACTGATTTGGGCCACTTATCATTGACCGTTGGAGAATCTGATCCGATGGATGGATATATATCATCGAGAGACATCTTAGAGAGGCGATTTCATCAAAATCCGATTCCGGACAAAGGCGGGCCGCGCGACGGAAGGCCCACCCCTCCAACCAGCGTCCAGCCGCATGGAGGGGATGGTGTAGGCGCATGTGGCCATTGCAACAGATGGTGAGCGCATGTGGTGGCGAGTTGGGCGCATGTGCCCATCTCCCAGGCACATGTGATGATTTTCCGGGCGCATGTGACAATTTCACATGGAAAATAGATGAAGGAGGGGTGTTCCGGGCGCATGTGGTAGTGCACATGCGCCTGGACCCAAAGAGTGGGTGCATGTCTCTCCCAGACTTAGAGAAAATTCGGGATTTTTCGGCCAGAAGAGTCGGCACATGTGGGGGAAAAAGCCGGCGCATGTGGAGGATAAGCCGGCGCATGTGCCCAACACTTAGAAAATTTTCAGGATTTCTTCCTGAACTTGGGATTTTGGTGAGGAAATCCCTTTCCGACGGTGAGGGAATCCACTCCGGCCAAGGCATCCAGCGAGGGGAAATAGAGCAAGCGCATGTGGTGCTTACATCGCTCTGAGGTCGGCGGGGGATGATCTCGTGCTGATGAAATGAGGTGACTTCACTATTTATAGGGGGTAATCGGGTTCGGGTCCGGTCCGGCGAGTATTTCCCGGCGCATGTGGTAGAAAACAGTGTCAAGCGCATGTGGCAGAAAGCAGCCAAGCGCATGTGGTGGATCCGGGCGCATGTGATTTTCCATGGCATTTCCCGGCGCTTTTCGAAAAAGTGTTCAATTCACTCCCTTTCATCAATAGGGTGCAAGCGCATGTGGTTGGAGGCCAGGCGCATGTCCTTTGCCGGTGCTTTCCCACTACTTAGCCAGATTTTCAGGATTCCAGCACTTAGAAAATTTCAGGGTTTCACCTCCGACGGGAGACCTCCAAAGGACAGCTACCTTTTTTAGACATGCACTCACTGTCGCCAAGCCACTTCTAGGCTAGGATTGACCTCCTGAATGAACGGGGTGGGGTGTGGAAGTCCAGATGTTGCCAATTTTGGTACTTCCTAATTTGGAGCCTTCGGGTCGGCTTGTCGTATAGGAGCGTTGTTTCAGGGATCGCGCGCATGGAAATACGCATCGTAATGACTTCAAACTTGCTATTTAAGGGTGTTTGGGTGCTCCGGGTCATTTGGCAGTGAAGTGCATGTCCCGTTCCACTCTGAAATGGTAGCTGTAGGCTTACGAACCTTTTTGGTCAGTTCCAGGCAGGGACGAAACGCATTTCGAGGTGCGCAGGTAAAAATATGCACCAGATGACTTCGAAACTTGTAGGTTAGGGTTTTTAGGATATTTCGGATCATTTTGCGGTGAAGCGCATGTCCAGTTCGGCTATGAAATGGTAGCTGTAGGCTTACAGATCGTTTTGGTCAGCTCTAGGCAGGGACGAAACGCATTTCGAGGTACGCAGGTGAATATATGCACCAGATGACTTCGAAACTTCCAAGTTAAGGGTTTTAGGATGTTCCTGACCATTTGGCAGTGAAGCACATTTCCAATTCTGCTCCAAAATGTTGTTTATGGATTTTGGTCGTTATTGAACGATTAGGGTTGTGCTGGCGTTTGCAGGGCTTTCTCGGCCTCAAAATTGATCCAAATCATTGTCAATAGACCACGGGATGTTGTTTTACAATGGGTGCAAATTTAAGCCCCAACAAGTGGTCTATGCCTTTGAGATCCGCAATTGACCACCCAATGGCGCTCTTATGCTCTTTAAGAGTGGCTATTAACATACTCTCTTGTTCTTCATCTAAGTGGGAAGAAATCACCACCGGATATGTCTCATCTCGACCTAAGAATATATATTTCAAATCAGTAGGTAAATGTTTTAGGTCAAGTGTTGATCTCTTAATTGTGCATATTCTAACCCCAATTCATCACTCATTATGCATGGTTTCATGATTTAAAGACTAATCTAATGCATGGATTTGTGATTGTAGGAATGAGAAGGAGACTTCACCAATTCATGGTTAAAAGAGTTACTTTGTATGCATTGAAGATCAATAGAACAAGTGTCGAAAGGTGGAAGAAAGAATCAAGCAAGAAAGAGAAGAGATGATGAAGAAAATCTGAAATTTTGTGCTTAGACCTGTCTGTAGACCGGTCGCTAGACCGGTCGCCAGACAGGTCGACAGACAGGTCGACAGTGTATTTTTTTGGACTGTTTTTCTCATCTTAGACCGGTCACCAGACAGGTCGAGAGTAGTCCAGAAACACAAAAACTATCTGGACAGATTCTGCAGTTTTGAGAGCGGTCGTGTGACCGGACGTCCACAGTCTTAGACCGGTCGTGAGACCGGTGTTGAGCTCTTAATTGTGCATATTCTAACCCCAATTCATCACTCATTGTGCAAGGTTCGTATGGTTTGTAAGCTAATTCAATGCATGTTTTGTGACTACAGGATTGAGGGTGGACTCTACTCAATTGAAGATATAAAGAGCTCACTTAGGATCATTCTGATGAAAAACATCCAAGAACCAAAGAAGAAAAGAAATGAAGAAGCAAAGAGAGAAGAAAGAAAGCAAGAAAAAGAAGAGAAAAAGGTGCTGACCGGTCGTGACCAGTCGGCCAAGGAAGCCAGACCGGTCAGTGACCGGTCTGCCATGTATGAAGGATGCTGCTGAAGACGTCTGACCGGTCATGACCGGTCGGACAGTGTTGCTGGGAATTCAATGAATAGGACCGACCGGTCAAGACCGGTCGGTCAGTGTTGCTGCAATGTGAAGAAAAACATCCGACCGGTCTTGACCGGTCGGAGTTGCTTGCTGGATTAAGGTTCTACAAGACCCGACCGGTCTTGACCGGTCTAGCATACCTGCTGGAGTGTTTTCACTTGAGGCCGACCGGTCATGACCGGTCGGCCATGCGTACTGAGTTAGAACTTTCTAATTTCTTCCCGAAATTCTCTGCGCTGCGTAAGTGTTACGCAAATTTCCGATTCTTCCGACGTTGGGGAGCCTCCAAACTATAAAAAGCCACCTAGGGATTGTTCCTAGGGTATCCGAGAAGGGCTCAAGCGAGGTTGGAGACTGTGGAAGTGGAAGATTGGAGTTTCACAACTCCTTTTGGTTTGCTTTGCTGTTTTCATGTTTTTAAGAGTTGTTTCATGTTTCCTTGGATCATGAGCAGCTAAACCTCTTAGCTAGGGCTAAGAGGTGAAGCTTGTAGTGTATCCAAGATGTTTTAATTCGTAGTTAAGTGGTTTTCAGTTTGGAATTCATGATTATGAACTAAGGTTTGAAGTTTATACAAGTTTTTAAGTAATTTCTCTTAGTCTTGTGATGACTCATGGATGTTTGGATGAATTACTTATCTTCTTAATTTGTTTGCAACAGTCTAGACCTGTATGATCCGAGGAATTGGAGTGCGCTCTAGTACTAAGCTCTTCATAAAGGGGCTTCATGCCAAAGTTCTAGTTTTGGTTGATTATCTGGAATATGTATGGACTGTGCATATAATTTGAATCTAGTTCAAATCATGATCTAGCCTTGTCTTGTGAGAAGACTTGAGGATGGTTATGATTGGGAATTGGACATATAGAAAAGGTGAATGACCTATGCAATGAGCATGCTCAGATCAGCCTAGAGTTGAGTGAATTTTATGCACAGAACTTACGTGTTACAGACTTCTGGTTTAACAGTTCTATCATTCGACTAGATAGACCTGACTGGTGATTCTAGCTGAGAGAATGGGAAACCACAGCGGATTGAACATCGAGGATTGCTACAAGTGGATCCTCGAACCCCTAGTGCCTTCTTATACTTGTTTACATTCAATTTAGCTTAAACTGTTAATCACACACATTCTATTCAAACTTTGATTGTTAGCTTCAATAGAAACTTGTGGATGAGTTTGTGACATCCTACATAAGTCCCTGTGGATCGACCTCGGTATTACTGAGTTTATTACTACATCGCAACCCTACACTTGGGGAAGCGAACAAGTTTTTGGCGCTGTTGCCGGGGACCTTGACGGTTTTCACAAATTTCTGAAATTAGTATCTATTTAGGACTCTTTTGGATTTTTAGAACTAACTTAGTTTATTTATTTGATTTTTTTTCTTTTCAGGGATTTCTAGGAAGCTGAAGAAGATAAGAGAATTTCAAGTGCGAATCAGGTTCTATCTTTCTAAACCTTACTCTTCTCCTTCTCCTATTCATTCCTATTCATCTCTTGTAGAGTGGGTGGAGTTTCCTTTTGGATCTCTAAAAGGTCGGTCTTTTTGCCACCTGGATTCCTATTGGTCGGCTCAGCCGCCTTGGTTCACCTTGTGCTCAGAGATTTCTTTTCTCATCTCTACTCCTCTTTTTCCTTTTTCTGCACTTTTTCTCAAAAGATTCAAAGAGTGGGTGGGGAGTTTTCTGAACCCCTATTGACCAGGAGAAATCGGTCTTTATCCTTGCTTCTGGCCTAGCCATTGCAAGACACCTTGTGCTTCGGTCTTAGAGAAGAGTAAAGAAAAGGGAGGAAGAATTCTCCTTTCTTTTTGTTTCTTATTTTTGGTTTTGCATGCCACATTGGACTCGGGATTCCAATAACCGACTCATAAGTGAAGGGGGGATAGTAGAAGGCTTTGATAGAGAGCCACGTGTTAGGAGACATCTAGATTCTCCAATTTTATCTAAAAGTATGGCTGCAAATCAACCTAACCCGGTTCAAAATCAAACTGAAACAGGGGAGAATGTGGTTGAGAATGTTCCCCGACCTAGGACTTTACGTGATTTCTTGCAACCTGCAAGAACGAGCACTCCCTCATACATAGTTTTCCCACCAAATGCAGGGAATGTGGATTTGAAACCGAGAGTGATCAATCTTCTCCCTAAATTTCATGGTTTAGACAGTGAAAGTGCCTATCAACACCTTAGGGAGTTTGATGAGGTAATCACCACCATGCACTTTGCAAATGTGACTGAAGATGTAGTAAGACTTAAATTCTTCCCTTTCACTCTTAAGGATAAAGCCAAGGGTTGGCTTTATGCATTGAGGCCAAGATCAATTGGGTCATGGAATGATATGCACAGCGAATTTATAAAAAAAATTCTTCCCTACTCACAAAACGAACATGCTTAAGCACCTTGTCATGAACTTTGCCCAAAAGGAGGATGAAACCTTTTCCCAATGTTGGGAGAGATTCAAGGATCTATTAAACGCATGCCCACATCATGGCTATGAAAATTGGCGGATTATAAGTTTTTTCTATGAAGGACTGATTCCATCCATGCGCCAATTTATAGAGATGATGTGTAATGGGGAGGTCATGAATAAGGAAGCTGATGAAGCATGGGATTATCTGGAAGAATTGGCTGAAAGTGCACAATCTTGGGACACACCTAAACCAACAAATTCCAAGATTGGCCAACAAAAGAAAAAGGGAGGAATGTATGTCTTATCAGAAGAAGATAGCATAAGTGCACGGTTGGCTAGCCTTACAAGAAAGGTCGAAGCCATGGAATTAAGGAAAGGAGAAACAATCAACTCCACTGAGGTTGAAACTGTTAGTGGAATTTGTGCTGGAAATCAACATGCTACACCAGATTGTCCCACAATTTCAGCAGTCCAAGGCATCTTACAAGAACAAACAAATGCCATAAATAGTTATCAGCAGCAATAAGGTGCTCCAAACTCAAACACGTATAATCCTAATTGGAAGAACCATCCCAACTTCAGTTGGAAGAATGGGCCCAATGCAAATGCAAACAACACTCCAAAAGTATCACTAGAAGAGATGTTGGGTGCATTCGTATCGGTCCAGAATGAGTATAACAAGACAAACTCTCTAAAAATAGATGGGTTCATGCAAGAGCAATTGAAATTCAATCAAAACTCAAACCAAGCCATCAATGAATTGAAAACATCTTTGGCTAGAGTTGAAGCTCACCTTAGTGTTAGAGAGAAGGGCACACTCCCTGCCCAACCTCTTCCTAACCCAAGGACCCAATATGAGATACAAGATGCAAGCTCATCCTCCCACCATACGGAACATGTCCAAGCTATCACCACTTTGAGAAGTGGGAAAGAAATTGATAAATCCAATCCGGTGAAGGCCCCCAAGCCTAAGGATCTGGAAATTCTCAAAGAGGATGATAGCCTAAACAATATTCCACAAGAGAAAGAACCGGAAAGACAATACAAGCCGGTTGCCCCATTTCCACAAAGGTTGAATTCACCTAAACCTTTAGATAAAAATCTGAAGATTCTGGAAGTTTTCAAGCAGGTGAAGATCAACATTCCGTTGTTGGATGCAATAAAACAAATACCATCTTATGCCAAATTTTTAAAGGAATTGTGTACAATAAAAAGGAAACATAACGTTCACAACAAAGTGCTTTTGGCTGAGAATTTGAGTGCCATCATCAAACAAGAGGTGCCCCAAAAATACAAAGATCCGGGTAGTCCAACCATATCATGCATCATAGGAGACTACCAGATTAAACAAGCCCTACTCGACTTGGGGGCAAGTGTGAATCTCATTCCATACTCGGTCTATGAACAACTTGGGTTAGGTGAATTGAAACCCACCAAAACCACACTCCAACTTGCTGATAGATCCATCCGGATACCGAGAGGAATGGTAGAGGATGTTCTAGTCCAAGTTGATAAATTCTACTATCCAGTAGATTTTATTGTCTTGGACACACATCCCGTGATAGGCACCGGTACTCAAATTCCCGTCATACTTGGACGACCGTTTCTAGCTACCTCAAACGCCATTATCAATTGTAGAAACGGACTTGTACAAATGTCCTTTGGAAATATGACCCTTGAGCTTAACATATTTGAATTATGCAAACAATCGCGGGAAGTTGATGATGATATCCACGAATTAAACATGATCGAATCATTCGTGGAGGATACAATCCCCTTGTCACTATTTTTCGACCCTTTGGAGGCATGTGTGGCCCATCTCCATGATATGAATGATTATACAACACAAGAGATGGATGCCATTCTAGATGTGATGCTGGTGCGTGAAAATAAAAGATGGAGGGCCCCAATTGAACCTTTGCCTATAAATGAGAACAAGGCCCTCCCATCCAACATTAAAGCACCAAAACTCGACCTAAAACCATTGCCAAGTGAGCTAAAATATGTTTATTTAGGTCGAGATGAGACATATCCAGTGGTGATTTCTTCCCATTTGGATGAGGAACAAGAGAGTAGGCTAATAGCCACTCTATTAGAGCACAAGAGTGCCATCGGATGGACAATTGCGGATCTCAAAGGCATAGACCCACTGATTTGCACTCACCGCATACACCTTGAGGAAAATGCAAAGACATCCCGGCAACCACAAAGACGACTAAATCCAAATATGAAGGATGTGGTTAAGGCCGAAGTGGTGAAACTATTGGATGTAGGTATCATTTACCCAATATCTGATAGCCAATGGGTGAGCCCAACTCAAGTGGTGCCTAAGAAATCCGGAATAACCATCGTAGCCAATGCCAATAACGAACTCGTGCCAACTAGAGTCACTACCGGTTGGAGAATGTGCATTGACTACAGGAAGCTAAACACTGTCACGAGGAAAGACCACTTTCCCATACCGTTTGTTGATCAGATTTTAGAACGGTTGGCGGGCCATTCCCACTTTTGCTTCCTTGATGGCTATTCAGGGTACAACCAAATAGAAATTGCCCGTGAAGATCAAGAAAAGACTACATTCACATGTCCATTCGGTACTTTCGCCTATCGACGAATGCCGTTTGGACTATGTAATGCCCCTGCCACCTTTCAGCGTTGTATGATGAGCATCTTTTCTGACATGATGGGGACCATTCTCGAAGTCTTCATGGATGATTTTTCTGTATTTGGTTGTAACTTTGATGAGTGCCTTAAGCACTTGAAATCTGTGCTAAAAAGATGTGAAGAGAAGAACCTTGTGCTCAATTGGGAAAAGTGTCACTTCATGGTTCAAAAGGGAATTGTACTTGGTCACATCGTTTCACAAAATGGAATTGAGGTGGACAAGGCGAAAATTGATCTTATCTCTAACCTACCACCACCCAAAAGCATACGAGATATACGGTCCTTTTTAGGACACGCAGGATTTTACAGAAGGTTTATAAAGGATTTCAGTTCACTCTCTCGCCCTTTATGTAACCTACTTCAAAAGGAAAATTCATTCGAGTGGAATGAAGAATGTCAACAGGCATTCACCACCCTTAAAGGTATGTTAACATGCGCCCCAATAATGCAACTACCTGATTGGAGCCTTCCTTTTGAAATTATGTGCGATGCTAGCGACTATGCTATTGGGGCTGTGTTAGGCCAAAGAAAAGATAAAAAGCCGTGTGTCATCTACTATGCAAGTAGAACCCTAAACTCAGCCCAGGCAAACTACACCACTACTGAAAAGGAACTTTTAGCAGTAGTTTTTGCCTTGGAGAAGTTTAGATCCTACTTGATTGGATCCAAGATCATCGTATTCACCGACCATGCCGCGCTTAAGTATCTTCTCTCTAAGAAGGATGCTAAACCACGGTTATTAAGATGGATCCTCCTACTCCAAGAATTCGACTTAGAAATACGTGATAAGAAAGGAGTAGAGAATGTAGTAGCTGACCACCTCTCTCGACTTGTCCTCACTGATTCCCCTGAAACGACTGCAATCAATGACATGTTCCCTGATGAACAACTTTTTGCTGTTTCCCAATTACCATGGTATGCGGACATTGCTAATTATCTTGCTACAGGTACAATTCCTACATATTGGAAAAAGCAAGATAAGGATAGATTCTTCTCAGAGGTACGGAAATTTCTATGGGACGACCCATACTTGTTCAAGTATTGTCCCGATCAAATCATAAGGAGATGTGTCCCAGATGATAAGCAACAAAGTATCATCTCCTTCTGTCATTCTCAAGCATGTGGTGGCCATTTTTTGGCTAAAAAGACTACAGCGAAAATTCTGCAATGTGGGTTTTATTGGCCCACCATGTTCAAAGACACACATGAGTTTTGCAAAGCTTGCGAACCTTGTCAGAAATTAGGAGGAATCTCCCGTAGAAATATGATGCCACTCAATCCCATCTTAATTGTCGAAATTTCTTATTGTTGGGGCATTGATTTCATGGGCCCATTCCCATCTTCTTTTGGAAACCAATACATCTTGCTTGCCGTTGATTATGTTTCCAAATGGGTCGAGGCCATCCCTTGCCGGAATAATGACCATAAAACGGTCATTCGATTCTTAAAAGAAAACATTCTTTCCCGGTTTGGAACGCCTCGAGTCATCATAAGTGATGGAGGGTCTCACTTTTGCAATCGCCCTTTTGAAGCATTAATGAAGAAATATGGCATAACGCACAAAGTGAGCACTCCCTATCACCCACAAACTAGTGGACAAGCTGAGATATCCAATAGGGAGATCAAACACATTTTAGAGAAAACGGTGAATCCCGATCGCAAGGATTGGTCACTTCGGCTTACCGATGCGCTGTGGGCTTACCGTACTGCCTTTAAAACCCCTATTGGAATGTCTCCCTATAGACTTGTCTATGGGAAGGCTTGTCACTTACCTGTGGAGTTGGAACATAAGGCATATTGGGCTATTAAGAAGATGAATTTCAATTCTGACAAGGTAAGCTCTCTACGCAAACTACAATTGAATGAACTTGCAGAAATCCGGAATGAAGCTTATGAGAATGCAAGAATTTACAAGGACAAGACGAAAATATTCCATGATAAGAATATTCTTCGCAAGACATTCACGATAAATCAAAAAGTCCTCATGTATAATTCTCGCTTACATCTATTTCCGAGAAAATTGAGATCTCGGTGGACCGGTCCCTACATTGTGCAAACTGTCTATCCATATGGGACTGTCGAGCTATTAAATCAAAGGAACGGCAACATTTTTAAAGCAAATGGGCAGCGATTAAAGCCGCTCTTTGAGAACTTCCCTTCAGAAGGTATGTCCATACCTCTGAATGATCCTGTGTATCAGGATGATTGATCTCCTAGTCTGATGGAGGTATAGAGTAGTTAGGATTAGGATTTTGCTGCTTTTGTTTTCGTTTTCATAGGTTTGTTAGAAGGAGGAAGATCTCCACTTTTCACTCTCTCAGGTACTATCATTCCTCACTCCCTTTTATTTTCAAATTGCTCTCATGTTTTGCTCATTGTACATCTTTTACATTGAGGGCAATGCAAGATTTGGTTGGGGGGTGTAGGATCACTTGGATGAATCCAGCGATTTGCAACATTTCAAGCAATCATGTGGAAATTTTTCGATTTTTCAAAAATTCGAAACTCTTTTGGAAAACATTGGTTTTATGCATTCCAGATGATATGAGCATAAGAGGAAGAGATATGAAGTGAATAGGGCTAGATGTCTGAAATCTCTCATAACATAATGGTTTTATATGTGAACTCTCCTATTTTTGTGATTGATAGAAAACCTGAACACTTTTACACCTAGATCACCTTACACGATTTTCATGAGTTGAAGGGATTATGTGATTTATGGATTAGCTAGACTTTGAATTAAGGTATTGAGAAATCAGGCCGGGGTACTTTGTCCATCCTTGTCCATGGAAAATAATGAAAGATATGGATTTTTAAAAATCCTATCTAATTTAAAAAGGAAAAGGAAGGATGAAATTGGGAATGTGGAAAAACGGTGGAAAATTCCGATTAGGGCTACCTACTACCAACCGGGGGATGGTCTACCCGTAACCAAAGCCGGAAATGGGAGGTAGTGTGAAAGTCGTCGGAAGGACGGTAAGGCAAATTCCTGTCATTGGCTTGATGTGGCTCTATGTACCTTGAGTTCTATAGTCTAGTTGATCTATGAAGAGGACAATCCTAGAAACTCGTGGAATGAATTTTCACTACCCACACTAGGTTGAATTTGATCAGGTCCTTCTATTTATCAAACAATCAGCGGGAATCTCATATGAATGCCTATTATGTCTTGAGGATTTACGGTTCCAACCTTTGACGCCTAATCTTTCTGAATCTTACACTTATAAACCTTAGAATGTATAGAAGGATGGTTTCTGAAAGAGAGTTGAGTTTTGAAGAATGGGATTAGCTTCACGCATGTTTTGCTTGGGACTAGCAAAATGCTGGTTGGGGGGTGTGTTGAGCTCTTAATTGTGCATATTCTAACCCCAATTCATCACTCATTGTGCAAGGTTCGTATGGTTTGTAAGCTAATTCAATGCATGTTTTGTGACTACAGGATTGAGGGTGGACTCTACTCAATTGAAGATATAAAGAGCTCACTTAGGATCATTCTGATGAAAAACATCCAAGAACCAAAGAAGAAAAGAAATGAAGAAGCAAAGAGAGAAGAAAGAAAGCAAGAAAAAGAAGAGAAAAAGGTGCTGACCGGTCGTGATCGGTCGGCCAAGGAAGCCAGACCGGTCAGTGACCGGTCTGCCATGTATGAAGGATGCTGCAGAAGACGTCCGACCGGTCATGACCGGTCGGACAGTGTAGCTGGGAATTCAATGAATAGGACCGACCGGTCAAGACCGGTCGGTCAGTGTTGCTGCAATGTGAAGAAAAACATCCGACCGGTCTTGACCGGTCGGAGTTGCTTGCTGGATTAAGGTTCTACAAGACCCGACCGGTCTTGACCGGTCTAGCATACCTGCTGGAGTGTTTTCACTTGAGGCCGACTGGTCATGACCGGTCGGCCATGCGTACTGAGTTAGAACTTTCTAATTTCTTCCCGAAATTCTCTGCGCTGCGTAAGTGTTACGTAAATTTCCGATTCTTTCGACGTTGGGGAGCCTCCAAACTATAAAAAGCCACCTAGGGATTGTTCCTAGGGTATCCGAGAAGGGCTCAAGCGAGGTTGGAGACTGTGGAAGTGGAAGATTGGAGTTTCACAACTCCTTTTGGTTTGCTTTGCTGTTTTCATGTTTTCAAGAGTTGTTTCATGTTTCCTTGGATCATGAGCAGCTAAACCTCTTAGCTAGGGCTAAGAGGTGAAGCTTGTAGTGTATCCAGGATGTTTTAATTCGTAGTTAAGTGGTTTTCAGTTTGGAATTCATGATTATGAACTAAGGTTTGAAGTTTATACAAGTTTTTAAGTAATTTCACTTAGTCTTGTGATGACTCATGGATGTTTGGATGAATTACTTATCTTCTTAATTTGTTTGCAACGGTCTAGACCTGTATGATCCGAGGAATTGGAGTGCGCTCTAGTACTAAGCTCTTCATAAAGGGGCTTCATGCCAAAGTTCTAGTTTTGGTTGATTATCTGGAATATGTATGGACTGTGCATATAATTTGAATCTAGTTCAACTCATGATCTAGCCTTGTCTTGTGAGAAGACTTAAGGATGGTTATGATTGGGAATTGGACATATAGAAAAGGTGAATGACCTATGCAATGAGCATGCTCAGATCAGCCTAGAGTTGAGTGAATTTTATGCACAGAACTTACGTGTTACAGACTTCTGGTTTAACAGTTCTATCATCCGACTAGATAGACCTGACTGGTGATTCTAGCTGAGAGAATGGGAAACCACAGCGGATTGAACATCGAGGATTGCTACAAGTGGATCCTCGAACCCCTAGTGCCTTCTTATACTTGTTTACATTCAATTTAGCTTAAACTGTTAATCACACACATTCTATTCAAACTTTGATTGTTAGCTTCAATAGAAACTTGTGGATGAGTTTGTGACATCCTACATAAGTCCCTGTGGATCGACCTCGGTATTACTGAGTTTATTACTACATCGCAACCCTACACTTGGGGAAGCGAACAACCGGTCATCAGTGCAACAGCGTGTGCGTGAAACTCCGATTTTCTCTGCGCAATTTCTAATTCCTTGCTAAATCTGGAATCTTCCGCACCAATCTATAAAAGGGACTTCTCCTCTTCATACCAGGGCATGCTAGGACGTGGGGATTGCTTGGGAGACGGATTCTACTTCAAGTTTTCTTAGTTTTCTTCCTGTTTTAGTAGTTTTTTATGTTTTTGAGGCTTCTAGTTCAAGGATGTTAGAGATGAACTAAAACCTCTTAGCTAGGGCTAAGAGGTGAAGCTTTTGATTTGTTTTTAATGGATTGATGCAACCTAGGTTTCATTTTTATGATTTAATTGATGAATTTTAGTTAATGTGAGTTTGAATCAAGTTCTAGTTGGGTTTTTACTTTGATCTCTTGATGACTCCGGGCTCATGCGATTCTTAGTGATCCTAACTTAGTAATTTAGCTTCTGAGCATTGTTTATGCTTGTGTAGTTCATTGATCTATCATCGACTTCGGGCATGGTAGACCATTTGATTGCCTTGTGTACAATGGCCTGATCTTCATGTGGGAACTCATTCAACTAAAGTTCTTATCTTTTGTAGTAATCTGAAATAATTGTTTGTTGATTGATTTTGATTTAATTAGAGTTCTAATCATTAGTTGTAATCAAGTCTAGTGACAGGAAATGATGAAAGCTATGGTTGTGAATCTCAACTAGATTGGAAAGAGGCTTGGCCTACACAATTGAGTGTGCCCAAGGCCTGAGTATTATTGTGGGAATCAAATTAATGAATAAGCACTTGTTTTGGATAATTGATGATTGAACCGCTCTATATTCCGATCGGATAGAGATATGAATTCGATTCCGATTGAGTTATGTGAGACCTAGTTATGTTGATGCATTGAAACTTAACAAAAGTGGATCCTTGGCGCTCTAGTGCCTTTTTAGATTGAAATTACCTCACACATTCACTGTTTAAACCCAAATCATTATTTTTCAGCTTTAGTTCTTAATAGGATCTTAATTATTAGTTATTTTAGACAAATTTTGAGAATACCCATTCATAAATCTCTGTGGGAACGATACTCGGTCATTCCGAATTATTACTACTTCGCAACCCTATACTTGGGGAGTGAACATCAAGCTTCGGAGCCTTGATACAAGATGGAAGAGACTTATTTTCAGTTAGAGGTAAAGGCTCAAATGGTGTCTTCCATCTTTTATTATCAAGTACCGGCATAAAATCCAAAATGGCATCCATTTCTCTTATCATGTCATCATCAATCTCATGAAAATGGGCCAAACATGCCTCCAAGGGATCGAAATGGAATGTCAAGAAGGATGTGTCTTCCACGAATGATTCAATTAGATTTATTTCGTGGACCTCGTCATCAACTTCCCGTGGTTGTTTGCATAAATAAAAAATATTCAGCTCGAGTGTCATATTTTCAAAGGATATTTGTACTAGCCCATTTCTACAATTGATAATTGAATTTGAAGTGGCTAAGAAAGGGCGGCCAAGTATGAGAGGAATTTGAGCACCAGTTCCCATCACAAGATGTGTATCTAAGACAATAAAATTCACTGGATAATAGAATTTTTCGACTTGGACAAGGACATCTTCAATCGTCCCTCTTGGTATACAAATAGATCTAGTGGATTTTAATTCACTTAACCCAAGTTGTTCATAGACCGAGTATGGGATGAGGTTAACACTTGCCCTAAGATCGAGTAAAGCTTGTTTGATCCGGTAGTCGCCTATGATGCATGAGATGGTAGGACTACCCGGATCCTTATATTTTTTGGGCACCTCTTATTTGATGATGGCACTCAAATTCTTAGTCAAAAGTACTTTGTTGTGTACATTGTGCTTCCTTTTGATTATACATAATTCCTTCAAAAATTTGGCATATGATGATATTTATTTTATAGCATCCAGCAATGGAATGTTCATCTTCACTTGCTTAAAAACCTGTAGAATTTTTATATTTTTATATAAAGGTTTGGGTGAAATCAACCTTTGGGGGAATGGAGAAACTAACTTATATTGCCTTTCTGGTTCTTTCTCATGTGGAGTGTTGTTCGAGATATCATCCTTATTGACAATTTTCGGATCATTAGGCTTTAGGGCCATCACTGGATTGGATTTATCAATTGTTTTACCACTCCTCAAGGTGGTGATAGCTTGAACATGCTCCATATTTTGGGAGGATAAGCTGAGGTCTTGTATCTCAAATTGGGTTCTCAGGTTAGGGAGAGGTTGGGCAGGAAGTGTGCCTTTCTCCCTAACACTAAGATGAGATTCAACTCTAGCCATTGAAGTTTTCAAATCATTGATGGCTTGAGATGAATTCTGGTTGAATTTTAATTGTTCTTGCATGAACCCATCAATTTTTTGAGAATTAGTCTTATTATACTCAGCTTGGGCTGAGACGAATGTAGTCAATATCTCCTCAAGCGCAACTTTTGGGTTATTGTTTGCATTCTCTGATGGCCCATTCCTCCAACTGAAGTTGGGATGTTTCTTCTAATTAGAATTATACGTGTTCGAGTTTGGATTACTAAATGGCCGTTGATAATTATTTATGGCATTTGATTGTTCTTGTAAAACTTCTTGAAACGCAGAAATTTTAGGACAATCCTATGTTGCATGTTGGTTACCAGAATAAATTCCACAAACATTCTCAACTTCCTTAGGCTTTTCCCCCTTTCCTAATTCCATGGCCACAACTTTTCTTGTGAAGCTAGCCACACGTGCACTTATGTTGTCTTCTTCGGAGAGGACATAGATTCCTCCCTTTCCTCTTTGTTGGCTTATCTTGGGATTTACTGGTTTAGTTGTATCCCAAGATTGTGCATTCTCGACTAAGATATCAAAGTAGTCACATGCTTCCTCAGCGTCCTTATTCATGAATTCTCCATTACGCATCATTTCTACGAATTGACGCATGGGCGAAGTCAGTCCTTCATAGAAAAAGCTTATTACTTGCAAAATTTCATAGCCATGATGTGGGCATATGTTTAATAAGTCTTTAAACCTCTCCCAACATTGGAAGAAGGTCTCATCCTCGTTTTGAGTAAAATTCATGATTAGGCGCCTCAACATGTTTGTTTTATGAATAAGGAAAAACTTTTTAATGAACTCCCTAGTCATCTCAGTCCATGTGCCAATTGATCTTGGCCTTAATGCATGAAGCCAAGCCTTAGCCTTCTCTTTCAGAGAAAAAGGAAATAACTTAAGTCGCACAACATCATCAAATACATTTCAAAGTGCAATGTGGCTATTACCTCATCGAATTCCTTAAGATGTTGATATGCACTTTCACTGTCTAATCCAAGGAACTTACGAAAGAGATGGATTACTCCCAATTTTAGATCAATATTCCCTGCATTATATGGGAAAATTATGCATGAGGGAGTACTCGCTCTTGCAGGTTGCAAGTAATCATATAGAGTTCTAGGTCGAGGAACATTCTAAACCTCATTCTCTCCCGTTTCTGTTTGGTTTTGGCCCAGATTTTGATTGGGCCTTAGATCGGGTTGATTTTCAGCCATATTTTCAGAAAAAGTTTAGGAATCTAAACGTTTCTTATCACGAGGTTCTTTATCAATCCCCTCAACAATCCCTCCTTCACTAATTAGTTAGTTATTAGAATCCCAAACCCAATGCAGCATGTAAATTAGAAAAACCTGATTGAAGTGACTACTTCGACTTAAAGAATCCCTACAAAAATAAAACAAAATAAAGCAAACTAAGTAAGGACTCCTAAAAATCTCAAATAAAAACTATTTTTAGAAATTTTATGAAAAATCGTAAAAAATCCCCGGCAACGGTGCCAAAAACTTGTTCACTTCCCCAAATGTAGGGTTGCGATGTAGTAATAATTTGGTAGAGACCGAGATCGTTCTTAGGGACTTGTTTAGGAATTCACAAAACTACTTATAATATTCTCTAATTGAGATCAAACTAAACAGATTTTAGAATTTGAATGTAGAGAAGTATTCTTAAACTAAAAGTGATTGTAATTAATATAAAAGAGCACTAGGTGTTCAAGGATCCACTTGTAACAATCCTTGATGCATAATTTGCTATGGTTTCCCAATTACACAACTAGAATTGAAATCAAATCCTATCTAGCCGGATGATAGAGTGGTTAATTTAGCAAAATAGTCCAATTCATGTGTTGGTCATAAACATGATTCCCTCAATTCAAGTTAGGACTTGAGCACACTCAATTGCATAGGTCAATCCTAGTTCCAATAGGTTAAGATCACAACCATAATAATTATCAAACCCTATCACAAGGCTTAACTCTATCATGATTTGAACTTCATTCAAATCACTTGCATAAGTAATACCTAAATCAGACTTTAGAACAAAAGGTAGAACTTTGGTTTGAAGTTCTCACATAAGGATCCAAATCTAGAGCATCTTGAATCCGATTCCTCGAAGCGTACAGGTCTAGATCCATACATAACAACTAAGAACTAAAGCAATTCTTCCAAACATCCATGAGTCATTATAAGATTAAGAAAAACTACTTAGAACTTTATTCAAACTACAATAAACCATTATTCTTCAATAAAAATTCAAACTTGGAACCAAATAAATGAATTAAAGCATCTTAGATTCACTACAAGCTTCACCTTTTAGCCTTAGCTAAGATGTTTAGCCAATCATGATCCAAGGAAATGAAATCAACTAAAAACATGAACTAGAAAACAAACTAGAGAAGGGAGTTGTAAAACTCCGAATCCATCTTTCTCCGCCTCTCACCTTCGTAGATCTCTTCTAAGATACCTTAGGAACAATTTAGAGGATTCCTTTTTATAGATTTTGAGCCTTGGCAACCAAGAAACTTCAAGAAATCCCACAAAAATAGCATTCTGTGCAGAGAAATTCAAACTCCAGAAGTTTCTAGAAGTTAACCGGCTGGCCGGCCGGAGAAAGTGTCTCAAAACACAGAAAACTCTGGACGTTATTTTACACAGGCCGACCTACCAGCCGGTCGGTCGGCCGATCAGTCAGTCAGTGGGTCAGGCTTCACAAAAATTGTCCAGAGAATCTCTGTTTCTGGAGGGTTTGTACGGCCGGCCAGTGCACTTGTAAAATGCTGATTTTTCAGCTTTCCCTCCCTTATCTTCAATACAACTTTGCTCCACTTTTGGTCATTCACTCCTTTGATCTGTAAGGCATGTAGGAAAGGGCTTTTAAGTCTCAAATTGATGTTCTCTCTCATTCCTACAATCACAAAACCATACATTAGGTAAGTCTTTAAACATGTAATTCAAGCATAGTTAGTGATGAAATGGGATTAGAATATGCACTTCTAAGAGCTCAACACTCGCACGGCTCAGCCAACACCTTTAAGATACTAGACAGTAGACCTCTTAGTATGCTCTGCCCAAAAGAGTCTAAACGATCGAAACAAGGAATGTCAAATGCTCCGTGAGCAATAACATCAGAACTGGCAACAACTGCGACAAGAGAAACAGAGCGAGTATGCAATGAAATGATAAGTATAGAAAAAATAATCCACCAAGAAGTTATGAATTAGAGCTATACCAGAAGATGAGTCAGCGACAGGTTCTGAGGAATCTATAGTGTATATCGTCGCATCAACGAATGGCTCAGTGATCTCAGTCAATAGCGTCAAAGTCACATCCAAAAGTTCAGTAGTATCACTATCAGTATCAATCATTTCAGCTTGCCGTCAGTGACTCTGCCATATCCTCAACACTAGAAGCATCAGGGGCCACAATCACAGTCGTGTCATTCACCAACATAATGATCCCTTGCAGATTATCCTCTCCAATTTGCCCAACTTGCTCTCTCATGCCGACATGGTCTAATATTTCATTCGTCGGCCCGGTCATTATCGGGTCCTCTTCACTAATTAACTGATTGTCATCCTTATCACTTTCAACCACCAGAAGACGTGTGAACCCCGATTATTGTGACCATTTCACGAAAGGTACTCTGAAAGTATGCCAGCCGTCTAATGCTATATCCTTCTTATGATGATTAATTGACACACTCAGAGAAGTCTTGTGCCTAGTACTTGACGACAGATACACTTCAACCTGCTCTCTAAAATAACCCAATCCATCAGCGAGGATCTCTGTCAGCCTTGGAGGAGGAATGTAGATTAGATCATCAACAGAGATGATGTTCTGAATCAGAGCATACTGATGCACCCACCATCTCATCCAGCCATAAGGACTGCCAGTCTTCCGGTAAAGGCAAAGAAGCACAAACTTTGCGCCCGTTCGCGTCATTAGAAGTTAATGCCATCTCCACTCCCAGTGGGCAGGACCCGTGCCGTACGCCCGCTCTACTTTGGATACATCTGGTAACATCATCGAAACACCCTGATCATATCCAAATTTCCCGGCAATCTGGCTAGGGTAATAAGGCGCCCGCCAGAACTCTATTCCTTTGTGTAGTGGAAGTGAAGCAGTGTGAATAGACACCAAAAACTCCCTATCAAGATTATTCACAGAACACACATCGTTAACGACTTCTCGATCCTCTTCAACGTTAGAAACAGGAAAGTGGTAAAAGAAAATCTCCGCCTAGCTACCCATTTTTTAAGCTATCCAATCAGATGACTGCACTATCATCTCAAGTTTTCTGTAGCGATAAAGAGGCGCGTGATCAGCATGAAGATATCGAAAAAGATCTATTCCATATGTCTATAGGAAATATATACCCAACCACCCGTAGAAGAAATGTCATGGGCAATAAGCCACATTCATCCCTTGCCCGGGTTGATCTTTGTTACTGGCAATATTGCCGAAAGCCCTATATAGACTGCATAACATCGTGGTGTTAAAGAATATCAGTGACCATTCACTAGAGCTCCTGCCATGATAAAGCAAGAAACCCTGACCTCATCAGAACCCTTGGAGCTAGGCAACACAACTGCCGACAACCAGTATGCCAAGAAACCCGCTAGTTCACAAGTCGGCGTAACCTCATTCGGATTGTAAAACTTATGTTCAAAACGTTCCCTCATTAAGGCCTGGTCTTCTGGCAAGATCTCATATTCTTCATAATCAATGCTTTAAGAAGAAAGAAGTGTCCCATGTCAAAAGAAAAAAAACTAAAAGCATTCGAAACATAAAGTAAAAAGAAGGTATCAGAAGAAATATTACTTCATCCTTTGGCTGAAGTAGATCAACCAGTCATCATAATGAATCCTTGTAATATTGTCGAACTGCGACAACTCAACAAACAGCTCTAGACAAGCCTCTGAATGGTAAGCATCTCGAGGATTTTTAAGCCGAGACAAAGACAACTCTTCATCAATTGGGATGTATTCCTGGTAATATTGTCCTATTATAGACAAGCCAGCCATTATCCGAAGATCCCATAAGGTTATGCTCATCTCCCCATACAGAAAGTGGAATGAATTAGTAACAGAAGATCAATAGTTCAAGAAGCTTCGAAGGATTGTTAGATCTCGGAAGAAATGCCCAGAGGTTGCATCAATAGCCTGATACAAGCCAACTTGCTTCAAAACCCTCTCGTGACGGACCAAAATCTCTTTTGCCCATGGCTCATAACCAACTCACTCATTCAGATGGCCTCGTGTATGGAAACTTTTCATCGCCCACATCATCGTCTTATCCATATGTCGAAACCTTTGTTGAACTATCTCGAAATAATGAGCTAGATAGAGAGTGTGGGATCACAAGTCGACGCAAGGAAAATCATTTCTCTTGGTAGACATACCTGCTGCTCTCTCCCATCGTCAATCAGTAAGGTAGTCAACAACTGCTTAGGAGTAGATGTTCACCTTTCAACCCCGTAGAATTGAAAAGGGCCTTGAACATTGAATATCTCAATATTCGGGAGGGGTTGATGCCTCATATGAGATTTTTCATGTGTGATGACTCGGTCATTGTAGGGGTTTACGATGAAGAAACTACACGTCACGACAATCTTGTTTCTATCCTAGCCGATCTTCATCCGTTCATTCTTCAAATCAACGAGTTGTGTCAACCGCTCCACCTGGCTGAGTTCCTCATCTGATTGCTTACCTTGAATCATTCTCTTCCTCTTCTTCTGACCTTCTTGATTATCCTCTTCATGTTGGACGGGCAAACTAGAAGGACCCACCTCGACAACACTCGAAGCACCAATAAGTTAATAATACTAAGAGGACCATTCTTGTTTAGTCCCTTGCACCAGAGACTCAAGTCCGATCTTATCCACGTAAATGAGCAGTAATACTTCATGGGGAAGCTGCTTAATATGGTCAGAGAAATCCTTTACTTTAAGTTCGACTGTTGTAAAGAAGTGAGAATGACATGTTGCTGAAGATGGATCAGTAGTATCTTCAGCCACCCTCTTCTTCCCGCGTTGCGCAGATGAAGGACTAGAAACTTGTGACCTGAAAGCTTCACTAGAAGATCTTACTATTGTCACCATGTGTTGACGTCAGATTTTGGTAACAGGTCCCCCCCAAGTTTATGCTCTTCTCGAAGTGAGCTCCCCTCCAAACCTGAAAGCCAAATAAGAAAACTAAGGGTGGCCGGCGCTTGGCTGTTGGCCCTTCGAAGCTTAAGTCAGAGGTGACTTGATAGTAAGATGAAGTCTGAAACGTAGGCTTAGAGATTGTGTACCTTTATCATCTGTGGGGTCATTTATTTATGCAGATCCGGGTGATCCAGTCTGTTACGCAAGCCGTTAAGATCACTGCTGATTTCAGGGGATAAGGCACTTATCCTGTTAATCCTTAGATAAGGGGATAGCCTAACCACTCTAGACATCTAGCTGATTACCTCTCTTGATGGAAATCTCCCATGGTTCGGAGCTACAAACAGAAACAAGCTAAAATCGGCCTATATAGGCTACTGGTACTATGAGACGAGGGACGTCCTTGCCAGAGACCAGAGACCAAGGCTGCTCACATGACGGGAGCTGCTCACATGTCGGGAGCTACTCACATGTTCGGGAGTTTCTCAAATGTCGGGACTTCTCACATGTTCGGAAGCTGCTCACATGTTTGGGAGCTACTCACGAGCCGAGCTGCTCGCATGTTGAGATGCGACCCCTTTCAACGACCACGAGCCGAGCTGCTCACATGTCAGGAGGTGCTGACGAGCCGAGCTGCTCACATGTTGAGATGCGACCCCTTTCAACTACCACGAGCTGAGCTGCTCACATGTTCGGGAGCTGATCACATGTCGGGAGCTGCTCACATGTTGTGATGCGACCCCTTTCAACGACCACGAGCCGAGCTGCTCACATGTTTGGGAGATGCTCACATGTCAGGAGCAACTCACATGTTCGGGAGCTGCTCACATGTCGAGAGATGCTCACATGTTGGGAGCCTCCCCTGGCAGGGGTGTATAGGCGGTCGCAGGTTTGAGTGATATACAAGACGTGAGCAGGAAGGCTTGCTAGTCAGATGGTTTAGTCGTGACTTTTATGGAGAGACACTCGCTGGTCGCATATCTTTTATACTTCTTCGACGACCAACTTTATTCTACAACATATGCCCCCCAAGTCCTTAGTGTTGAGGAGCTACGCGAAGGACTTGTATGTATACGTAACTGCCTATTTTTGGAGGAGAAGTCGTACATGATTGAGCATGCATTTATGAGTGCTAGCTTTCTGCATAGAGATAGCCTGGTCTATCAATTGAGTCTTTGGTCCTGCGGTGAGTAGAGGACTTAGTCAATTCATGCTAAAATGTTTTACTCAACTCATGAAAATGAGTTGGGCTCAATTAGGAAGGTCTTGGCGGCCATGTCCGCATAGAGATAGGCTGGCCTATCAATTGAGTCTTTGACTCTGCCGTGAGCAGAAGACTTAGTCGAGAGAATGTTTATATTCTCTTCAAGGCTATTCAGGTCCAAAAAATGGCGTGACAACCAAGTTATAGATTCCGTAGCTAAACAACTGGAATGAAAGAGATCGTCTTTATTTAGGAATGGTCCAATATTTACATGCTTTATGAGAAATATCGGAGTAAATGTTCCACGTGCCAAGGGTGATGTAGGGGTCTTCCTCGCATGTCTTCTAGATAATATGTTGTTGTAGGATAAGTTGACCATCAAGAAATACGATCAGAGAATGATTGAGAGAAGGCGCGGCCAGCCATCCCAAATGCGAGTAGCTCGGCTCGTGCTCGTCAGAAGGGGTCGCATCCCAAATGCGAGCAGCTCGGCTCCTGCTCGTCAGAAGTGGTCGCATCCCAAATGCGAGCAGCTCGGCTCGTGCTCGTCGAAAGGGGTCGCATCCCAAATGTGAGCAGCTCGGTTCGTGCTCGTCAGAAGGGGTCGCATCCCAAATGCGAGCAGCTTGGCTCGTGCTCGTCAGAAGGGGTCGCATCCCAAATGCGGCCAGTCCACCGAGTCTGAGTATCCTCCACTTTTTTAGTACCAGCAGCCCGTATAGGTCGGTCGTGGGCCTATCTCTATTCATGGCTCCGAATCTCAGGGGAGCACCATCAGGGAACGTAATCAGCTAGATGTCCAATTGAGTTAGGACTATCTACTTCATTGGATAAATCTCTTATCCCCAAAAAATTAGCAGTAATCTTAACGTCTTGTGTAATAGACTGGGTCACTCGGATTTGTATAAATAGATGACTCCACAGAAGATAAAGGTACACAATACATGATCTCTGAGTCCCACACCCTCGTCCTTCCTTCTTACTTACACGTCCCATCTAACTTAAGCTTCGGAGGGCCAACGGCTGGACGCCGGCCACCCTTAGTTTTCCTTTGCGTTTTTTCAGGTTCAGGAGGATACTACCTGAGAGGAAGATGAACGTCTGGAGGACCCTGTTACAAAATCCGACGTAAACAGATTGGCGCCGTCTGTGGGAAGGATTTGATCGTCAAGATTAGACGATCTCACCATTGATCGAAATCCTCCCACTATGCCTCCCAAAAAGACAGCTTATCCTTCCACTTCAAGGCAGATGCTACCTCTGCCTGACACTGCCGAACCAGCGCCTATCCCTCAAACTACTTCACCGGGCCTCCCTCATGGAGATCCTAGCGTACCATCGCAAAACCCGCAATTTGATGCTTCCGGAAATCAAGAAGACGTCATGCGTCTCCTCAGAAACACACTCCTAACCCTCAATGCCGGATTTCAAGCCTTGTCTAATTGGCTTGATCAGCATTTCCTGGAGCCCCAGCGACAATCTTTTGAAGGGTTGCCGGCGCAACCTATACCAGTGGCTTCCAGACATTTCCCGGATGAACCACAAGTCCAGCCAAATCATCCTCCATCGAATCAAATACCACTCAGCAATCAAGCCCCTGTACTACCCCCGCATTCCATATACTCCAGTACTTCCCAGCAACAGCAATCTCAGGGGTCCACCATCGAAACGTCAGGTTATACCTTACCATGGGAAGGAGATCTCAAGAGAATCCATGATCGTTTTAATAACATGAAACAACGATACTAGGCAAATGGTCATCTGTTGCTGTGGCGTCGATACATAGATCCGAGTCTCCTTTCACCTCCGAGGTCATGGGGGCACCTTTGCCTAGGAAGTATCGCACGCCCGTCATCACCCCGTATACTGGTATTGGCGATCCTCTCGAACACCTGGAAACGTATAGGTCTCTTATGGAGGTGGAGGGACATGGGTCAGAAATCATGTGTAGGGATTTTTTCCTAACTTTAAAGGAGGCAGCTCGTACATGGTTCCGGGGGCTAAAACCCAGATCCATCAGGTCCTTCGCACAGCTATCGAAGCTATTCCTCTCTCAATTCATGGGAAGCATCCGTACTAAAAGTCGGCATCTCACCTAATGGATTTGAAACAGCAGCATGAGGAGATGATAAAGGAATTCATAGTACGGTTCACTACAGAAGCCGTCCAAACTGAAGGCTATACCGAAGAAAAAGGCCTCACCGCCCTCATAGCCGGAATTACAAGCGAGAGATTTAGATTCGCCCTAGATAAGAACCCTCCCAAAACCATGACAGAATTTCAAGCAAAAGCTCAGAAATATATCAATGCAGAAGAAGTTGCTTTGGCACGTCATGGTATACAGGGTGAGAAACGCAAGCCGAAGGAAATCTCGCCTCCGGATAAGAAATATCGGCGTCATCGACGGGACCGCTCTCCCAAGAAGCCTTATTCTGGTAAATATCATAACTACACTCTTTTCAACCGATCCCCTGAAAAGGTGTTGATGGAGATCAAGCATAAACCATATGTGAAATGGCCTGCAAAGATCAAATCTGATCTTGAAAAGAGAGATAAGAGCAAGTTTTGTTATTTCCACAAAGACCATGGGCACAGTACCCAAGATTGCATATCTCTGCGAGATCACATCGAAGCTCTCATTCGAAAAGGTCACCTTCAAGATTATGTTGTCCGTCAAGGCCGATCACCTAAAAGGGCGGAAGCCCCACCACACCAGAAGAAGTTGCCTCACCATCATACTTCACAAGAAGACGTTGAACCTACCGGGGAGATCCGGACCATCGCCGGAGGACCGGCTTGCAGGGGAGATTCTCAAGCTTCAAGAAAAGCATATACTCGTAAGGCGTCTAAGAAGCCCCAGCATATCTACTGGTTGGAACAGACACCCAACACGTTAGTATTCGGTCATCCTCCAATCTCCTTCTCCCTCGAGGATGCAAAGGGGATTCACTTCCCTCACGAAGACTCCATCGTAGTCGCGCTAAAGGTATCAAATTATCTGACTCATCGTATTATGGTGGATACAGGTAGCTCTGCTGATATTCTCTACCTGGAGGCATTCAACAAAATAGCACTCGCCAGAAGTGTCGAGTTCTTAATTGTGCATATTCTAACCCCAATTCATCACTCATTATACTAGTTGTTATGGTTTATAGACTAATCTAATGCATGGATTCATGATTATAGGGATGAGAGAGAGAAGCATCAATTGAAGACCTAAAGGTGCTAGTTAGAAGCAAAGAAGATCAAAGGGGCTAGCGTCGAAGAATGAAAGAAAGAAGTCAGAGAAAAGAAGAAAACAATGCAGAAGAAGGTGCCTGTTAGAACTTAGAAAAAGAGGGAAGATAAAGATCTACTCGTCAGCAGTCCTTCTTCCTTTTTTTTCATGTTTCTTTTATTCTGGGGGAATTCTGAGTATAGAGACATTCATAGACAATCATAAGCAATCACAAAGTGTACACAAGAGAGATATATCGCAAGGTGAGTTTTATTCCAGAGATTCCGAGATCCTTTACATTCCGGGCTGTGAACTGGTCACGAACCCTTAATTACATCAACGGATGATCACCCTTGATTAAAAGGCAAAAGTAAATGCATGCATGTATCATAAATGAATTAAATAAAGCATTAAAGGAGCATAAATATAAATAAAGCACAACATAGACCACACAGAGATTTTTAAGTGGAAACCCTTACGGGAGAAAACCACGACACAAAGCGACAAGATTCCACTATGAATTTCAGTTCTAAAATAGATGGAATATCAAAGGGATAAAGCTCGGATAGATCGAGCAAGTAGTTTAAATCGTCAGGGATTATAGTCTCGAGTTCATGGTCGCCGAGACCAAGTCTAGGATTTATTATGGAATACTTCACCGTTAAGATCAGCTAGATGTTGGTCCCATACTCCTCGGGCGTTCCTAGTTGAGTAGCAACCAGGATTTTAACCGAATCGTATATCTCAGTGTCATGACGCGTTTCTATAGACGATATGACTTTCAGGGATACACTTTACGGTTTCCGTTTAGTGCAACCAAGGCCAGTGACCGTCTCTGCTAGGATGGGTGACTTACTGGAAGGCACTCCATGGGGTCTTTGTGCAAACAGGATTTCGACCGAGTCGTATATCTCAGTGTCATGACGCGTCTCTATGGACGATATGACTTTCAGAAATACACTCCACGGCGTCCACTTACTGCAACCAGGGGCAGTGACCGTCTCTGCTAGGACGGGTGACTTACTGGAGGGCACTCCATGGGGTCTTTGTGCAAACAGGGTTTCGACCGAGTCGTATATCTCAGTGTCATGACGCGTCTCTATGGACGATATGACTTTCAGAAATACACTCCACGGCGTCCACTTACTGCAACCAGGGCCAGTGACCGTCTCTGCTAGGACGGGTGACTTACTGGAGGGCACTCATTCCCTTAGCCACTCAACTAACGAATCCCGCCTTGGACAGGACGCACATCAACTGGTCTTAACGATGAAGTATTTCAGACGTTTAGAACTCTTTCATTATGGTTTTCGATGATAACCATAGTCCCCTTCGATTTAGTTTCGTAACTCGATCCGAGATGAAATAAATTCATGCAATGGATGCAAATGAGTACAGTATAAAGTAACTATGCTTTATGTATGCTCAAGAGAAGATCGGATTCATGCTAAATGTTCAGTGTATCGGACAAATTATGCATTTGATTCGATTAATCGGCTTCGTATATATCTTTGTGTCATCGATATGTTGCCCTCGCGTCTTTGAGATCGCGATTGATTTCATTTGGCATTACTAGATTTTCGGGCCATCAGGGCACTTCCCAGGGCCTGTTTACGAACTGATCGGAGGATTTGGTGAATAACTGTCATGATTGTCTTTAGATAGAGGTGGATTATGTCCACGAGGGTCACAGTGCGATCGCATTTCGATTTGTTTAGTGTAAGTCGATTTCTGAGCCAACAGGGCACTTCCCAAGGCTAAAAACGACTAAGTAGTGGACCTGTTTATGGTCTGATCAAGGTTTCTCGGAGATCCTGAGATCAGGTAATCTCATTGTAATGCATGATTATGGTGTATCATGTTATGGCGGAGAGAAGTCTCCCTCTCGGGTTCGATCAAATTCCGCCCGATTCCTCTCGATTTCGGCCATTTCCGGTTCTTTCGGAGGGATTTCCGAGGTTTGCAATATTGGCTAAGTGCAGGCCTTTTCGATCAAATTGCTGATTTGGCCCACTTAACATCGACCGTTGGCGAATCCGGTCCGGGGGATGGATAGAGGGCATTGATGTGTGTCTAGGAGTGCTGACACGATCGGAAGGCGGGCCACATCGAAGGCGGACCACATCACAGAAGGCCCCACCTCCCCATCAGCGTCCAGGCACATGGGAGGTTGGGTTGGGTGCATGTTGCCTTAGAAATGGGCGCATGTCCTAGGTGGATGCATGTTATTCACCCCAGGCGCATGTCCTGCTACAAATGCATGGTTATCAAGCGCATGTGACATACACATGCGCCCAACATCCCAGCCATGGGCGCATGTCCTCATGGGACTTAGGAATTTTTGCACATTTCCCCTCCCAAGAATGGGTGAGCGCATGTCACTATGTGACTTGGAGGATTTTGCTCCGGTGGGAGAAATCCCTTTCCGACGAGGGCATCCAGCGAAGGGACGAGCGCATGTCCCTTTCCCGGTGAGGATTTCGGTGAGGAATTTTTACCTCTGCAAGAAGAGTGCTCTGGGAGTGATGATCTCGTCCCTGTCTTATCGACTGGAGGGGTATTTATAACGTGTTAATCGGGTATCGGGTACCGGGCGCATGTTGTTTGCAAAAGGGAGAGCATGCGCATGGAAATTTGGAAACGTTTGGAGAGAGGAGTCATGCGCATGTGATGGGATCATGCACATGTCCCCATGCACCAGGCGCATGTGGCATAGCATGGGCGCATGTGGCCTCTGTGTTGGCCGCATGTGGCCCCACTTAGCATATTTTCATGATTTTTGTAATTTTTTATTTTATTTAGAATATTGAAAAGGGAGAGTGAGAGAGCTCTCATGCGCATGTGGTGGGAGAGTCAATGCATGTCTCCTTATGACATCCGCATGTGGAGAGAGAGTGAACGAATGCATGTGGAGAGAGAGTTAACGAATGTATGTGGAGAGAGAGTGAACAAATGCATGTGGAGAGAGAGTGAACAAATGCATGTGGAGATATGCACCGCAACGACTTCAAACTTGCGACTTAAGGTTTTTCGGGCATTCCGGATCATTTGGCGGTAATCCGCATGTTTGATTCCAGCCCAAAATGGTACCTGTAGGCTTTTGGGCCCTTATAGTCGGATACAGTCAGGGCAAAAATGCATTTGGAAGCGCGCGGGTAAAGATATGCATCGTGCGACCTCGAAACTTGCAGGTTAAGGGTTTTAGGGCGTTCTGGATCATTTGTCTGTAATCCGCATCTCTGATTCCACCCCGAAATAACATTCGTAGGTTTCAGTCACGATTGCGCATGTTAGGGCTGCACTGGCATTTTTCGAGTATTTCGGATCTCGAAATCAGTCCGAATCATCGTAGATGGACCGTTGAATACCATTTTATAATGGGTACAAATTTGAGCCCCAACAAGTGCCCCCCCGGTGCGATGCGATGGATGCTTATGTCAGGCCAGTGCGGTGCACCGGTCCCCAGGCTCAAGTATAAATAGTGGACTCACTGAGTCATTTGCACATTTTCGAATCAAGAAAAAGTAAAATTTCCAAGGTGAGAGAGCTCCTCATGAGGGAGTAGGCGCATGTGGCCTTCCCATGGGCGCATGTGCCCCTCCAACTGATAATGGGCATATTGCATCTTGCTCCAGGTGCACGCCCTTGGCTCCAAGCGCATGTAATAGTGCATCTTTATGGGCGCATGTGCTCATACTCAAGCGCATGTTGTGTTGATGCATTAGCGCATGTGGGAGTATGTTAAGAGCCAGGCGCATGTGTAAGTGTTATGGGGTAAGCGCATGTACCCATGCATGTGTGAAAACGTCTCATAATGTAGGCGCATGTGAGCTTCTCTTTGGTGAAGTAAATATGGGCGCACTTGGAGTCACATGCTATGAACTTATAACTCCATTTACATGGAGTGGGCGCATGTGGGGTCACATGCACCTGGGGTATTGGCTTGGGCGCATGTGACTCCACTACTTAGCCAAAATTTCTAAATACTGGCATTTTCCATCGCCCTTGGTAAAACTCATGCATCTGGCCTTATTCTCGACCGAATTCGATGCCGTTTGTGGCTATCTTGCTCAATGCTTGAATATGATTGGGACTTGGTGCTCGGGGCCCATAATATGTTGCTTATGCTGGTCTTTGATGGCTTGTAATTGCTCCCTTAAGTGGTTCTATGATGTGCACTTCCGAGCGGGCGTGCATGAATCATTTATGGTTAGTGCGAATTGGCACGCACTCCGAGTGTACATGTAGGGCTGCTACTGTATTTGCTGCGCTATGATATGTGTGCGCTTGCTTGTCGGATGTGCGCTCGAATTCCACTGTTTCCATATTGCTGTGGGTCATGACTTTATGCATGTGTTTATTGATGTATTTTGTGTGTGAAATCCGTGATTGAATGATGCAATGCTTACCTTATTGTGTTGCCTGTTGCATGCGCTGGTCTTCTGTTTGATGCACTTTTGTTTGCGTATTGTAGTGAATCATGGCGACAGCAGCAGGTTCTTCTGGTGAAGCTTCCAAATCGCAAGTTTCCAGCTCTTCGTCTATACGACGCGGTAAAAAGAGGGCGACTGGAGATACTGCTAACCCATCTCCGGTAGAGTGTCATTCGCAATCCTTCGAGACAATCGAATCCGAAGTGGAGGATTTCTCTGATCGAATTAAGCAACTCTCCCATGAAGTATTACTGCGTATCTATGTGGACAAAACCATATCTGAGCCTCCGACGCAAGGGACTGAAGGGGAATGGTCCGCCTGGTATTGTCAGTTTACTGATGCTGCCAATGTCGTTGAGGCAGGCCCTTCTAGCGTGTGCGGCCGACATTCCGAGGATGAACAGGAAGGTCAGAAGAAGAAGAGACAAAATCGAGGTACGAAGCCGGCTGAGGAAGTTGACAAGGCGGAGCAATCGCCACAGCTCATTGACCCAAAGAATGAGCGGATGAAGATCGGCTGGAATAGAAACAAGATCATTACTACATGCGGTTTCTCGATCGTCAACCCTTATACTGACCGAGTCATCTTGCATGAGAAATCTCTTACGAGGCACAAGCCCTTCCCGAGCATCGAACCATCCAACGTTCAAGGCCCTTTTCAATTTTATGGAGTCGAGAGGTGGACATCTACCCCCGAGCAGTTGTTCACTACCATACTGGTCAACGATGGGAGAGAACAACAGGTAGGTTCCTCGAGAGAAATGGTTTTCCTTGCTCCTACTTGTGATCTTCACACTCCTTCTCCAGTCCATTATTTTGAGACAGTGCAGCAACGGTTTCGACACATGGACAAGGCGACGATGTGGGCAACGAAGAGCTTTCGTACGCAGGGTCATTTGAACGAGCGAGTTGGTTATGAGCCGTGGGCAAAAGAGATTTTGATCCGGCATAAGACGATTTTAAAGCAAGTCGGCCTGTACCAGGCTATCGATGCGACCTCCGAACATTTCTCCCGAGATCCAACAATTCTTCGAAGCTTCTTGAACTACTGGTCTTCCGTTACCAATTCGTTCCACTTTCCATGTGGAGAGATGAGCATAACTTTATGGGATCTCCGGATGATGGCTGGGTTGTCTGTGATAGGAGAATATTACCAAGAGTACGTCCCAACTGATGAAGAGCTGTCTTCATTTCGGCTCAAAAGTCCTCGAGATGCTTATCATTCAAAGGGTTGTTTAGAGCTGTTTGCTGAGTTATCGCAGTTCGACAATATTATAAAGATTCATTATGACGACTGGTTGATCTACTTCAGCCAGAGGATGAAGTAATACTTCTTCCAATGCCTTCTTTTGTATTACGTGCTCTGCATACTTTAATTTCTTTGTTTCTGACATGGGCACTTCTTTCTTCTTGTAGCATTGATTACGAAGTGTATAAGACCTTACCCGCAGATCAGGCTTTGATGAAGGAACGTTTTAAGCGAAAGTTTAGCAATCCGAACGAGCTTACACCGTCTTGTGAACTGGCGGGTTTCTTAGCATACTGGCTGCGGCGGTTATGTTGCCTAGCTCCAAGAGTGCTGATGGCGTCAGGGTTTCTTGCTTCGTTGTGGCGGGAGCTCTTGCAAGTGGTCGTCAATTTTCTCTAGCACCGCCAGTGCTATGCAGTTTATATAGGGCTTTTGGCAATATTGCGAGTAACAAAGATCAACCCTGGCGAGGGATGAATGTGGCTTATTGCCCATGGCATTTCTTCTGTGGGTGGTTAGGCATATATTTCCCGTGGACCTACGAAGTGGATCTCTTCCAGTATTTTCACACTGATCACGCACCTCTTTATCGCTATAGAAAACTTAACATGATAACGCGGTCGTCTGATTGGATAGCTTCCAAAATTGGCAATTGGGCGGAGATTTGTTTCTACCACTTTCCTGTTTCTGATGCCGGAGAAGATCGAGAAGTCGTTGACAATGAACATTCTGTGGATGTCACTGGTAGGGAATTTCTGGTGTCTATTCGTACTGCCTCACTTTCGCTACGCGAAGGAATAGAGTTCTGGCGAGAACCTTATTACCCTAGTCGGTTTGCCAGGCAATTTGGGTATGATCAGGGTGTTCCGATGACGTTACTAGATGTAACTAAAGGAGAGCGGGCATATGGTACAGGTCCTGTTCATTGGGAGTGGATATGGCATCAACTTTTGATGACGCGAACAGGCGTGAGATTCATGCTTCCTGGCCTCTATCGGAAGACTAGCGGTTCTTATAGCTGGCTGAGATGGTGGGTGCATCAGTATGCTCTGGTCCGGAAAAACAGCTCTGTTGATGATCCACTCTACATTCCTCCTCCAGGGCTGACAGAGGTCTTCGCTGACGAATTGGGTTATTATAGAGAGCAGGCTGAAGCGTATTTATCGTCGAGCATTAAGCATAAGATCTCCCTGAGTGTGTCAATTGACCATCGTAAGGAGGATACCGCGTTGGATGGCTAGCATACTTACGGAGTACCTTTAGCGAAATGGTCTCAAGAAGCCGGGTTCACACGTCTTCTGGTGATTGGAGGTGATAAGGATGCCGGTCGGTTAATTAGTGATGATGACCCGATGATGATTGGGCCGACGAAGGCAATATCAGACCATGCTAGCATGAGAGAGCAGGCTGAGCCGATTGGAGAGGATAATCTGCAAGGGTCCACTACGCCGGGGAATAACACGACTGTATCTATAGCCCCTGGTGCTTCCAGTGTTGAGGGTATGGCGGAGTCGCCAGCGGTAACTGAAATAATCGATACTGATAGTGACACTACTGAACTTCTGGATGTGACCTCGACACCACTGACTGAGACTATTAAGCCTTTCCCTGATGCGACGATACATACTGCAACTTCCTCAGAACTTGTATTCAACCCATCTTTCGGTATAGTTCTTTCATAGTTCCTTGGTGTATTCTTTTTCTATACTTGTCATTTCATTGCATACTCGCTCTATTCCTCTTGTTGCAGATACTGTCAATTTTGAGGCGGCTGCCCATGGAGCATTCGATGTTCCCTGTTTCGATCATTTACACTGTTTTGGGCAGAGCGTATTGAGGGGTTTACTATCCAATATTTCAAGGGCGTTGGCTGAACCAAGCGAGTGGCATACACTAGGAGTAGGGGTGAAGGCATTGGAAGCTTGTGCAGGAGTAATCGGGCCTGATGTATCCAAAATAGTCTGTCGTATTTCTTCTTTCGAGGATTCTGTTACGCAGGTTATTATGACTGAACGGATTGAACCTGACCCTATGGCTGAAGAGAAACGGCGAGTGCTGTCTTCTTTGCGGCCTGTCATAGAGCAGCGAGAACATTCGGCGGTTAATGCTAGAACAACCTTAGAAGATAGCGAGACTCAACGTCGCGGGTGTATTAATCATCTGGCTGACGTTAAATCTGAGATCGCGCGGCTACAAGCGGAAGAAACGGCCATAAATCTTGAGGTTGCCCGCCTTGATCTTGTCGTCAATCAAAACCGTGCTAAGGTCGCACAACTCGAGAGTGAAGGAGAGGCGGCACGCAAGCAAGTGGAAGATTTAGAAATCAAACTTCGTGATATTCCGAATCCTGCGCTGACGCTAATGGAGGCAAAGGCCACCATGGAGGCAACGCGGAAGGATGTGATGAAGTTCATAACAGGATGCCTGGAGAAACTGTAATTCTGTTCTTTTGCTTTCTTTTATGGTCATTGTCAGACAAAAATAGTATTAGACAGCTGTCCTGAATACCCAACTGTCACTTGTATCCGACGTAATTGACATCAGAACTTGTTAGCTGCATGCTTCATGATCTAAAATAATGACAATGATTCTTTTGCTAAACCACTACTTGGTGTTATGTGTTTAAGACTAGTATGCATGAAATGATGTATTATGTATGAATTTAATGTAAGCTGAATATACCAAAGCATAAAAATGGAAGAACCCATAAGAATAATACTTCCCTTTTTACTCAACCTGTGTATCCTTGGGTCATCACTTTCGAGAGACATTTGTGTCATAAGTCCAAAACTTTCTTTTAGCTCCATGTTTTCAGGTTTATATGTCATCCTTCATGGCCTGCCCCCAGTCATTTCTTTCTGCAGACTTGATATTTTGATAATATATTAGGGCTTGCCCCCAGTCGTCTTCTTCTTATAAACTCGAGTTTCTCATAATATATTGGGGCTTGCCCCCGGTGCTTCTGGCTCGTCACTCTGTAAGACCACTTCATTCTAATGAGACAGATCTTGTGCTTTAGGAATCCGTGCCGAATACCCGTCCGATCATAATCTTTAATTGCATATTCTTGTCGCAGAATTCTTCATAAGAGAAAGTTGTCAATATTTTCAAGGTAAAGTGATACATAATAGAATGCCCTAATCGTCTTCATATAAGGCCGTATATATAAATATGTATATAGGAGATTCCCAGTCATGACTTATCTTCATATTCAGTAGAAGAATAATGCGATAATGATGGGAGATCCATGACATAATACGAAAGCTGGATATAGATAGCGATGTTTCGATTATCTTCATATAAAACATTGTGCATAAGTATAAGAGATTGATAATAATAGAGTATCTCGGCCGTCTTCATGTAGAGAACCACATATACATATATATGAGAATCCATCAATTCTGAAGTATTCTCCTATTAAGCAGAGGAATGCCGGAATACCAAGATACTTAATATGAGAACTTGTGACGAAGATACCATAATATGGGGATGTTGTGATTCGCGTAGACTTTCTATAAGATATTCTCTCCTGATTCGACCTGTCTGATGAGGATATAATAAGTCGGTTGATGATTCGTGGAGTCAATTCTTTAATATTCTCCGACAATGGTACCTGTCATTAAGAAGAGCTCTACGAACATTTTATATTCATATGCACAACAGTATGATGTGAGTGAACATGTAAACAAGTATGAAGCACAGTATACAGATGAAGTTGATGCATGAGTGAACATAAGTATATTCCTATCTACTTTATAAACTGCCAGAACTATTTGTGAACGTAGGAAACGGAGTTCTTCGAGCGAAGTTCTTCCTAAGTGATATCTATTGGAACCGTACTGGCCGGGGTTCCATCGGACCCTTCCATTTTCAAAATGACGACGCCTTGGTTTATCATCTTTTGTATCTTTCCTTTCAGAACGAAGCATTGCTCGGTTTTATGGCCTATGCATCTGTGATATTTGCAATAGTTGGGATCATCCACGCGTCCTGCTTCTGCTGGTCGAATAGACTTTGAGAGTCGCAATTTTCTTTCTTCGATTAGCCGCTCCATAATTGGGACAAGGTCTTTAATGTCAAATGTATACGGTCCGTTCTTTTCGTCTTGCTCACTGATTGTCATGTGCCGCGCCTTTTGAAGTTCTTTGCCCTTGTCTTGTGTCCTCATTACACTGGTCTCTGCCTCATGTCTTGGATTCGGTCGTTTTCGGTTTCTAGGGTTCTTTCTTACGTCTACCTGTGTCCTCTTTCTCATTTTGTGTCTTGAATTTTCTGCTTGAGATCGTGTTTTTGAAATGGATTGCTCTATCATGCGAACCCCTGCAGCCAGGTTACGAAGGGTGAAAGTGATATTGCCTAGCAGTTCGTATGGGATCATGGAGTCTGAACCCAACATACGCGCATTCGTTTGTTCAGTGTGGTTCTGTTGTCTTACTTCAACAACATTACGGGCTGCCCCCAATGCTTCTTCTTCCAACTGTTGGACAGGCATAACGGTACTAGGGGTCGCTTTCTGTGAGATCAAGATGGCTAAAGCCTCCCGAACTTCTCCCATCTGTTCGGATAGCTCTATATGGGCTTGGGCGAATTCGCTGACTTTCTCTCGAATTGCCGACAATTCGACATCGTGTCCAGTCGATTCCCTTTCTTCGACAGCCTGTACCATTATTGTTTGTACCAGTCTTTCATCATGAACTGGTGGTATCATAGGTGCTATTGTCACTACGGCTGACGTTGCCCGACTGATTTCTTCTGTCATTAGCTTAATGGTACCCTGGTCGATCAATCTCTGCACTTTCCCATTCAAGATGAGCCATTCCCCCGTCTCATGTCCCAGGATTCGATGATACTTACAATAATTGGGGGCATCCGTTTGTCCTGCTTCCTCTGGTCGGATCAGTTCTGGCAATTGTAGTTCCCCTTCTTTGACTAGGTGTTCCATTATTGGAACAAGGTCTTCCGGGTCAAACGAGTAACGTCCTTCTACCCTGCCCCGTCCGACGATCGTTATCTTTTTCAATTTTCCTGGCCCTTTGGCTCTGAACTGAATTTCTGTTGGCTTACCTTTAATCTTGTGTTCTAGATGTAGCCGTTTTCGATCTTTCGAGGCTTTGCTTTTATCAATGTAACTTGATGTGACCATCTTCCAGACCTCACGCTTCGGTCTTTCTGCTTTGAACTGCGTTCTCAGCGCTGCTACCTCTACCATATGGGCCTTTGTCGCTAGGTCCCTGAACGTTGAGAAATTGTGTCCAGATAAACCAAACGAGATTATTGGGTCCATAGCTTGCGTACACATCTTGACTTGCTCAGGCTCGCTAGGCAACTCTCGGCATCGCACTGCTATGGCTCCCCATCTATCAATAAACGCCTCGATTGACTCTCCTTGCCTCTGATGGACTAAGGCTAAATCTGTCAGCGAGACTTCTCGCTCAGTGGAGAAAAATTTGGAAATGAACAAATCTTGCATCTGATCCCAGGTCTTGATAGACCCTGTGGGCAATGACATATACCATTGAAATGCCTTTCCAGTCAGCGTCGACCCAAACAATCGGAGGTAATATTGAGGTATTACGGACAAATTCCCTAGCACCGTCATGAATTGGGTCATATGTTCCTCTGGTGACCCTTTATCGTCGAAGTGTGGGAAGTCGGGATGACTAAAGTCGCCAGGGAACGAGATTTCATTAACTTCGGATGGATACGGTATCCGATATACATATTTTTCTCTCTTCTCCTTTTCTCTTTCCTGACGCATCAGGTTTGCGACTGTTTGGGACAATTCTTCTTTCGTGGCATGAGATGATTGCGGCGATGCACGCTCGAATGCAACATTCCTTAGGTGAATTTGTGGTTCTACGGCTACTGGTTCTCCTGTCGTATCCTGCGACTCTCCCAGTGGTTGTCCGAAGGGAACGGTTGGGCTTCTGACTGCCCCCTGGGCGACTAGAGCCACCAATGCTTCTTTTATTTCTCTGATCTCTCTAGCTGTGTATTCTTGGACCCGAATGATTTCATCTATTTGCTCTTGGATTTGAGGTAGCTCTTCGTCTTGCTCACTCGCCTCCCTCTCTATGACTTACACCACTGCGACCTGCACTCGCTGTGGCCTTGCCTTGGTCATGGTAGTTTTAGCAGAGCATGCCTTCATTGTAGTCTTGGTCAATTCCCGGATAGTGAACTGATTCGGTGTCTTGACTGGTAATGTTGTTCCTGTCATTACTGGGAAATCGGCAGCGGCGAAGGAGAATTCTGGCCTGGGTGACACAGTAGCTCTGATAACATTGCGAGTTTCATTCCTGTGAACCGGCTTCCACTGTCTTCTCACACTGCTCTGTGTCTTCACTGTTTCTACTCTGACTGAAGTCAATTGTTTATTTTCAGCCCCCTTCAGTGATCGGCGTTTCTGCACAACTTGCCATCCGGCTTCAGGAATTGCTATTTCTGCTATCGCGAGGTGAGGGAAATAAAATCCCCCAGAAGCTAGGAAGACCATAGTGGCTGCCATTTGTATAGTTTTGATTTTTGATTCTTTTCTGTCTTTCTATCTTTCTATCTTTCTCTCTGCACAGTCATACGCACATTAGAACACCCTGCACCTCTCAACGGAGAGAAGACGCGTCCTTACCAGTCGCGATATGGCTCAATGGTCAACAGAAGTAGATGTGTACGAATCATATGCATGCCATGCGAGATTTTGAAATTCTTTTAGAAAACTTTTGCTTTAAAGATGAAGGGAAGAACGTTCCCGTTGAGAGTCGCCAGTTTGGCGCCCGTAAAGGCGCCGAACATTTCTCCTAGGGAACTTTCTTACGTATACATCTGTGTTTGTGAATGATTTATCTTAGGATGTTTCTTTACTCAGAGATAACCAAAGATTCTGGTATTATTCGATTCCCCAGCAGAGTCGCCAGTTTGTTAGAACTTAGAAAAAGAGGGAAGATAAAGATCTACTCATCAGCAGTCCTTCTTCCTTTTTTTTCATGTTTCTTTTATTCTGGGGAAATTCTGAGTATAGAGACATTCATAGACAATCATAAGCAATCACAAAGTGTACACAAGAGAGATATATTGCAAGGTGAGTTTTATTCCAGAGATTCCGAGATCTTTTACATTCCGGGCTGTGAACTGGTCACGAACCCTTAATTACATCAACAGATGATCACCCTTGATTAAAAGGCAAAAGTAAATGCATGCATGTATCATAAATGAATTAAATAAAGCATTAAAGGAGCATAAATATAAATAAAGTACATCATAGACCACACAGAGATTTTTATGTGGAAACCCTTACGGGAGAAAACCAATGAACAAAGCGACAAGATTCCACTATGAATTTCAGTTGTACAATAGATGGAATATCAAAGGGATAAAGTTCGGATAGATCGAGCAAGTAGTTTAAATCGTCAGGGATTATAGTCTCGAGTTCATGGTCACCGAGACCAAGTCTAGGATTTATTATGGAATACTTCACCGTTAAGATCAGTTAGATGTTGGTCCCATACTCCTCGGGCGTTCCTAGTTGAGTAGCAACCAGGATTTTAACCGAATCGTATATCTCAGTGTCATGACGCGTCTCTATAGACGATATGACTTTCAGGGATACACTTTACGGTTTCCGTTTAGTGCAACCAAGGCCAGTGACCATCTCTGCTAGGATGGGTGACTTACTGGAAGGCACTCCATGGGGTCTTTGTGCAAACAGGGTTTCGACTGAGTCGTATATCTCAGTGTCATGACGCGTCTCTATGGACGATATGACTTTCAGAAATACACTCCACAGCGTCCACTTACTGCAACCAGGGCCAGTGACCGTCTCTGCTAGGACGAGTGACTTACTAGAGGGCACTCCATGGGGTCTTTGTGCAAACAGGGTTTCGACCGAGTTGTATATCTCAGTGTCATGACGCGTCTCTATGGACGATATAACTTTCAGAAATACACTCCACGGCGTCCACTTACTGCAACCAGGGCCAGTGACCGTCTCTGCTAGGACGGGTGACTTACTGGAGGGCACTCATTCCCTTAGCCACTCAACTGATGAATCCCGCCTTGGACAGGACGCACATCAACTGGTCTTAACGATGAAGTATTTCAGACGTTTAGAACTCTTTCATTATGGTTTTTGATGATAACCATAGTCCCCTTCGATTTAGTTTCGTAACTCGATTCGAGATGAAATAAATTCATGCAATGGATGCAAATGAGTACAGTACAAAGTAACTATGCTTTATGTATGCTCAAGAGAAGATCGTATTCATGCTAGATGTTCAGTGTATCGGACAAATTATGCATTTGATTCGATCAATCGACTTCGTATATATCTTTGTGTCATCGATATGTTGCCCTCGCGTCTTTGAGATCGTGATTGATTTCATTTGGCATTAGTAGATTTTCGGGCCATCAGGGCACTTCCCAGGGCCTGTTTACGATCTGATCGGAGGATTTGGTGAATAACTGTCACCATTGTCTTTGGATAGAGGTGGATTATGTCCACGAGGGTCACAGTGCGATCGCATTTCGATTTGTTTAGTGTAAGTCGATTTCTGAGCCAACAGGGCACTTCCCAGGGCTAAGAACGACTAAGTAGTGGACCTGTTTATGGTCTGATCAAGGTTTCTCAGAGATCTTGAGATCAGGTAATCTCATTGTAATGCATGATTATGGTGTATCATGTTATGGCGGAGAGAAGTCTCCCTCTCGAGTTCGGTCAAATTCCGCCCAATTCCTCTCGATTTCGGCCATTTTCGGTTCTTTCAGAGGGATTTCCGAGGTTTGCAATATTGGCTAAGTGCAGGCCTTTTCGATCAAATTGCTGATTTGGCCCACTTAACATCGACCGTTGGCGAATCCGGTCCGGAGGATGGATAGAGGGCATTGATGTGTGTCTAGGAGTGCTGACACGATCGGAAGGCGGGCCACATCGAAGGCGGGCCACATCACAGAAGGCCCCACCTCCCCATCAGCGTCCAGGCGCATGGGAGGTTGGGTTGGGCGCATGTTGCCTTAGACATGGCCCCATGTCCTAGGTGGATGCATGTTATTCACCCCAGGCGCATGTCCTACTACAAATGCATGGTTATCAAGCGCATGTGACATGCACATGCGCCCAACATCCCAGCCATGGGCGCATGTCCTCATGGGACTTAGGGATTTTTGCACATTTTCCCTCCCAAGAATGGGTGAGCGCATGTCACTATGTGACTTGGAGGATTTTGCTCCGGTGGGAGAAATCCCTTTCCAGGTGAGGGCATCCAGCAAAGGGACGAGCACATGTCCCTTTCTCGGTGAGGATTCCAGTGAGGAATTTTTACCTCTGCAAGAAGAGTGCTCTGGGAGTGATGATCCCGTCCCTGTCTTATCGACTGGAGGGGTATTTATAGCGTGTTAATCGGGTATCGGGTACCGGGCGCATGTTGTATGTTGTTTGCAAAAGGGAGGGCATGCGCATGAAAATTTGGAAACGTTTGGAGAGAGGAGTCATGCGCATGTGATGGGATCATGCGCATGTCCCCATGCACCAGGCGCATGTGGCATAGCATGGGCGCATGTGCCACTGGTATGGGCGCATGTGGCCTCTGTGTTGACCGCATGTGGTCCCACATAGCATATTTTCATGATTTTTGTAATTTTTTATTTTATTTAAAATATTGAAAAGGAAGAGAGAGAGCTCTCATGCGCATGTGGTGAGAGAGTCAATGCATGTCTCCTTATGACATCCGCATGTGGAGAGAGAGTGAACGAATGCATGTGGAGAGAGAGTTAACGAATGCATGTGGAGAGAGAGTGAAGAAATGCATGTGGAGAGAGAGTGAACAAATGCATGTGGAGATATGCACCGCAACGACTTCAAACTTACTACTTAAGGTTTTTCGGGCATTTCGGATCATTTGGCGGTAATCCGCATGTCTGATTCCAGCCCGAAATGGTACCTGTAGGCTTTTGGGCCCTTATAGTCAGATACAGGTCAGGGCAAAAATGCATTTGGAAGCGCACGGGTAAAGATATGCATCGTGCGACCTCGAAACTTGCAGGTTAAGGGTTTTAGGGCGTTCCGGATCATTTGGCGGTAAGCCGCATGTCCGATTCCACCCCGAAATAGCATTCGTAGGTTTCAGTCACGATTGCACATGTTAGGGCTGCACTGGCATTTTTTGAGTATTTTGAATCTCGAAATCAGTCCGAATCATCGTAGATGGACCGTTGAATACCATTTTATAATGGGTACAAATTTGAGCCCCAACAGTGCCCACAACCGGTCGTCCAAAGCCAAAGACCGGTCGTCCGACCGGTCCGCACATGCATAGAGGAAGACCCAGAAGCCATTACTCTCTAGACCGTTCACGACCAGTCGTGCGACCGGTCGTCCACTTCTGCGACTAGTTGTGCGAACGGTCCTTAAATTAATTTTTCGGGACAAAACTCTCTGGACACTTTTAGGCTGTTTTGAGACCGGTTGTCCAGCATTGCGACCGGTCGTCCAGCCACTGCCACCAGTCGTGCGACTGGTCGTCTGCGTAAGTTTTAAACTTCTAATTTTGGCGCTGATTTTCTCTGCGTAGTGTGTAAGTGTTACGCAGATTCTCGAATCTTCTGAAGTTGCGGAGCCTCCCCACTATAAAAGGACACCTAGGGATCGTTCCTAGGGTATCTTGGAAGGGTTTAAGCATGGTTGGAGGCGACGGAAGTGGATTTCGGAGTTCCACAACTCCTTCTAGTTTGTTTTACTGTTTAATGCTTTTCAACTTTTCAACAAAGTACAAAGGAACCTAGTACTCGTCGATTTGGAGAATCGATCCCGATTCTCCACTTCGATCATCACCTAGATTCTACAAAGTTAACCATAAATCAACCAAAATTCTAACCTTAAGTACAAATACTTGCTACCAAACTTCAAATATGTTCAAAATTCATTAAAAAGAATCAGAAATGATGACTCATGGATGTTTGGGAGAATTACTTAAATTATTAATTGGTTTGTATTAGTCTAGACCTGTATGATCCGAGGAATTGGAGTACGCTCTAGTACTATGATCTTCATGTGGGAACTTCCTACCAAAGTTCTACTTTTCTGAATTTCTGTTTTATGTGGGACTGTGCATGTGATTTGAATCAAGTTCAAATCATGATCTGGCCTTGTCTTGTGACAGGACTTGAGGATGGTTATGATTGTGAACTGAGCCTTTTGGAATGGGGACTGACCTATACAATTGAGCATGCTCAGCCTAGTTTACATTGAGTGAATCCTATGCATTGGACTGACATATAACAGATTGTTTGGTTTAACAGCTCTATCATCCGGCTAGATAGATCTTAATATCGATTCTAGTTGAGAAAGTGAGAAACCACAGCGGATTGAACATCAAGGATTGCTACAAGTGGATCCTTGAACCCTTAGTGCCTTTTTATAATTGTTTACCGTCAAATTAGTTTAAAAATCGTTACTTACATCAATCTCATACAAAATCTGGTTGTTAGTTTTCAATAGATATTATTGGATGTGTTTGTGAATTCCTACACAAGTCCCTGTGGATCGACCTCGGTCTTACCGAGATTATTACTACATCGCAACCCTACACTTGGGGAAGCGAACAAGTTTTTGGCGCCGTTGCCAGGGAGTTCTCTGAACCCCTATTGACCAGGAGAAATTGGTCTCTATCCTTGCTTCTGGCTTAGCCATTGCAAGGCACCTTGTGCTTCGGTCTTAGAGAAAAGTAAAGAAAGGGAGGAAGAATTCTTCTTTCTCTTTGTTTCATATGTTTTGGTTTTGCATGCCACATTGGGCTCGGGATTCCAATAACCGACTCATAAGTGAAGGGGGGATAGTAGAAGGAATTGACAGAGAACCATGTGCTAAGAGACAGCTAAACTCTCCAATTTTGTCTGAAAGTATAGCTGTGAATCAACCTAATCAAATGGCCAATCCTAATCTGGGCCAAAATCAAACTGAAACGGGGGAGAATGTGGTTGAGAATATTCCCTGACCTAGAACTTTACGTGATTTCTTGCAACCAGCAAAAGCGAGCACTCCCTCATGCATAATATTTCCACAAAATGCAGGGAATGTGGATTTAAAACCGGGAGTGATCCAACTTCTCCCTAAATTCCATGGATTAGACAGTGAAAGTGCCTATCAACACCTTAAGGAGTTTGATAAGGTAATAACCACCATGCACTTTGCTAATGTGACTGATGATGTGGTGAGACTTAAATTCTTCCCTTTTACTCTCAAAGATAAAGCTAAAGGTTGGCTTCATGCATTAAGGCCAAGATCAATTGGTGCATGGACTGATATGCATAGGGAATTCATAAAAGAATTCCTCCCTACTCACAAAACAAGCATGTTGAAGCGCCTTATCATGAACTTTGCCCAAAAGGAAGATGAAATCTTCTTCCAATGTTGGGAGAGGTTTAAGGACCTATTAAACGCATGCCCACATCATGGCTATGAAATTTGGCGGGTTATAAGCTTTTTCTATGAAGGACTGACTTCACCCATGCGCCAATTCGTAGAGATGATGTGTAATGGGGAGTTCATGAATAAGGAGGCTGATGAAGCATGTGATTATTTGGAAGAATTGGCTGAGAATGCACAGTCTTGGGATACATCAAAACCAACAAATTCCAAGACTGGCCAACAAAAGGAAAGAGGAGGAATGTATGTCTTATCGGAAGAGGACAGCATAAGTGCACGGGTGGCTAGCCTCACAAGAAAGGTCGAAGCCATGGAATTGAAGAAAGGAGAGACGATTAACTCCAATGACGTTGAAACTGTTTGTGGAATTTGTGCCGAAAATCAACATGCAACATAAGATTTTCCCACAATTTCAGCAGTTCAGGACATCTTACAAGAACAATCAAATGTCATAAACAATTATCAACGACAATTTGGTGCTCCAACCTCAAACACGTTTAATGCTAGTTGGAAGAATCATCCCAACTTCAGTTGGAGGAACGGACCCACTGCGAATGCAACCACTATCCCTCAAGCTCAACCTATACTAGGTCCGTCTCTAGTCATTACTCCAAAAGTGACGCTACAGGAGATGTTGGGTGCATTCGTATCGGTCCAAGCTGAGTATAACAAGACAAATTCTCTAAAAATAGATGGGTTCATGCAAGAGCAATTGAAATTCAATCAAAATTCAACTCAAGCCATTAATGAATTGAAAACATCAATGGCTAGAGTTGAATCTCATCTTAGTGTTAGAGAGAAGGGCACACTTCCTGCCCAACCTCTTCCTAACCCAAGAACCCAGTTTGAAATACAAGATGCAAGCTCATCCTCCCACCATACGGAACATGTTCAAGCTATCACCACTTTGAGAAGTGGGAAAGAAATTGACAAATCTAATCCGGTGAAGGCCCTAAAGCCTAAGGATCCGAAAATTTTCAAAGAGGATGATAGCTCAAACAACACTCCACAAGAGAAAGAACCGGAAAGGCAATACAAGCCGGTTGCCCCATTTCTACAAAGGTTGATTTCACCTAAACCTTTAGATAAAAATCTGGAAATTTTAAAAGTTTTCAAGCAGGTGAAGATCAACATCCCGTTGTTGGATGCAACAAAAAAAATACCATCGTATGCCAAATTTCTAAAGGAATTGTGTACAGTCAAAAGGAAACACAATGCTCACAACAAAGTACTTTTGACTGAGAATTTGAGCGCCATCATCAAACAAGAGGTGCCCCAAAAATATAAGGATCCGGGTAGTCCAACTATCTCATGCATCATAGGAGACTACCATTTTAAACAAGCCTTACTTGATTTGGGGGCAAGTGTGAATCTCATTCCATACACAGTCTACGAGCAACTTGGGTTAGGTGAATTGAAACCGACCAAAACCACACTCCAACTTGCTGATAGATCCATCCGTATACCGAGAGGAATGATTGAGGATGTTCTAGTCCAAGTTGATAAATTCTACTACCCAGTAGACTTTATTGTCTTGGATACACATCCTGTGATAGGCACCGGTGCTCAAATTCCCGTCATACTTGGCCGACCATTTCTAGCTACTTCAAATGCAATTATCAATTGTAGAAACAGACTTGTACAAATGTCCTTTGAAATATGACCCTTGAGCTTAACATATTTGATTTATGCAAACAACCACGGGAGGTTGATGATGATATCCATGAACTAAACATGATTGAATCATTCATAGAAGATACATTCCCCTTGTCACTATCTTCCGACCCTTTAGAGGCATGTGTAGCCCATTCTCATGAGATAAATGATAACACAATACAAGAGATGGATGCCATACTAGATGTGATACCGGTGCTTGATAACAAAAGATGGAGGGCCCTATTTGAGCCTTTGCCTGTAATGAGAACAAGGCCCTCCCATCCAACATCAAGGCACCAACACTCGACCTAAAATCATTACCAAGTGAGCTGAAATATGTTTATTTAGGTCTAGATAAGACATATCCAGTGGTGATTTCTTCACACTTGGATGAGGAACAAGAGAGTAGGCTAATGGCCACTCTATTAGAGCACAAGAGTGCCATTGGATGGTCAATTGCGGATCTCAAAGGCATAGACCCACTGATTTGTACTCATCCCATACACCTTGAGGAGAATGTGAAGACATCCCGGCAACCACAAAGACGACTAAATCCAAACATGAAGGATATGGTTAAGGCCGAAGTGGTGAAACTATTAGATGTGGGTATTATTTACCCAATATCCGATAGTCAATGGGTGAGCCCAACTCAAGTGGTGCCTAAGAAATCTGGAATAACCATCGTAGCCAATGCCAATAATGAACTCGTGCCAACTAGAGTCACTACCGGTTGGAGAATGTGCATTGACTACAGGAAGCTAAACAATGTTACGAGGAAAGACCATTTTCCCCTACCGTTTGTTGATCAAATTTTAGAACGGTTGGCGGGTCATTCCCACTTTTGCTTCCTTGATGGCTATTCAGGGTACAACCAAATAGAGATTGCCCGTGAAAACCAAGAAAAGGCTACATTCACATGTCCATTCGGCACTTTCACCTATCGACGGATGCCGTTTGGACTATGTAATGCCCCTGCCACCTTTCAGCGTTATATGATGAGTATCTTTTCTGACATGGTGGGGACAATTCTCGAAGTCTTCATGGATGATTTTTCCATTTTTGGTTGTAGCTTTGATGAGTGCCTTGAGCACTTGAAAGCTGTGCTAAAAAGATATGAAGAGAAGAACCTTGTGTTGAATTGGGAGAAGTGTCACTTCATGGTTCAAAAGGAAATTGTACTTGGTCACATCGTTTCACAAAATGGAATCGAGGTGGACAAAGCAAAAATTGATCTCATCTCTAACCTTCCACCACCCAAGAGCATACGAGATGTACGGTCCTTTTTAGGACACGCAGGATTTTACAGAAGGTTCATAAAGGACTTCAGTTCACTCTCTCATCCTTTATGTAACCTACTTCAAAAGGAAAATTCATTCGAGTGGAATGAAGAATGTCAAAAGGCCTTTACCACCCTTAAAGGTATGTTGACATGTGCTCCCATAATGCAACCACCTGATTGGAGCCTTCCTTTTGAGATTATGTGCGATGCTAGCGACTATGCTATTGGGGCCGTACTAGGCCAAAGAAAAGAGAAAAAGCCATGTGTCATCTACTATGCAACTAGAACCCTAAACTCAGCCCAAGCAAACAACTACACCACTACTGAAAAGAACTTTTAGCCGTAGTTTTTGCCTTAGACAAGTTTAGGTCCTACTTAATTGGATCCAAGATCATCATATTCACTGACTATGCCACGCTTAAGTACCTTCTCTCTAAGAAGGATGCTAAACCACGGTTGTTAAGATGGATCCTTCTACTCCAGGAATTTGACATAAAAATACGTGATAAGAAAGGAGTAGAAAATGTCGTAGCTGACCATCTCTCTCGACTTATCCTCACTGATTCCCCTGAAACGACCGCGATCAATGACATGTTCCCTGATGAACAACTTTTTGTTGTTTCCCAATTGCCATGGTATGTGGACATTGCTAACTATCTTGCTACAGGTACAATTCCTACACATTGGAAAAAGCAAGATAAGGATAAATTCTTCACGGAGGTGCGAAAATTCCTATGGGACGACCCATACTTATTCAAGTATTGTCCCGATCAAATCATAAGGAGATGTGTGCCAGATGATGGACAACAAAGTATCATCTCCTTCTGTCATTCTCAGGCATTTGGTGGCCACTTTTCGGCTAAAAAGACCACAGCGAAAATTCTGCAATGTGGGTTTTATTAGCCCACCATGTTCAAAGACACACATGAGTTTTGCAAAGCATGTGAACCTTGTCAGAAATTAGGAGGAATTTCTCGTAGAAATATGATGCCACTCAATCCCATCTTAATAATCGAAATTTTTTATTGTTGGGGCATCTATTTCATGGGCCCATTCCCATCTTCTTTTGGAAACGTATACATCTTGCTTGCCATTGATTATGTTTCCAAATGGGTCAAGGCCATCCCTTGCCGGAATAATGACCATAAAACGGTCATTCGCTTCTTAAAAGAGAATATTCTTTCCCGGTTTGGAACACCTCGAGTCATCATAAGTGATGGAGGGTCTCACTTTTGCAATCGCCCTTTTGAAACCTTAATGAAGAAATATGGCGTAACACACAAAATGAGCACTCCCTATCACCCACAAACTAGTGGACAAGCTGAGATATCCAATAGGGAGATTAAACACATTTTAGAGAAAACGGTGAACCCCGATCGCAAGGATTGGTCACTTCGGCTTACCGATGCGCTTTGGGCCTACCGTACTGCTTTTAAGACCCCTATTGGAATGTCTCCCTATAGACTTGTCTATGGGAAGGCTTGTCACTTGCCTGTGGAGTTGGAACATAGGGCATATTGGGCTATTAAGAAGATGAATTTCAATTCTGACAAGGCGAGCTCGTCGCGCAAACTACAATTGAATGAACTTGCAGAAATCCGGAACGAAGCATTTGAGAATGCGATAATTTACAAGGACAAGACGAAGATATTCCATGATAAGAATATTCTTCACAAGACATTCACGATCAATCAAAAAGTCCTCATGTATAATTCTCGCCTACATCTATTTCCAGGAAAGTTGAGATCTCGATGGACCGGTCCCTATTGTTAAAAATGTCTATCCATATGGGACTGTCGAGCTGTTAAATCCAAGGAACGGCAACATTTTTAAGGCGAATGGGCAACGATTAAAGCCGTTCTTTGAGAAATTTCCTTCAGAAGGTATGTCCATACCTTTGAATGATCCTGTGTATCAGGATGATTGATCTCCTAGTCTGATGGAGGTATAGAGTAGTTAGGATTAGGATTTTGTTGCTTTTATTTTCTTTTGCTTAGGTTTGTTAGAAGGAGGAAGAATTCCACTTTTCACTTTTTCAGGTACTCTCATCCCTCACTCCCTTTTATTTTCAAAATTGCTCTCATGTTTTGCATATTGCATATCTTATTACATTGAGGACAATGCAAGATTTGGTTGGGGGGTGTAAGATCACTTGGATGAATCCAGCGTTTTGTAACATTTCGAGCAACCGTGTAGAAATTTTTCAATTTTTAAAAAATTCAAGACTCTTTTGGAAAACTTTGCTTCTATGCATTCAAGATGATATGAGCATAAGAGGAGGAGATATGAAGTGAGTGAGGTTGCAAGTTTTGAATTTTTCACAACATAATGGTTTTATATGTGAATTTCCCTATTTTTGTGATTGATAGAAAATTTGAACACTTTTACATCTAGTTCACATTACACGATTTTCACGGGTTGAAGGGATTATGTGATTTGTGGATCAGTTAGATGTTGATTCAAGGTGTTGAGACATCAAGCCGGGGTATGTTGTCCATCCTTGTCCATGGGAAAATAATGAAAGATATGGATTTCTAAAAATCCTATCTAATTTAAAAGAAAAAGGAAAAGGAAGGATGAAATTGGGAATGGCGAAAAAAATGGTGAAAAAATCTGATTAGGGCTACCTACTATCAACCGGGGGATGGTCTACCCGTAACCAAAGCCGGAAATGGGACGTAGTGTGAAAGTCGTCGGAAGGACAGTAAGGCAAATTCCCGTCATTGGCTTGTTGTTGCTCTATATACCTTGAGATCCGTGGTCTAGTTGATTTATGAAGAAGATAACCCTGGAAACTCATGAAAAGAATTTTCACTATGCACACTAGATTGAAATTGTTCAAGTTCTTCTATTTGCCAACCAATCAGCGGAAATTTCATATGGGTACTTATTATGATTTAAGAGTTTACGATGTCAACCTCTTTCACCTAATTTCTCTAACTCTTACTCTTATGTATCTTGGAATGTATAGAAGAATGGTTTCTAAAGGGGAGTTGGGTTTTGGAAAATGGAATTAGTTTCACGCATGTTTTGCTCGGGACTAGCAAAATGCTGGTTGGAGGGTGTGTTGAGTTCTTAATTGTGCATATTCTAACCCCAATTCATCACTCATTATGCTAGTTGTTATGGTTTATAGACTAATCTAATGCATGGATTCATGATTGTAGGGATGGGAGAGAGAAGCATCAATTGAAGACCTAAAGGTGCTAGTTAGAAGCAAAGAAGATCAAAGGGGCTAGCGTCGAAGAATGAAAGAAAGAAGTCAGAGAAAAGAAGAAAAGAATGCAGAAGAAGGTGCCCACAACCAGTCGTCCGACCGGTCGTCCAAAGCCAAAGACCGGTCGTCCGACCGGTCCGCACATGCACAGAGGAAGACCCAGAAGCCATTACTCTCTGGACCGTTCACGACCGGTCGTGCGATCGGTCGTCCACTTCTGCGACCGGTCCTTAAATTAATTTTTCGGGACAAAACTCTCTGGACACTTTTAGGTTGTTTTGAGACCGGTTGTCTAGCACTGCGACCGGTCGTCCAGCCACTTCGACCGGTCGTGCGACCGGTCGTCTGCGTAAGTTTTAAACTTCTAATTCTGGCGTCGATTTTCTCTGCGTAGTGCGTAAGTGTTACGCAGATTCTCGAATCTTCTGAAGTTGCAGAGCCTCCCCACTATAAAAGGACACTTAGGGATCGTTCCTAGGGTATCTTGGAAGGGTTTAAGCAAGGTTGGAGGCGATGGAAGTGGATTTTGGAGTTCCACAACTCCTTCTAGTTTGTTTTACTGTTTGATGCTTTTCTTAAGTTGTTTCATGTTTCCTTGGATCATGAGCAGCTAAACCTCTTAGCTAGGGCTAAGAGGTGAAGCTTGTAGTGGATCTAAGATGTTTCAATTGGTATTTAGTTGGTTTTAAGATTGGAATTCATGTTTATGAACGATGGTTTGAAGTTTATACAAGTTTTAAGTAGTTTTTCTTAGTCTTATGATAACTCATGGATGTTTGGGAGAATTACTTAAATTCTTAATTGGTTTGTATTAGTCTAGACCTGTATGATCCGAGGAATTGGAGTACGCTCTAGTACTGTGATCTTCATGTGGGAACTTCCTACCAAAGTTCTACTTTTATGAATTTCTATTTTATGTGGGACTGTGCATGTGATTTGAATCAAGTTCAAATCATGATCTAGCCTTGTCTTGTGACAGGACTTGAGGATGGTTATGATTGTGAACTGAGCCTTTTGGAATGGGGACTGACCTATGCAATTGAGCATGCTCAGCCTAGTTTACATTGAGTGAATCCTATGCATTGGACTTACATATAACAGATTGTTTGGTTTAACAGCTCTATCATCCGGCTAGATAGATCTTAATATCGATTCTAGTTGAGAAAGTGAGAAACCACAGCAGATTGAACATCAAGGATTGCTACAAGTGGATCCTTGAACCCCTAGTGCCTTTTTATAATTGTTTACCATCAAATTAGTTTAAAAATCGTTACTTACATCAATCTCATACAAAATCTGGTTGTTAGTTTTCAATAGATATTATTGGATGTGTTTGTGAATTCCTACACAAGTCCCTGTGGATCGACCTCGGTCTTACCGAGATTATTACTACATCGTAACCCTATACTTGGGGAAGCGAACAAGAAGCCTGCTCAAACCAGTCACTACTCCTCTCGTCGGCTTCGGGGGCGAGGTGGTAACACCGGAAGGAGGCATTGACCTCCCAGTCACCTTTGGAGAAAGTCCAGCGAAAAGCGACTGTCTTCGTTAATTTCCTCGTGGTAGATCGGAGGTCAGCATATAACGCAATTTTGGGTCGACCTTCCCTTAACAAGGTAGGGGCAGCTTTACATCCTTTGTATTTATGTGTCAAATTCCCTACCCCAAATGGTGTTGGGGTTATACGAGGAAATCAAAGGGAAGCCCGATCGTGTTATGAGATAGCCGTACAAGACCGAAAAAAGGCTCAGACGACACCAGTCATGATGGTGGCACAAGATCCATCAAGTCCTCCGACGGCTACCTCATTGGACCCGAGAGAGAACGCTCTCTAATTTGGAACTCCCGGAGAAGAGACAGTGGCAATCCACTTAACTGAAGACGACTCGTCCAAAGTTCTCTATGTGGGATCCTCTTTAAGTAGCATCTATTGAGCTCTTAATTGTGCATATTCTAACCCCAATTCATCACTCATTATGCACGGTTTACATGTTTAAAGGACTACTTTAATACATGACTTGTGATTGTAGGGACAAGATGGAAGATTTCACTGATTCAAGGCTAAATAGAGCTATTGTACAAGCATTGAAGAGCACAAGATCAAGTGTAAAATGATAAAGAAAGAAGCAAAGGAGATAAAGGAAAGAAGGAAGAAAACTGCACTCATGACCGGTCGTCTAAAGCCTAGGACCGGTCGTCCGACCAGTCTGGCCATTAACAGAACGAGATCTCTGTGAAAAAAATCAGTGGACAGAGGAATTGTAGAGTCCGACCGGTCGTGACCCGTCGGCCAACAGGTCTGAGGAGTTTCAGAGCTCACTGGATTGATGGGACTAACAGGTTCGACCGGTCGTGCGACCGGTCGGCCATGCAAAATGGGCAATTTCTATTTTGGGGCGCTGAATTTCTCTGCGCAAGTGCGTATCCTTACGCGAAATCTGGAAGTTTCTTGCGCAATGGACACCTCCAAGCTATAAAAGGACTTCTCCTCTTCATACCAAGGCATGCTAGGACGTGGGGATTGCTTAGGAGACGAATTCTACTTCAAGTTTTCTTAATTTTCTTCCTGTTTTAGTAGTTTTTTATGTTTTTGAGGCTTCTAGTTCAAGGATGTTAGAGATGAACTAAAACCTCTTAGCTAGGGCTAAGAGGTGAAGCTTTTGATTTGTTTTTTATGGATTAATGCAACTTAGGTTTCCTTTTTGTGATTTAATTGATGAATTTTAGTTAATGTGAGTTTGAATCAAGTACTAGTTGGGTTCTTACTTTGATCTCTTGATAACTCGGGGCTCATGTGATTCTTAGTGATCCTAACTTAGTAATTTAGCTTCTGAGCATTGTTTATGCTTGTGTAGTTCATTGATCTATCATCGACTCCGGGTATGGTAGATTCTTTGATTGCCTTGTGTACAATGGCCTGATTTTCATGTGGGAACTCATTCAACTAAAGTTCTTATCTTTTGTAGTAATCTGAAATAGTTGTTTGTTGATTGATTTTGATTTAATTAGAGTTCTAATCATTATTTGTAATCAAGTCTAGTGATAGGAATTGATGAAAGCTATGGTTGTGAACCTCAACTAGATTGGAAAGAGGCTTGGCCTACACAATTGAGTGTACCCAAGGCCTGAGTATTATTGTGGGAGTCAAATCAATGAATAAGCACTTGTTTTGGATAATTGCTGATTGAACCGCTCTATATTCCAATCGGATAGAGATATGAATTCGATTCTGATTGAGTTATGAGAGACATAGTTGTGTTGATGCAATGAAACTTATCAAAAGTGGATCCTTGACGCTCTAGTGCCCTTTTAGATTGAAATTACCTTACACATTCACTGTTTAAACCCAGATTTGCTATTTTCCAGTTTTAGTTCTTAATAGGATCTTAATTATTAGTTATTTTAGTTAAATTCTGAGAATATCCATTTATAAATCTCTGTGGGAACGATACTCGGTCTTTCCAAATTATTACTACTTCGCAACCCTACACTTGGGGAGTGAACAGCATCTTTCGGGAAAATCTGGTCTGTTTCCTCATCGAATACCAAGATGTATTTGCCTGGTCTCATAGAGACATGCCGGGCATCGACCCCAGTGTCATAGCACATCGTCTGAACGTTGATCCGAAGTATAAACCTATTCATCAGCGTCGACGTACTTTCACTGCAGAGAGGCAAATGGTAATCAAGGCTGAAGTCGAGAAGCTGCTCACAGTCAATTTTATAAAAGAAGTTGACTACCCAGAGTGGGCCGCGAACGTGGTTCTCGTTCGAAAAGCAAATGGCAAGTGGAAATGTGTATCGACTACTCGAATCTGAACAAAGCATGCCCCAAAGATAGCTTCCCGACCCCGCGAATCAACCAGCTGGTTGATTCAATGGCAGGACATGCCTTGTTCAGTTTTATGGATGCCTATTCCGGTTATAACCAAATCATGATGCATCCACCCGATAGCCAGCACACTGCCTTCATCACTGACCAAGGCCTGTACTGCTACCAGGTAATGCCTTTTGGTCTTAAAAATGCAGGGGCCACCTATCAGTGCCTCGTCAATAAAATATTCGCCACACAAATCGGCAGGAATATGGAGGTTTACGTCAACGACATGCTCGTGAAAAGTGTTGTAGAAGACGACCACCTTGCAGATCTTCGAGAAGCCTTCGACTTGATGAGGAAGAATCAGATGAAGCTAAATCCCGAGAAATGTGCGTTCGGAGTGTCTGTTGGAAAATTTCTTGGATTTATGGTCGGCCAACGAGGAATCGAGGCAAATCCTGAAAAAATAAAAGCATTGGTCGAGATGAAATCTCCGACCACTCTCAAGGATGTCCAACGCCTGGCTGGTCGCATTGCATCGTTGAACAGGTTCATTTCGCGGGCCTCTAACAAGTGTTTACCCTTCTTTAAACTCCTCCGAGCCACCGCCAAATCTGATTGGGAGTGGACACCGCAATGCGAAGAAGCATTCCAACAACTGAAGCAGTATATGAGTACACCCCCCGTTCTGTCGAAACCTGTGGCGCATGAACAAATTCTTCTTTATTTATCTGTGTCTTCTACGGCTATTAGTGCCGCTTTAATAAGAGAAGACCATGGGGTACAAAGGCCCGTTTATTATATTAGTTTAGCGATGGTGGATGCCGAAACTCGGTATTCTGATATGGAGAAGTTAGCCCTAGCTTTGGTCACGACTGCTGGAAAACTGCGACCCTACTTTCAAGCCCACGCTATATTAGTGCCAACAAATCATCCGTTACGGCAGGTCCTTAAAAAACCCGAGGTTTCAGGGTGATTAACTAGATGGGCGGTCGAGATCAGCGAGCACGATATTTCGTTCTGCCCCAGGACCGCCATCAAAGGTCAGGTCGTGGCTGACTTCATCGCTGAATTCACATACTCCTCTTCCGATGATAATTCGCGATCATCGACCAGCCACCCTGGTCACTCTTCAGTGGATGGATCCTCATGGGCCACCGGAAGCGGAGCGGGCCTAATTCTAGTTGCTCCAGACGGGTCGCATTTCCAATACGCTTTACGATTCGATTCTCGCATCTCAAATAATGAAGCAGAATATGAGGCTCTGATCGTCGGCCTCGAACTAGCAAACGTCCTCTCGATTCAGGGTTTACTCATTCATAGTGACTCTCAGCTCATAGTCAATTAGGTACTCGGTGAATTTTAGGCAAAAGAAGAAAGGATGGCCTAATACAAATCCCGAGTGCTCATCCTGCTCGCGAAGCTGAAGAATTATGAAATAATCCACATCCCCCGCGAGAAAAACAAAATCGTGGATTCTTTGGCAAAACTCGCCTTTGCACCAGAATTTGAGTTATCACATTCAATTCCTATCGAGCACCTTCGGACCCTGAGTATCGACCAAGCAACTCCTGGGCAAGTGATCACGGTCCACCCCTCTCCATGTTGGATGGACCCCATTGTCCTCTATCTCAAGGATGGATATCTTTCAGACAACAAGAAATCAGCATGACAAATTCGTCATCGAGCTGCCAGGTATACTTTACAGAATGGAACGTTATTACGTAAAGTTTCTCTTTGCCCTACTTAAGGTGTCTTCACCTAGAAGAAGCACATCATGTTCTGGATGAAATACACCAGGGGGCATGTGGTAACCACCCAAGGGGACGATCTCTAGCATATAAGGCGATGAGGCAAGGATATTACTGTTCCACTATGAAGGTGGACGCGGTCGAATTCTCCAAAAAATGTGACAAGTGCTAGTGATATTCTCCTATACCTCATGTACCGTCCGAGCAAATGATGCCAATGGATAGCCCTTGGTCCTTCGCCCAATGGGGAGTCGATATCATCGGGCCCTTACCTATCGGGAAAGGTCAGAATAAGTTCGCAATCGTGGCGGTCGATTATTTCACAAAATGGGCCGAGGTAGAACCATTAGCCAGAATTACCGAGAAATAGACCACTAAGTTCGTATGGAGAAATATCGTATGCCGTTATGGGCTCCCGCACACTAGTAATCACCAATAATGGTAAGCAATTCGACAACGCCGCTTTTGATGAATTTTGTGAAAAATGGAAGATACGCAATGTCCGCACTTCCCCATATCATCCTCAGGCAAATGGGCAAGTTGAAGCGGTGAATAAAATCATCAAGCATCATTTAAAGACCAAGTCGGTGAGTGTAAAGGCATGTGGCCAGAACTCCTACCAGAAGTCTTATGGGCATATAGGACTACGACTCGCACATCAACAGGCGAAACTCCTTTCGCCTTGGCATTCGGCACCGATGCAGTAGTACCGGTTGAAGTTCAAGTACCTTCGTATCGAATTGAGCAGTATGATCCCACTTGTAATTAGGAAGGTCTCCGACTTCATCCTGACCTCTTGGAAGAGCGGAGGGATGCCTCCCAGCTTCTAGCAACAACATATCAGCAGCGCATTGCTCACTATCGTAATGCTAAAGTCCGACCTAGAGCTTTCCAGCTCGGCGATTTGGTCCTTAGACAGAACCTCGGAGCTCCTGCTCGTTTGCTGGATCTAAATTGGGAAGGCTCGTATCGAGTCATCAAAATTGTGCGACCCGGTACTTATTATCTTGAAGATATGCAGGGAAGACCGGTACGTCTCCCTTGGCATGTGGAACATTTGCTACGGTATTGTTCGCTTCCCCAAGTGTAGGGTTGCGATGTAGTAATAAACTCGGTAAGACCGAGGTCGATCCACAGGGACTTATGTAAGATCTCACAAATTCATCCACAAGTTTCTATTGAAGTCTACTAATCAGATTTTGAATAGAATGTCTGTGATTAACAGTTTAAGCTAATTCGAATGTAACCAATTATAAGAAGGCACTAGGGTTCAAGAATCCACTTGTAGCAATCCTTGATGTTCAATCCGCTATGGTTTCCCATTCTCTCAACTAGAATCACCAGTCAGGTCTATCTAGTCGGATGATAGAGCTGTAAAACCAAAAGTCTGTAATATGTAAGTTCTGTGCATAAAGTTCACTCAATCTAGGCTGATCTGAGCATGCTCAATGGATAGGTCATTCACCTTTTCTATAGGTCCAGTTCATAATCATAACCATCCTCAAGTCCTCTCACAAGACAAGGCTAGATCAGGATTTGAACTGGATTCAAATTATATGCACAGTCCATACATATTCCAGAAAATCAACCAAAACTAGAACTTTGGCATGAAGTCCCTTTATGAAGAGCTTGGTACTAGAGCGCACTCCAATTCCTCGGATCATACAGGTCTAGACCGTTGCAAACAAATTAAGCAGATAAGTAATTCATCCAAACATCCATGAGTCATCACAAGACTAAGAGAAATTACTTAAAAACTTATATAAACTTCAAACCTTAGTTCATAATCCTTAATTCCAAACTGAAAACCACTTAACTACGAATTAAAACATCTTGGATACACTACAAGCTTCACCTCTTAGCCCTAGCTAAGAGGTTTAGCTGCTCATGATCCAAGGAAACATGAAACAACTCCTAAAAGCATGAAAACAGCAAAGCAAACCAAAAGGAGTTGTGAAACTCCAATCTCCACTTCCACAGTCTCCAACCTCACTTCAAGCCTTCCAGGATACCCTAGGATCAATCCCTAGGTGTCTATTTATAGTTTGGAGGAGTCCTTTACGCAAGAAAGATCCAGAATTTGCGTAATACTACGCACTTGCGCAGGAATTTTCGGAGTTCCCATAATAGAAAGAGGCAATTTACGCTGGCCGACCGGTCGTGACCGGTCGGCCTCAATGTAAGGTCACTCCAGCAACGTTGTCCGACCAGTCATGACCGGTCGGAGGTCTTCAACAATGTTTCAGCAACCGTGGCCATCAATCCAGTAGCTATGCCCGACCGGTCATGACCGGTCGGGCCTATGAACCCTTTAGTCCAGCAGCAGTAGCCGACCGGTCATGACCGGTCGGACTGGCTGGTCAGCTGTCCAATGCATTCTGTGTTGTGTCCGACCGGTCTTGACCGGTCTGGCTGTCTTGGCCGACCGGTCATCCGACCGGTCTGGCTTATTTTTCTTCATTCTTTCTTTCTTTCTTTCTTCTTTTCTCTTCTCTCCTTGCTTGTCTTTCTTTGATTCTTCTTCATGCTTCATCTAATGGTCTTTAACACTTGTAAGAAACTCCACTTAGCCTTCAAATGGTGAGCTCTCCATCTTGTCCCTACAATCACACATCATGCATTAAGTTAGTTCTTTAAACGTATATATCGTGCATAATGAGTGATGCATTGGGGTTAGAATATGCATAATTATGAGCTCAACACACCCCCCAACCAGCATTTTGCTAGTCCCGAGCAAAACATGCGTGAAACTAATTCCATCCTTTAAAACTCAACTCTCTTTCAGAAACCATCCTTCTATACATTCCAAGGTTCATAAGCTTAAGATTCAGAAACATTAGGCAACAGAGGTTGAAACTGTAAACTCTCAAAACATAATAAGCATTCATATGAAATTCCCGCTGATTGGTTGATAAATAGAAAGATTTGAACAAATTTAACCTAGTGTGGGTAGTGAAAATTCATCTCACGAGTTTCTAGGATTATCTTCTTCATAGATCAAGTAAACTATAGAACTCAAGGTCCATAGAGCCACATCAAGCCAATGACAGGGATTTGCCTTACCGTCCTTCCGACGACTTTCACACTACGTCCCATTTCCGGCTTTGGTTACGGGTAGACCATCCCCCGGTTGGTAGTAGGTAGCCCTAATCGGAATTCTCCACCATTTTTCCACATTCCCAATTTCATCCTTCCTTTTCCTTTTTCTTTTTAAATTAGATAGGATTTTTTAAAAATCCATATCTTTCATTATTTTCCCATGGACAAGGATGGACAAAGTACCCCGGCCTGATTTCTCAATACCTTAATTCAAAGTCTAGCTAATCCATAAATCACATAATCCCTTTAACTCATGAAAATAGTGTAATGTGAACTAGGTATAAAGGTGTTCAGATTTTCTATCAATCACAAAATAGGGGAGTTCACATATAAAAACCATTATGCTGTGAGGAATTCCAGACTTCCAGCCCTAAACACTTCATATCTCCTCCTCTTATGCTCATATCAACTCGAATGCATAGAACCGGTGTTTTTCAAAAGAGTTTCAAATTTTTGAAAAATCGAAAAAATTTCCACATGATTGCTTGAAATGTTGCAAATCGCTGGATTCATCCAAGTGATCCTACACCCCCCAACCAAATCTTGCATTGTCCTCAATGTAAAAGATGTGCAATGAGCAAAACATGAGAGCAATTTGAAAATAAAAAAGGAGTGAGGACTAATAGTACCTGAGAGAGTGAAAAGTGGAGATCTTCCTCCTTCTAACAAACCTATGAAAACGAAAACAAAAGCAGCAAAATCCTAATCTTAACTACTCTATACCTCCATCAGACTAGGAGATCAATCATCCTGATACACAGGATCATTCAGAGGTATGGACATACCTTCTGAAGGGAAGTTCTCAAAGAACGGCTTTAATCGCTGCCCATTTGCTTTAAAAAGGTTGCCGTTCCTTGGATTTAACAGCTCGACAGTCCCATATGGATAGACAGTTTGCACAAGGTAGGGACCGGTCCACCGAGATCTCAATTTTCCCGGAAATAGATGTAAGCGAGAATTATACATGAGGACTTTTTGATTTATCGTGAATGTCTTGCGAAGAATATTCTTATCATGGAATATCTTCGTCTTGTCCTTGTAAATTCTTGCATCCTCATAAGCTTCATTCCGGATTTCTGCAAGTTCATTCAATTGTAGTTTGCGTAACGAGCTTGCCTTGTCAGGATTGAAATTCATCTTCTTAATAGCCCAATACGCCTTATGTTCCAACTCCACAGGCAAGTGACAAGCCTTCCCATAGACAAGTCTATAGGGAGACATTCCAATAGGAGTTTTAAAGGCAGTACGGTAGGCCCAAAGCGCATCGGTAAGTCGAAGTGACCAATCCTTGCGATCGGGATTCACCGTTTTTTCTAAAATGTGTTTAATCTCCCTATTGGATATCTCAGCTTGTCCACTAGTTTGTGGGTGATAGGGAGTGCTCACTTTGTGCGTTACGCCATATTTCTTCATTAATGCTTCAAAAGGGCGATTGCAAAAGTGAGACCCTCCATCACTTATGATGACTCGAGGCGTTCCAAACCGGGAAAGAATGTTTTCTTTTAAGAATCGAATGACCATTTTATGGTCATTATTCCGGCAAGGGATGGCCTCGACCCATTTGGAAACATAATCAACGGCAAGCAAGATGTATAAGTTTCCAAAAGAAGATGGGAATGGGCCCATGAAATCGATGCCCCAACAATCAAAAATTTCGATAATTAAGATGGGATTGAGTGGCATCATATTTCTACGGGAGATTCCTCCTAATTTCTGACAGGGTTCGCAAGCTTTGCAAAACTCATGTGTGTCTTTGAACATGGTGGGCCAATAAAACCCACATTGCAGAATTTTCGCTGTGGTCTTTTTAGCCGAAAAATGGCCACCACATGCTTGAGAATGACAGAAGGAGATGATACTTTGTTGCTCATCATCTGGGACACATCTCCTTATGATTTGGTCGGGACAATACTTGAACAAGTATGGGTCGTCCCATAGAAATTTCCGTACCTCTGAGAAGAATCTATCCTTATCTTGCTTTTTCCAATATGTAGGAATTGTACCTGTAGCAAGATAATTAGCAATGTCCGCATACCATGGCGATTGGGAAACAGCAAAAAGTTGTTCATCAGGGAACATGTCATTGATTGCAGTCGTTTCAGGGGAATCAGTGAGGACAAGTCGAGAGAGGTGGTCAGCTATTACATTCTCTACTCCTTTCTTATCACGTATTTCTAAGTCGAATTCTTGGAGTAGGAGGATCCATCTTAATAACCGTGGTTTAGCATCCTTCTTAGAGAGAAGATACTTAAGCGCGGCATGGTCAGTGAATACAATGATCTTGGATCCAATCAAGTAGGATCTAAACTTCTCCAAGGCAAAAACTATGGCTAAAAGTTCTTTTTCAGTAGTAGTGTAGTTTGCTTGGGCTGAGTTTAGGGTTCTACTTGCATAGTAGATGACACATGGCTTTTTATCTTTTCTTTAGCCTAACACAGCCCCAATAGCATAGTCGCTAGCATCGCACATAATTTCAAAAGGGAGGCTCCAATCAGGTGGTTGCATTATTGGAGCACATGTCAACATACCTTTAAGGGTGGTAAAGGCCTTTTGACATTCTTCATTCCACTCGAAAGAATTTTCCTTTTGAAGTAGGTTACATAAAGGGCGAGAGAGTGAACTGAAATCCTTTATGAACCTTCTGTAAAATCCTGCGTGTCCTAAAAAGGACCGTATATCTCGTATGCTTTTGGGTGGTGGGAGGTTAGAGATAAGATCAATTTTCGCCTTGTCCACCTCAATTCCATTTTGTGAAACGATGTGACCAAGTACAATTCCCTTTTGAACTATGAAGTGACACTTTTCCCAATTGAGCACAAGGTTCTTCTCTTCACATCTTTTTAGCACAGATTTCAAGTGCTCAAGGCACTCATCAAAGCTACAACCGAATACGAAAAAATCATCCATGAAGAGTTCGAGAATGGTCCCCAGCATGTCAGAAAAGATGCTCATCATACAACGCTGAAATGTGGCAGGGGCATTACATAGTCCAAACGGCATCCGTCGATAGGCGAAAGTGCCGAATGGACATGTGAATGTAGTCTTTTCTTGGTCTTCACGGGCAATTTCTATTTGGTTGTACCCTGAATAGCCATCAAGGAAGCAAAAGTGGGAATGACCCGCCAACCGTTCTAAAATCTGATCAACAAACGGTAGGGGAAAGTGGTCTTTCCTCGTGACAGTGTTTAGCTTCCTGTAGTCAATGCACATTCTCCAATCGGTAGTGACTCTAGTTGGTACGAGTTCATTATTGGCATTGGCTACGATGGTTATTCCGGATTTCTTAGGCACCACTTGAGTTGGGCTCACCCATTGGCTATCGGATATCGGGTAAATGATACCTACATCCAATAGTTTCACCACTTCGGCCTTAACCACATCCTTCATGTTTGGATTTAATCGTCTTTGTGGTTGCCGGGATGTTTTTGCATTTTCCTCAAGGTGTATGCGGTGAGTGCAAATCAGTGGGTCTATGCCTTTGAGATCCGCAATTGTCCATCCAATGGCACTCTTGTGCTCTAATAGAGTGGCTATTAGCCTACTCTCTTGTTCCTCATCCAAGTGGGAAGAAATCACCACTGGATATGTCTCATCTCGACCTAAATAAACATACTTTAGCTCACTTGGCAATGGTTTTAGGTCGAGTTTTGGTGCCTTGAGGTTGGATGGGAGGGCCTTGTTCTCATTTACAGGCAAAGGTTCAATTGGGGCCCTCCATCTTTTATTCTCAAGCACCAGCATCACATCTAGAATGGCCTCCCTCTCTTGTATTGTGTAATCATTTGTCTCATGAGAGTGGGCCATACATGCCTCCAAAGGGTTGGAAAATAGTGATAAGGGAACTGTATCCTCCATGAATGATTCGATCATGTTTAATTCGTGGATATCATCATCAACTTCCCGCGGTTGTTTGCATAACTCAAATATGTTAAGCTCAAGGGTCATATTTCCAAAGGACATTTGTACAAGTCCGTTTCTACAATTGATAATGGCGTTTGAAGTGGCTAGAAACGGTCGTCCAAGTATGACGGGAATTTGAGTACCGGTGCCTATCACGGGATGTGTGTCCAAGACAATAAAAGCTACTGGGTAGTAGAATTTATCAACTTGGACTAGAACATCCTCTACCATTCCTCTCGGTATCCGGATGGATCTATCAGCAAGTTGGAGTGTGGTTTTGGTGGGTTTCAATTCACCTAACCCAAGTTGTTCGTAGACCGAGTATGGAATGAGATTCACACTTGACCCCAAGTCGAGTAGGGCTTGTTTAATCTGGTAGTCTCCTATGATGCATGAGATGGTTGGATTACCTGGATCCTTGTATTTTTGGGGCACCTCTTGTTTGATGATGGCGCTCAAATTCTCAGCCAAAAGCACTTTATTGTGAACGTTATGTTTCCTTTTGATTGTACACAATTCCTTTAAAAATTTAGCATAAGATGGTATTTGTTTTATTGCATCCAACAGCGGGATGTTGATCTTCACCTGCTTGAAAACTTCCAGAATCTCCAGATTTTTATCTAAAGGTTTAGGTGAAATCAACCTTTGTGGAAATGGGGCAACCGGCTTGTATTGTCTTTCCGTTTCTTTCTCTTGTGGAATATTGTTTGGGCTATCATCCTCTTTGGGAATTTCCGGATCCTTAGGCTTGGGGGCCTTCACCGGATTAGATTTATCAATTTCTTTCCCACTTCTCAAAGTGGTGATAGCTTGGACATGTTCCGTATGGTGGGAGGATGAGCTTGCATCTTATATCTCATATTGGGTCCTTGGGTTAGGAAGAGGTTGGGCAGGGAGTGTGCCCTTCTCTCTAACACTAAGGTGAGCTTCAACTCTAGCCAAAGATGTTTACAATTCATTGATGGCTTGGTTTTAGTTTTGATTGAATTTCAATTGCTCTTGCATGAACCCATCTATTTTTAGAGAATTTGTCTTATTATACTCATTCTGGACCGTTACGAATGCACCCAACATCTCTTCTAGTGATACTTTTGGAGTGTTGTTTGCATTTGCATTGAGCCCATTCTTCCAACTGAAGTTGGGATGGTTCTTCCAATTAGGATTATACGTGTTTGAGTTTGGAGCACCATATTGCTGCTGATAACTGTTTATGGCATTTGTTTGTTCTTGTAGGATGCCTTGGACTGCTGAAATTGTGGGACAATCTGGTGTAGCATGTTGATTTCCAGCACAAATTCCACAAACAGTTTCAACCTCAGTGGAGTTGATTGTTTCTCCTTTCCTTAATTCCATGGCTTTGACCTTTCTTGTAAGGCTAGCCAACCGTGCACTTATGCTATCTTCTTCTGATAAGACATACATTCCTCCCTTTTCCTTTTGTTGGCCAATCTTGGAATTTGTTGGTTTAGGTGTGTCCCAAGATTGTGCACTTTCAGCCAATTCTTCCAGATAATCCCATGCTTCATCAGCTTCCTTATTCATGAACTCCCCATTACACATCATCTCTATAAATTGGCGCATGGATGGAATCAGTCCTTCATAGAAAAAACTTATAATCCGCCAATTTTCATAGCCATGATGTGGGCATGTGTTTAATAGGTCCTTGAATCTCTCCCAACATTGGGAAAAGGTTTCATCCTCCTTTTGGGCAAAGTTCATGATAAGGCGCTTAAGCATGTTTGTTTTGTGAGTAGGGAAGAATTTTTTTATAAATTCTCTGTGCATATCATTCCATGACCCAATTGATCTTGGCCTCAATGCATAAAGCCAACCCTTGGCTTTATCCTTAAGAGTGAAAGGGAAGAATTTAAGTCTTACTACATCTTCAGTCACATTTGCAAAGTGCATGGTGGTGATTACCTCATCAAACTCCCTAAGGTGTTGATAGGCACTTTCACTGTCTAAACCATGGAATTTAGGGAGAAGATTGATCACTCCCGGTTTCAAATCCACATTCCCTGCATTTGGTGGAAATACTATGCATGAAGGAGTGCTCGTTCTTGCAGGTTGCAAGAAATCACGTAAAGTCCTAGGTCGGGGAACATTCTCAACCACATTCTCCCCTATTTCAGTTTGATTTTGAACCGGGTTATGTTGATTTGCAGCCATACTTTCAGATAAAATTGAAGAATCTAGATGTCTCCTAACACGTGGCTCTCTATCAAAGCCTTCTACTATCCCCCCTTCACTTATGAGTCGGTTATTGGAATCCCGAGCCCAATGTGGCATGCAAAACCAAAAATAAGAAACAAAAAGAAAGGAGAACTCTTCCTCCCTTTTCTCTACTCTTTTCTAAGACCGAAGCACAAGGTGTCTTGCAATGGCTAGGCCAGAAGCAGGGATAAAGATTTCTCCTGGTCAATAGGGGTTCAGAGAACTCCCCACCCACTCTTTGAATCTTTTGAGAAAAAGTGCAGAAAAGGAAAAAGAGGAGTAGAGATGAGAAAAGAAATCTCTGAGCACAAGGTGATCCAAGGCGGCTGAGCCGACCAATAGGAATCCAGGTGGCAAAAAGGCTGACCTTTTAGAGATCCAAAAGGAATCTCCACCCACTCTACTAGAGATGAATAGGAATGAATAGGAGAAGGAGAAGAGTAAGGTTTAGAAAGATAGAACCTGATTCGCACTTGAAACTCTTGTATCTTCTTCAGCTTCCTAGAGATCCCTGAAAAGAAAAAAAAATCAAATAAATAAACTAAGTTAGTTCTAAAAATCTAAGAAAAATCCTAAATAGATACTAATTTCAGAAATTTGTGAAAACCGTCAAGGTTCCCCGGCAACGGCGCCAAAAACTTGTTCGCTTCCCCAAGTGTAGGGTTGCGATGTAGTAATAAACTCGGTAAGACCGAGGTCGATCCACAGGGACTTATGTAAGATCTCACAAATTCATCCATAAGTTTCTATTGAAGTCTACTAATCAGATTTTGAATAGAATGTCTGTGATTAACAGTTTAAGCTAATTCGAATGTAACCAATTATAAGAAGGCACTAGGGTTCAAGAATCCACTTGTAGCAATCCTTGATGTTCAATCCGCTGTGGTTTCCCTTTCTCTCAACTAGAATCACCAGTCAGGTCTATCTAGTCGGATGATAGAGCTGTAAAACCAAAAGTCTGTAATATGTAAGTTCTGTGCATAAAGTTCACTCAATCTAGGCCGATCTGAGCATGCTCAATGCATAGGTCATTCACCTTTTCTATAGGTCCAGTTCATAATCATAACCATCCTCAAGTCCTCTCACAAGACAAGGCTAGATCAGGATTTGAACTCGATTCAAATTATATGCACAGTCCATACATATTCCAGAAAATCAACCAAAACTAGAACTTTGGCATAAAGTCCCTTTATGAAGAGCTTGGTACTAGAGCGCACTCCAATTCCTCGGATCATACAGGTCTAGACCGTTGCAAACAAATTAAGTAGATAAGTAATTCATCCAAACATCCATGAGTCATCACAAGACTAAGAGAAATTACTTAAAAACTTGTATAAACTTCAAACCTTAGTTCATAATCCTTAATTCCAAACTGAAAACCACTTAACTACGAATTAAAACATCTTGGATACACTACAAGCTTCACCTCTTAGCCCTAGCTAAGAGGTTTAGCTGCTCATGATCCAAGGAAACATGAAACAACTCCTAAAAGCATGAAAACAGCAAAGCAAACCAAAAGGAGTTGTGAAACTCCAATCTCCACTTCCACAGTCTCCAACCTCACTTCAAGCCTTCCAGGATACCCTAGGATCAATCCCTAGGTGTCTATTTATAGTTTGGAGGAGTCCTTTACGCAAGAAAGATCCAGAATTTGCGTAATACTACGCACTTGCGCAGGAATTTTCGGAGTTCCCATAATAGAAAGAGGCAGTTTACGCTAGGCCGACCGGTCGTGACCGGTCGGCCTCAATGTAAGGTCACTCCAGCAACGTTGTCCGACCGGTCATGACCGGTCGGAGGTCTTCAACAATGTTTCAGCAACCGTGGCCATCAATCCAGTAGCTATGCCCGACCGGTCATGACCTGTCGAGCCTATGAACCCTTTAGTCCAGCAGCAGTAGCCGACCGGTCATGACCGGTCGGACTGGCTGGTCAGCTGTCCAATGCATTCTGTGTTGTGTCCGACCGGTCTTGACCGGTCTGGCTGTCTTGGCCGACTGATCATCCGACCGGTCTGGCTTATTTTTCTTCATTCTTTCTTTCTTTCTTTCTTCTTTTCTCTTCTCTCCTTGCTTGTCTTTCTTTGATTCTTCTTCATGCTTCATCTAATGGTCTTTAACACTTGTAAGAAACTCCACTTAGCCTTCAAATGGTGAGCTCTCCATCTTGTCCCTACAATCACACATCATGCATTAAGTTAGTTCTTTAAACGTATATATCGTGCATAATGAGTGATGCATTGGGGTTAGAATATGCATAATTATGAGCTCAACAGGTATTTCCCTTAATTCGATGTGATTTTGAATGACATTCGAATAAAGATCAGTCGTTTGGCTGCTATCCACTTGATTGGACCTGAATAGACCCGAAGAGAATACATACGTTCTCTTGGCCAATTGTCTACCCTTGGTAGAATCAAAATCAATCTTTTGGTCGCTACTCCATTTGATTGGACCCGAATAGCCCCGAAGAGAATACACACATTCTCTTAGCCAATTGTCTACCCTTGGTAAATTGAAGTCTCAATAGATAGATCAGTCTATTTCCACGCGGACATGGTCACCACGACCCTCGGATTGAGCCTAACTCATTACTACATGAGTTAAGTATCCGAGCATTCAACATGCGATCGACAAAGGAAAACAAAACGAGAACGAGCACATGGTGTTGAGGAAAAAGCAATTTTCATTAAAAATGACTAAAAAGTCAGATAATTTACATGGATACAATTTCTTCTCAAAATACTAAGAAAAAAGGAGAGAGAGAAGAGCGACAACTCTAAGATCGGTCGTTCTCGTCTTGAGCAGGCTCGTGACTCTCTACTTCAGGACCGATCTCGGGAGCAGGTGCGGCATCAATAGCTCCAGTGACCTCATTCTCAGCTGCAGCTCGCTCTTTGGCTGTGACCTCAAAGGCCACTCTCTCAAACTCCTCAAAATTGAAGGAGGGAGTAATTTGTTGCATAACTCTGACCGCAAAATTGCGACCAGCGATATACGCCTCATAACGCTCCTCATCGTAGAGCTGAGAGGTTCGGAACTCCTGAACGGCACGAGGACCCTCATCAGACACCATCTTGACAAGGGCCACTCTTTCCTCCTCCCAGTGAATGGAATCATCCTTCAGCTGGTTGAGAGTCTTCTTAGCCTCCTCAAGTTTAGCCCGAGAGTCCTTGAGCTGCTCCTCGAGGGAGATCTTGTCTTGGCGAAAAATCTCCTTCTCTCTCTCGGACTTGGTATGAACTTCTTGAAGCTTCGCAAACTGTAGATCCAGTGACTGAAAATCATCAGTCATGGCTTGGATCTTGGCGAGGAGAATCTGCTTCTCCTCATTTATTTTGGTGATTTGGGCTTCCAGGGCCTTTATTATGCGGTCCCTTCCCTGGACCTCGCCCTCCATCGCTTTCTTCTTATTTTCCGCGTCATCAATGACGCGGCTGGCAGCATCAATGTCGCGTCTGACTCGGAGCATGAGATCCAAACTCTGCTCAGACAAAGAGAGAAGAATTAGAGTAACCCACCACATAAATAACTCAAAAAGAATGACAAATGGGGAGAAAGTTATCACCTGTAGCAATCTCACTCCTATGTCTGTGGAGAGAGCCTCTGGACTTGGCTCAAGAAGGCCCCCAAAGGAGTTGGGGGAAATATTATCAAACATAAACTTGCATATCGGATGCAAGTATGGCGGGATGATGAAAACTCCCGACCCAGAGGGCTGGGCTACAACCATCTCGCTGGAGCCTACCTCACGAGCATTCGTAGCCCCCGAGGCAGGTGTCGTCGAATCGCGAGCAGTGATGGGCTCGCATGATGTCTCCCTTGGAGGGAGATCTCCCTCCGTTTGACCGCCTTTCAGCTAATTGTCAACGACTTTGATTATCGGCTAGCTATGGACGCTAGCCGGAGGGGCAGCAGAAGTGTGGGGGATCATGACAATCCCCCCTTTGGTAGTAATATGCGGCTGTGCACCGCGAGCAGACCCCTCTGCTGGAGCTGGTGCAGCTGAAGGTCCAACCGCTGAGTTCTTTTGCCTTTTCGAAGTCGTGCCCTTCAAACGGGGGAGCACTCCCAGCACGCCCCTTTTGTCTCCCACGTTCACCATCTCTTCTTCATACCAAATGCGAGCAGCTTGACTTGTGCTCGTCAGAAGGGGTCCCATCCCAAATGCGAGCAGCTCGGCGCATGCTCGTCAGAAGGGGTCGCATCCCAAATGCGGTCAGTCCACCGAGTCTGAGTATCCTTCGCTTTTTTAGTACCAGCAGCCCGTATAGGTTGGTCTTGGGCTTATCTCTATTCATGGCTCCGAATCTCAGGGGAGCACCATCAGGGAACGTAATCAGCTAGATATCCAATTGAGTTAGGACTATCTGCTTCATCGGATAAATCTCTTATCCCCAGAAAATTAGCAGTAATCTTAACGTCTTGCGTAATAGACTGGGTCACTCGGATTTGTATAAATAGATGACTCCACAGAAGATAAAGGTACGCAATACATGATCTCTGAGTCCCACACTCTCGTCCTTCCTTCTTACTTCCACGTCCCATCTAACTTAAGCTTCGGAGGGCCAATGGCTGGATACCAGCCACCCTTAGTTTTCCTTTGTGCTTTTTCAGGTTCAGGAGGATACTACCTGAGAGGAAGATGAACGTTTGGAGGACCCTGTTACAAAATTCGACGTAAACATATGTACCTGGTCGAGCAATCTCGATGACTTAATACGGGCCTTCCAGTTAAGATGCAACGACCAAGTGGCTGTTCCGATATTTTGCTTGAGCACCAAGTTGCCGAGCTAAAAAACCCTTAATTTGACCTTTGAATTATGACAACGGGCTATACGTTGTTGATAAGCCGCTACTCGAAGACGAGATATGCTCATTTTCTCTTCTAGGAATCGAGGTGAAGTAATCGACTGCCACGTCCTTTTCCCATAGGTAGTGGTCTGATTATATCGATTCCCCATTGAGTGAAAGGCCAAGGGCCGTCCATCGGCGACATTTACTCAGATGGTAAATGAGGGACTGGAGAATATCGCTGACATTTGTCACATTTCTTTGAGAATTCGATAGCATCTGCCTTCATAGTGAGCCAATAGTATCATTGCCTCATTGCTTTGTATGCTAGAGACTATCCTTTGGGATGATTACCGCATACCCCTTGATGTATTTCATCTGGCAGCACGATGGCGAATACGTCGGGCTGATTTTTTATCATATGGGAGTCGTCCGCTTTGGAGGTAAAGGATGATGGGGTCCATCCAACATGAAGATAAAAGCAATGTGCGACCTGCTCTGGAGCAACTTGATCGACACTTGGGGTAGATAGATGCTCGATAAGAATAGCTCGCATCAGATCGGACTCAGGTGCAGAAGATAATATTGCCAAAGAATCTGCAAGCTTGTTCTCCTCTCGAGGAATATAACCTATTTTATATTTGTTCAATTTGAGAGAGTAAGATGAGTACCTGAGATTTGTACGAAGCCATCCACTCCTCCTTTGCCTCGAATTCGTTGAGCACTTGATATACAACGAGCTGAGAGTCGTTGTGAATGAGTAGGTTCCTTATTGCGAGTATATTTGTTAATTCGAGGCTGACAATTAAGGCTTCATATTCCAGTTTCATTGAGGCACGAGAGCTTTAACGCTACAACGATGGAATCCTTACGAGAGAAATGGATTCCTTTAGCATCTTCGTGAGAGAGAGAATTGGATGATGGCTCCAAACTTAACATGCTGGATGATTTCTCCACCCAATAAATATGTTAAGGCTTCTGGCATGCCTTTCGAGTATATGCTTTTCTTGAGGCTTGGGAATCTCCTCCACAAACTGAACCACTTGCAATAGCCCGAATTTCGCCCGCAGGTTTGGCATCTTCCTATGAAGAAGGACGCTGCGGTAACTTCTTCCTTCACGCTTGATGTTCACGATGCGTTGGGGGATCGGATCATTTGGGACGAACGATCTTGTCGTGTGACAGTCTCAGAGGTGTCCCTTTCGAATGAGGGCTTCAATCTGGTCTTTAAGAGATATACAATCTTGGGTGTTATGCCCATGATCTTTATGGAAGTAACAAAACTTTCTTTTGTCTATTTTTTCAGAATTTGATTTGATCATCGGAGGCCATATAACATACAACTTATGTTTGATCTCCATCAGTACCCTTTTCTGGTGACTGATTGAGAGGCGTATAATTGCAATATCTTCTGGGATAAGACTTCTCTGGAGAGCGGTCTCGTTGATCACGCCGATACTTTTTATTTGTTGGAGAAATTTCTTCAAACTTTTGCTTCTTTCCCTGAATATCATGACGAGTCAAGGCTACTTCTTCAGCATTCATATATTTTTGAGCTTTGGCTTGGAACTCGGTCATTGTTTTAGGAGGATTTTTATCCAAGGCGAATCAAAATTTTTCGCTTGTAATGCCTGCTATAAGGGTGGTGAGACCCTTATCTTCAGTATAACCTTCGGTTTGAACTGCTTCTGCCGTAAATCGGACTGTGAATTCTTTAATTGTCTCTTCATGTTGCTACTTCAAATCTGATAGATGAGATGCACTTTTTTGGTACGGATGCTTCCCATGAACTGAGAAAGGAAAAGATCCGATAATTGAGAGAAAGACTCTATGGACTGAGGTTTCAGACCGCGAAACCAAGTACCCTCTGCATCCTTTAGAGTTAAAGAAAAGGCCCTGCACATAATTTCCAAGCTATATCCTTCTAGCTCCATAAGAGATCTGTACGTCTCCAGATGCTCAAGGGGATCACCGATACCGGTATATGGAACAACGCTGGTTGTTTGATATCTTTTAGGTAAAGGAGCCTCCATCACTTCGCGAGTAAAGGGAGGTTCAGATCGTCGAATTGTCGCCAGAGTGGATGTTGGGAGGTTAGACTGATATCGTTGTTCAATATCAACGAAACGGTCTTCAATTTTTCTGAGATCCCTTTCCCAAGGCAGAGTATAACTGGATGTCTCGACATCAAGCTATTTTTCAGGTTGATGTTGTAGGGAAGCACTGGAGCGGATAGATTGTGGGCGTTGATCAGGAACTTGATTGCCGCGAGGAATACGATATGAAGGAGTGTTGGCCTAAACTTGTGGTTCATCTAGAGAATGTCTAGAAGCTGTAGGCGCAGGTTGTAATAGCGGTCCTTCTGGAGGGTGCTGCGATTTGGGAAAATGTTGGTCAAACCGATTAGATAAGGTTTGAAGTCCATCCTGGAGAGTAAGGAGTATATCTCCGACGAAACGCATAATACTATTGAAGCCACTAAATATATCTTGGAACGGATTTTATGCAGGAAGGTTCGGCTCTGCAGGAGGAATCCCTGTTGAAGCAGCCTGAGGGAGGTTGGGAGTTGGCTCAGGGATGTCTGGTGGTGGTAACGTTTGCTTTGAGGTGGAACGATGAGTTGTTTTCTCAGAAGGCATAGCAGGAGTTGACAATTTGTAATGAGAATGAATTGAATACTTGTTCCCACAGACGACGCCAATCTGTTGACGTCAGATTTTAGTAATAGGTCCCTCCCAAGTTATGCTCTTCTCGAAGTGAGCTCCCCTCCAAACCTGAAAGCCAAATAAGAAAACTAAGGGTGGCCGGAGCTTGGTCGTTGGCCCTCCGAAGCTTAAGTCAGAGGTGACTTGATAGTAAGATGAAGTCTGAAATGTAAGCTTAAAGATTGTGTACCTTTATCATCTGTGGTGTCATCTATTTATGCAGATCTAGGTGATCCAGTTTGTTACGCAGGTTGTTAAGATCACTGCTGATTTCAGGGGATAAGGCACTTATCCTGTTAATCCGTAGATAAGGGGATAGCCTAACCTACTCTAGACGTCTAGCTGATTACGTCTCTTGATGGAAATCTCCCATGATTCGGAGCTACAAACAGAAACAAGCTAAAATCGGCCTATATAGGCTACTGGTACTATGAGATGAGGGACGTCCTTTCCAGAGACCAGAGACCAGGGCTGCTCATATGACGGGAGCTGCTCACATGTTGAGAGCTGCTCACATGTTCGGGAGCTGCTCACATGTCGGGAGCTTCTCACATGTTCGGGAGCCGCTCACATGTTCGGGAGCTGTTCACGAGCCGAGCTGCTCGCATGTTGAGATGCGACCCCTTTCAACAACCACGAGCCGAGCTGCTCACATGTTCGAGAGCTGCTCACATGTCGGGAGCTGCTCACATGTTCAGGAGCTGCTCACATGTCCGGAGCTGCTCACGAGCCGAATTGCTCACATGTTGAAATGCGACCCCTTTCAACGACCACGAGCCGAGCTGTCACATGTTCGGGAGCTACTCACGAGCCGAGCTGCTCACATGTTGAGATGCGACCCCTTTCAACAACCACGAGCTGAGCTACTCACATGTTCGGGAGCTGCTCACATGTCGGGAGCTGCTCACATGTTGAGATGCGACCCCTTTCAACAACCACGAGCCGAGCTGCTCACATGTTGGGAGCCTCCCCTGGCAAGGGTGTATAGGCGGTCGCAGGTTTGAGTGATATACAAGACGTGAGCAGGAAGGCTCGCTAGTCAGATGGTTTGGTCGTGACTTTTATGGAGAGACGCTCGCTGGTCGCATATTTTTTATACTTCTTCGATGACCAACTTTATTCTTGTTGGGGCTCAAATTTCCACCCATTGTAAAACAACATCCCGTGGTATATTGATAATGATTTGGATAAGTTTTGAGGCCAGGAAAGCCCTGAAAACGCCTGCACAACCCTGATCGCTTGGTAGCGACCAAAATCCATAAACAGTATTTCGGAGCGGAACTGGACATGCGCTTCACTGCCAAATGATCCGAACTATCCTAAAACCCTTAACCTACAAGTTTCGAAGTCATCCGATGCATATTTTTACCCGTGCACCTCGAAATGCATTCCGTCCCTGCCCGAAATTGACCAAAAGGGTCCGTAAGCCTACAGCTACCATTTCAGAGCGGAACTGGACATGTTCTTCACCGTCAAATGATCCAAAATATCCCCAAACCCCTAACCTGTAAGTTTCGAAGTCATCCGATGCATATTTTTACCCGCGCACCTCGAAATGCGTTCCGTCCCTGCTCGGAACTGACCAAAAAGGGTCCGTAAGCCTACAACTACCATTTCAGAGTGGAACTGGAGATGCGCTTCACCCCCAAATGATCCGGAGCACCCCAAAACCCTTAAATAGCAAGTTTAAAGTCATTACGATGCGTCTTTCCATGCGCGTGCTCCCCGGAACAACGTTCCTATATACAACAAGCCGACCCGGAGGCTCCAAATTAGGAAGGAAGTACCAAAATTGGCAACATCTGGACTTCCACACCCCATCCCATTCATTCAGGAGGTCAATCATAGCCTAGAAGTGGCTTGGCGACAGTGAGTGCATGTCTAGAAAAGGTAGCTGTCCTTTGGAGGTCCCCCGTCGGAGCTGAAATCCTGAAATTTTCTAAGTGCTGGAATCCTGAAAATCTGGCTAAGTAGTGGGAAAGCGCCGGCCAAGGACATGCGCCTGGCCTCCAATCACATGCGCTTGCACTCTATCAGTGAAAGGAAGTGAATTAAACACTTTTTTGAAAAGCGCCGGGAAATGCGCCGGTAAATCACATGCGCCCGGATCCTCCACATGCGCTTGGCTTTGTTTCTGACACATGCGACGGGAAATACCCGCCGGACCGGAACCGAACCCGATTACCCCCTATAAATAGTGAAGTCGCTTCGTTTCATCAGCACGAGATCATCCCCCGCCGACCTCAGAGCGATGTAAGCACCACATGCGCTTGCTCTTTTTCCCCTTGACGGATGCCTTGGCCGGAGTGGATTCCCTCGCCGAAAACCCTCGCCGGAAAGGGATTTCCTCGCCGAAATCCCAAGTTCAGGAAGAAATCCTGAAATTTTCTAAGTGCTGGGAACATGCGCCAGCTTTTCTCCAACATGCGCCGGCTTTTCCCTACGCATGCGCCGGCTTTTCTAGCCGAAAAACATGAAAATCCGCTAACTCTGGGAGAGACATGCACCCACTCTTTGGGTCCAGGCGCATGTGCACCACCACATGCGCCGGGATTGCTTCCGGACTCCCATTTTTTATGAAAAACAGGACCACATGCGCCCGGCTCCCTGCCACATGCGCCTGAAAGCTGATGCAGTGCCACATGCGCCTGCACTATGACCACATGCGCCTGTACACACCCCCCATGCGCCTGGACGCTGATGGGAGGGGTGGACCTTCCGTCGCGCGGCCCGCCTACGTCCGAGATCAAATTTTGATGAAACCGCCTCTCCTAGATGTGTCTCGACGAGATGTATCCATCCATCGGATCAGATTCTCCAACGGTCAATGATAAGTGGCCCAAATCAGTGTTTTGTTCTAAAATGACCAACACTTAGCCAATTTGGCAGCTCCGAAAATCCTTCCGAAAGAGCCGAAAACGAGAAGAATCAGGCGGAATTGGACCGAGCCTGAGAGGGAAACTTTTCTTCTACATGACATGATACACCATAATCATGCACCGTGATGAGGTTATCCGATCTCAGGACCCTCGAATACCCTAATCGAGCGGTCGGCAGACCCGCTACTTAGTCATTTCCAGCCCTGGGAAGTGCCCTGTTGGCCCGAAAGTTGACTTCTGCTAAACAAATCGGAACGCGATCGCACCGCGATCTTCGTGGACATAATCCATCCCTGTTCTAAGACGGTCATCGATAATATTCACCGAATACCCTGATTAGACTACAAACAGGTCCACTACTTAGTCATTTCCAACCCTGGGAAGTGCCCTGTTGGCCCGAAAATTGACTTTTGCTAAGCAAATCAAAATGTGATCGCACCGCGATCTTCGTGGACGTAATCCACCCCTGTTCAGAGACGGTTATCGATAATACTCACCGATCTCTCTAATCAGACCGCAAACAGGTCCACTACTTAGTCATTTTCAGTCCCTGGGAAGTGCCCTGTTGGCTTGAAAATTGGCTGATGCCAGATGAAATCAACCGCGATCTCAAAGACGCCGAGGCAAAGCTAAAGTACTCATGCTATCCAAAAGCCGAGTTAAGCATTTATGGGGCACCGATCCCCATCATTCATAAGAAATTGGCATGAACAGGAGTCCATCGGACCCTATACTTAGCCACTTACAGGCATCGAAAATAGCCGATCCAGCCTATTGAATTTGGATCCTCAAAAGATCTTGGCCCGATAAAGCCTATTTAATCCCAAATAGATCATTGAAAATACTCAGAAGAAAGAATGTTCTCAAAGCCGAGTCGCCCGACTCTAGAAGAAATACATTTACTTTACTGTACAAAGCTCTATTCATCCCGGATAAAGGTCCGAGGCTAAACCTAAGGGGTTATGGTTACCACGAGAAACCACAAACAAAGAGTTCTAACTAAGCTTGAAACATCTTGCTATGGACTACCACTATGAAAAAGACAATCGATGCCCTACCCATCGACAACTGGTCGGTCGGTTGAGCTGATGAGGCAGTTGCGGATTGCTTTCCTAAGGTCACCTGTTCACAGTAACAGGCGCGGGCTTTATGTTATGCCAACCAACATTTTGATGTTCATGTATTCCAGCGGTCACCTGTTCACAGTAACAGGCGCGGGCCCAGAGTTGCACCACTCGATTAAAAACCTCGTTCGGGAACGTTGCGGAGTGCTCTCCTAAGGTCACCCGTCATAAAAGTACGGGCGCGGGCCTTGGGTTATGCCGACCAACATTCGAGGATCGTGTATTCCAGCGGTCACCTGTTCATAACAGGCGCGGGCCCCGAGTTGCACCACTAGAATCCTGACTGTCTCTCAACCCGGACAGTCCGAAAGAAAATGGGACATAGACATCCGGCGTGTCTAACAAATGTGGCTCAGTCTATAACAAGAAAACAAAGGTCTAAACGACCATGAACTCAAGACCATAATCCCCGGCGGATTAGTCTTTTGCCTTCCAATCAAGGGTGATCAACCGTTGATGTAATTAAAGGCTCGTGACCAGTATCACAGCCTGGAATGTAAAAGATCTCAGAATCTCTGGAATAAAATTCGCCTTGCGATATCTCCCTCTTGTGTACACTTTGTGATTGCTTATGATTGTCTATGAATGCCTCTATACTCAGAATTCCCCTAGAATAAAAGAAACACAGGAAAAAACAAAAGAAGGACTGCTGACGAGCAAGTTCTAATCTTCTTCTTTTTTCTAAGTTCTAACAAACTGGCAACTCTGCTGGGAAACATTCAATACCAGAATCTCTGGTTATTTCTGAGTAAATAGACATTCTGCGATAAATCATTTGCAGACACTAATGTGTACATGGGAAAGGTTACCGCAAGGAGAAATGTTCGGCGCCTTCATGGGCGCCAAACTGGCGACTCTCAACGGGAACGTTCTTCCCTTCATCTTTAAGGCAAAAGAATTTCGAAGCTTTGTATAGCATGCATGTAGTTTGTACTTGTATATTTCTGCCGTATCGCGATTGGTAAGGTCGCGTCCCCTCTCTTTCTCAAGTGTTCGCTTCCCCAAGTGTAGGGTTGCGATGTAGTAATAAACTCGGTAATACCGAGGTCGATCCACAGGGACTTATGTAGGATGTCACAAACTCATCCACAAGTTTCTATTGAAGCTAACAATCAAAGTTTGAATAGAATGTGTGTGATTAACAGTTTAAGCTAAATTGAATGTAAACAATTATAAGAAGGCACTAGGGGTTCGAGGATTCACTTGTAGCAATCCTCGATGTTCAATCCGCTGTGGTTTCCCATTCTCTCAACTAGAATCACCAGTCAGGTCTATCTAGTCGGATGATAGAACTGTTAAACCAGAAGTCTGTAACATGTAAGTTCTGTGCATAAAGTTCACTCAACTCTAGGCTGATCTGAGCATGCTCATTGCATAGGTCATTCACCTTTTCTATATGTCCAATTCCCAATCATAACCATCCTCAAGTCTTCTCACAAGACAAGGCTAGATCATGATTTGAACTGGATTCAAATTATATGCACAGTCTATACATATTCCAGATAATCAACCAAAACTAGAACTTTGGCATGAAGCCCCTTTATGAAGAACTTGGTACTAGAGCGCACTCCAATTCCTCGGATCATACAGGTCTAGACCGTTGCAAACAAATTAAGCAGATAAGTAATTCATCCAAACATCCATGAGTCATCACAAGACTAAGAGAAATTACTTAAAAACTTGTATAAACTTCAAACCTTAGTTCATAATCCTTAATTCCAAACTGAAAACCACTTAACTACGAATTAAAACATCTTGGATACACTACAAGCTTCACCTCTTAGCCCTAGCTAAGAGGTTTAGCTGCTCATGATCCAAGGAAACATGAAACAACTCTTAAAAACATGAAAACAACAAAGCAAACCAAAAGGAGTTGTGAAACTCCAATCTTCACTTCCACAGCCTCCAACCTCGCTTGAACCCTTCTCGGATACCCTAGAAACAATCCCTAGGTGTCTATTTATAGTTTGGAGGCTCCCCAACGTCGGAAGAATCGGAAATTTGCGTAACACTTACGCAGCGCAGAGAATTTCGGGAAGAAATTAGAAAGTTCTAACTCAGTACGCATGGCCGACCGGTCAAGACCGGTCGGCCTCAAGTGAAAATACTCCAGCAGGTATGCCCGACCGGTCAAGACCGGTCGGGCCTTGTAGAACCTCAATCCAGCAAGCCACTCCGACCGGTCAAGACCGGTCGGATGTTTTTCTTCACATTGCAGCAACACTGACCGACCGGTCTTGACCGGTCGGTCCTATTCATTGAATTCCCAGCAGCACTGTCCGACCGGTCATGACCGGTCGGACGTCTTCAGCAGCATCCTCCATACATGGCAGACCGGTTACTGACCGGTCTGGCTTCCTTGGCCGACCGGTCACGACCGGTCAGCACTTTTTTCTTCTTTGCTTTCTTCTCTTTCTTTCTTCTTTTCTCTTCTTTCCTTGCTTTCTTCTCTTTGATCTTCCTTCAATACTTCATCCTATGGTCTTCAATACTTGTAAGGAGCCTCATTTAGCTTTCAAATGGTGAGCTCTCCATCTTGTCCCTACAATCACACATCATGCATTAAGTTAGTTCTTTAAACGTATATATCGTGCATAATGCGTGATGCATTGGGGTTAGAATATGCATAATTATGAGCTCAACACACCCCCCAACCAGCATTTTGCTAGTCCCGAGCAAAACATGCGTGAAACTAATTCCATCCTTTAAAACTCAACTCTCTTTCAGAAACCATCCTTCTATACATTCCAAGGTTCATAAGCTTAAGATTCAGAAACATTAGGCAACAGAGGTTGAAACCGTAAACTCTCAAAGCATAATAAGCATTCATATGAAATTCCCGCCGATTGGTTGATAAATAGAAAGATTAGAACAAATTTAACCTAGTGTGGGTAGTGAAAATTCATCTCACGAGTTTTTAGGATTATCTTCTTCATAGATCAAGTAGACTATAGAACTCAAGGTACATAGAGCCATATCAAGCCAAAGACAGGAATTTGCCTTACCGTCCTTCCGACGACTTTCACACTATGTCCCATTTCCGGCTTTGGTTACGGGTAGACCATCCCCCGGTTGGTAGTAGGTAGCCCTAATCGGAATTCTCCACCATTTTTCCACATTCCCAATTTCATCCTTCCTTTTCCTTTTTCTTTTTTTTAAATTAGATAGGATTTTTAAAAATCCATATCTTTCATTATTTTCCCATGGACAAGGATGGACAAAGTACCCCGGCCTGATTTCTCAATACCTTAATTCAAAGTCTAGCTAATCCATAAATCACATAATCCCTTCAACTCATGAAAATCGTGTAATGTGAACTAGGTGTAAAGATGTTCAGATTTTCTATCAATCACAAAATAGGGGAGTTCACATATAAAAACCATTATGCTGTGAGGAATTCCAGACTTCCAGCCCTATACACTTCATATCTCCTCCTCTTATGCTCATATCAACTCGAATGCCTAGAACCAGTGTTTTCCAAAAGAGTTTCAAATTTTTGAAAAATCGAAAAAATTTCCACATGATTGCTTGAAATGTTGCAAATTGCTGGATTCATCCAAGTGATCCTACACCCCCCAACCAAATCTTGCATTGTCCTCAATGTAAAAGATGTGCAATGAGCAAAACATGAGAGCAATTTGAAAATAAAAGGGAGTGAGGAATGATAGTACCTGAGAGAGTGAAAAGTGGAGATCTTCCTCCTTCTAACAAACCTATGAAAACGAAAACAAAAACAGCAAAATCCTAATCCTAACTACTCTATACCTCCATCAGACTAGGTGATCAATCATCCTGATACACAGGATCATTCAGAGGTATGGACATACCTTCTGAAGGGAAGTTCTCAAAGAACGGCTTTAATCGCTGCCCATTTGCTTTAAAAATGTTGCTGTTCCTTGGATTTAACAGCTCGACAGTCCCATATGGATAGACAGTTTGCACAATGTAGGGACCGGTCCACCAAGATCTCAATTTTCCCGGAAATAGATGTAAGCGAGAATTATACATGAGGACTTTTTGATTTATCGTGAATGTCTTGCGAAGAATATTCTTATCATGGAATATCTTCGTCTTGTCCTTGTAAATTCTTGCATTCTCATAAGCTTCATTACGGATTTCTGCAAGTTCATTCAATTGTAGTTTGTGTAACGAGCTTGCCTTGTCAGGATTGAAATTTATCTTCTTAATAGCCCAATACGCCTTATGTTCCAACTCCACAGGCAAGTGACAAGCCTTCCCATAGACAAGTCTATAGGGAGACATTCCAATAGGAGTTTTAAAGGCAATACAGTAATCCCAAAGCGCATCGGTAAGTCGAAGTGACCAATCCTTGCGATCAGGATGCACCGTTTTCTCTAAAATGTGTTTAATCTCCCTATTGGATATCTCAGCTTGTCCACTAGTTTGTGGGTGATAGGGAGTGCTCACTTTGTGCGTTACGCCATATTTCTTCATTAATGCTTCAAACGGGCGATTGCAAAAGTGAGACCCTCCATCACTTATGATGACTCGAGGCGTTCCAAACCGGGAAAGAATGTTTTCTTTTAAGAATCGAATGACCGTTTTATGGTCATTATTCCGGCAAGGGATGGCCTCGACCCATTTGGAAACATAATCAACGGCAAGCAAGATGTATAAGTTTCCAAAAGAAGATGGGAATGGGCCCATGAAATCGATGCCCCAACAATCAAAAATTTCGATAATTAAGATGGGATTGAGTGGCATCATATTTCTACGGGAGATTCCTCCTAATTTCTGACAAGGTTCGCAAGCTTTGCAAAACTCATGTGTGTCTTTGAACATGGTGGGCCAATAAAACCCACATTGCAGAATTTTCGCTGTGGTCTTTTTAGCCGAAAAATGGCCACCACATGCTTGAGAATGACAGAAGGAGATGATACTTTGTTGCTCATCATCTGGGACACATCTCCTTATGATTTGGTCGGGACAATACTTGAACAAGTATGGGTCGTCCCATAGAAATTTCCGTACCTCTGAGAAGAATCTATCCTTATCTTGCTTTTTCCAATATATAGGAATTGTACCTGTAGCAAGATAATTAGCAATGTCCGCATACCATGGCAATTGGGAAACAGCAAAAAGTTGTTCATCAGGGAACATGTCATTGATTGCAGTCGTTTCAGGGGAATCAGTGAGGACAAGTCGAGAAAGGTGGTCAGCTACTACATTCTCTACTCCTTTCTTATCACGTATTTCTAAGTCGAATTCTTGGAGTAGGAGGATCCATCTTAAAAACCGTGGTTTAGCATCCTTCTTAGAGAGAAGATACTTAAGCGCGGCATGGTCAGTGAATACAATGATCTTGGATCCAATCAAGTAGGATCTGAACTTCTCCAAGGCAAAAACTACGGCTAAAAGTTCCTTTTCAGTAGTGGTGTAGTTTGCCTGGGCTGAGTTTAGGGTTCTACTTGCATAGTAGATAACACATGGCTTTTTATCTTTTCTTTGGCCTAACACGGCCCCAATAGCATAGTCGCTAGCATCGCACATAATCTCAAAAGGAAGGCTCCAATCAGGTGGTTGCATTATTGGGGCGCATGTCAACATGCCTTTAAGGGTGGTAAAGCCCTTTTGACATTCTTCACTCCACTCAAATGAATTTTCCTTTTGAAGTAGGTTACATAAAGGACGAGAGAGTGAACTGAAATCCTTTATGAACCGTCTATAAAATCCTACGTGTCCTAAAAAGGACCGTATATCTCGTATGCTTTTAGGTGGTGGAAGGTTAGAGATAAGGTCAATTTTCGCCTTGTCCACCTCAATTCCATTTTGTGAAACGATGTGACCAAGTACAATTCCCTTTTTAACCATGAAGTGACACTTTTCCCAATTGAGCACAAGGTTCTTCTCTTCACATCTTTTTAGCACAGATTTCAAGTGCTCAAGGCACTCATCAAAGCTACAACCGAATACGAAAAAATCATCCATGAAGACTTCGAGAATTGTCCCCACCATGTCAGAAAAGATGCTCATCATACAACGCTGAAAGGTGGCAGGGGCATTACATAGTCCAAACGGCATCCGTCGATAGGCGAAAGTGCCGAATGGACATGTGAATGTAGTCTTTTCTTGGTCTTCACGGGCAATTTCTATTTGGTTGTACCCTGAATAGCCATCAAGGAAGCAAAAGTGGGAATGACCCGCCAACCGTTCTAAAATTTGATCAACAAACGGTAGGGGGAAGTGGTCTTTCCTCGTGACAGTGTTTAGCTTCCTGTAGTCAATGCACATTCTCCAACCGGTAGTGACTCTAGTTGGTACGAGTTCATTATTGGCATTGGCTACGATGGTTATTCCGGATTTCTTAGGCACCACTTGAGTTGGGCTCACCCATTGGCTATCAGATATTGGGTAAATGATACCTACATCCAATAGTTTCACCACTTCGGCCTTAACCACATCCTTCATATTTGGATTTAGTCGTCTTTGTGGTTGCCTGGGATGTCTTTGCATTTTCCTCAAGGTGTATGCGGTGAGTGCAAATCAGTGGGTCTATGCCTTTGAGATCCGCAATTGTCCATCCGATGGCACTCTTGTGCTCTAATAGAGTGGCTATTAGCCTACTCTCTTGTTCCTCATCCAAGTGGGAAGAAATCACCACTGGATATGTCTCATCTCGACCTAAATAAACATATTTTAGCTCACTTGGCAATGGTTTTAGGTCGAGTTTTGGTGCCTTAATGTTGGATGGGAAGGCCTTGTTCTCATTTATAGGCAAAGGTTCAATTGGGGTCCTCCATCTTTTATTTTCACGCACCATCATCACATCTAGAATGGCATCCATCTCTTGTGTTGTATCATCATTCATATCATGGAGATGGGCCACACATGCCTCCAAAGGGTCGGAAAATAGTGACAAGGGGATTGTATCTTCCACGAATGATTCGATCATGTTTAATTCGTGGATATCATCATCAACTTCCCGCGGTTGTTTGCATAACTCAAATATGTTAAGCTCAAGGGTCATATTTCCAAAGGACATTTGTACAAGTCCGTTTCTACAATTGATAATGGCGTTTGAGGTAGCTAGAAACGGTCGTCCAAGTATGACGGGAATTTGAGTACCGGTGCCTATCACAGGATGTGTGTCCAAGACAATAAAATCTACTGGGTAGTAGAATTTATCAACTTGGACTAGAACATCCTCTACCATTCCTCTCGGTATCCGGATGGATCTATCAGCAAGTTGGAGTGTGGTTTTGGTGGGTTTCAATTCACCTAACCCAAGTTGTTCATAGACCGAGTATGGAATGAGATTCACACTTGCCCCCAAGTCGAGTAGGGCTTGTTTAATCTGGTAGTCTCCTATGATGCATGATATGGTTGGACTACCCGGATCTTTGTATTTTTGGGGCACCTCTTGTTTGATGATGGCACTCAAATTCTCAGCCAAAAGCACTTTGTTGTGAACGTTATGTTTCCTTTTGATTGTACACAATTCCTTTAAAAATTTGGCATAAGATGGTATTTGTTTTATTGCATCCAACAGCGGAATGTTGATCTTCACCTGCTTGAAAACTTCCAGAATTTCCAGATTTTTATCTAAAGGTTTAGGTGAAATCAACCTTTGTGGAAATGGGGCAACCGGCTTGTATTGTCTTTCCGGTTCTTTCTCTTGTGGAATATTGTTTGGGCTATCATCCTCTTTGGGAATTTCGGATCCTTAGGCTTGGGGGCCTTCACCGGATTGGATTTATCAATTTCTTTCCCACTTCTCAAAGTGGTGATAGCTTGGACATGTTCCGTATGGTGGGAGGATGAGCTTGCATCTTGTATCTCATACTGGGTCCTTGGGTTAGGAAGAGTTTGAGCAGGAAGTGTGCCCTTCTCTCTACCACTCAGGTGAGCTTCAACTCTAGCCAGAGATGTTTTCAATTCATTAATGGCTTGGTTTGAATTTTGATTGAATTTCAATTGCTCTTGCATGAACCCATCTATTTTTAGAGAATTTGTCTTTTTATACTCATTCTGGACCGATACGAGTGCACCCAACATCTCTTCTAGTGATACTTTTGGAGTGTTGTTTGCATTTGCAGTGGGTCCATTCCTCCAACTGAAGTTGGGATGGTTCTTCCAATTAGGATTATACGTGTTTGAGTTTGGAGCACCATATTGCTGCTGATAACTGTTTATGGCATTTGTTTGTTCTTGTAAGATGCTTTGGACTGCTGAAATTGTGGGACAATCTGGTGTAGCATGTTGATTTCCAGCACAAATTCCACAAACAGTTTCAACCTCAGTGGAGTTGATTGTTTCTCCTTTCCTTAATTCCATGGCTTCGACCTTTCTTGTAAGGCTAGCCAACCGTGCACTTATGCTATCTTCTTCAAATAAGACATACATTCCTCCCTTTTCCTTTTGTTGGCCAATCTTGGAATTTGTTGGTTTAGATGTGTCCCAAGATTGTGCACTTTCAGCCAATTCTTCCAGATAATCCCATGCTTCATCAGCTTCCTTATTCATGAACTCCCCATTACACATCATCTCTATAAATTGGCGCATGGATGGAATCAGTCCTTCATAGAAAAAACTTATAATCCGCCAATTTTCATAGCCATGATGTGGGCATGCGTTTAATAGGTCCTTGAATCTCTCCCAACATTGGGAAAAGGTTTCATCCTCCTTTTGGGCAAAGTTCATGATAAGGCGCTTAAGCATGTTCGTTTTGTGAGTAGGGAAGAATTTTTTTATAAATTCTCTGTGCATATCATTCCATGACCCAATTGATCTTGGCCTCAATGCATAAAGCCAACCCTTGGCTTTATCCTTAAGAGTGAAAGGGAAGAATTTAAGTCTTACTACATCTTCAGTCACATTTGCAAAGTGCATGGTGGTGATTACCTCATCAAACTCCCTAAGGTGTTGATAGGCACTTTCACTGTCTAAACCATGGAATTTAGGGAGAAGATTGATCACTCCCGGTTTCAAATCCACATTCCCTGCATTTGGTGGAAATACTATGCATGAGGGAGTGCTCGTTCTTGCAGGTTGCAAGAAATCACGTAAAGTCCTAGGTCGGGGAACATTCTCAACCACATTCTCCCCTGTTTCGGTTTGATTTTGAACCGGGTTAGGTTGATTTGTAGCCATACTTTCAGATAAAATTGGAGAATCTAGATGTCTCCTAACACGTGGCTCTCTATCAATGCCTTCTACTATCCCCCCTTCACTTATGAGTCGGTTATTGGAATCCCGAGCCCAATGTGGCATGCAAAATTAAAAATAAGAAACAAAAAGGAAAAAGAATTCTTCCTTCTTTTTCTTTACTCTTCTCTAAGACCGAAGCACAAGGTGTCTTGCAATGGCTAGGCCAGAAACAAAGATAGAGACCGATTTCTCCTGGTCAATAGGGGTTCAGAGAACACCCCACCCACTCTTTGAATCTTTTGAGAAAAGGTGCAGAAAAAGGAGAAAGAGGAGTAGAGATGAGAAAAGAAATCCCTGAGCACAAGGTGATCCAAGACGGCAGAGCCGACCAATAGGAATCCAGGTGGCAAAAAGGCCGACCTTTCAGAGATCCAAAAGGAGTCTCCACCCACTCTACAAGAGATGAATAAAATAAGAATGACTAGGAGAAGGAGAAGAGTAAGGTTTTAGAAGGATAACACCTGAATTGCACTTGAAATCCTTGACTCTTCTTCGGCTTCCTAAAAATCCCTGAAAAGAAAAATCAAATAAATAAACTAAGTTAGTCTAAAAATAAAAAAATCCTAAATAGATACTAATTTCAGAAATTTGTGAAAACCGTCAAAAATCCCCGGCAGCGGCGCCAAAAACTTGTTCGCTTCCCCAAGTGTAGGGTTGCGATGTAGTAATAAACTCGGTAATACCGAGGTCGATCCACAGGGACTTATGTAGGATGTCACAAACTCATCCACAAGTTTCTATTGAAGCTAACAATCAAAGTTTGAATAGAATGTGTGTGATTAACAGTTTAGGCTAAATTGAATGTAAACAATTATAAGAAGGCACTAGGGGTTCGAGGATTCACTTGTAGCAATCCTCGATGTTCAATCCGCTGTGGTTTCCCATTCTCTCAACTAGAATCACCAGTCAGGTCTATCTAGTCGGATGATAGAACTGTTAAACCAGAAGTCTGTAACATGTAAGTTCTGTGCATAAAGTTCACTCAACTCTAGGCTGATTTGAGCATGCTCATTGCATAGGTCATTCACCTTTTCTATATGTCCAATTTCCAATTATAACCATCCTCAAGTCTTCTCACAAGACAAGGCTAGATCATGATTTGAACTGGATTCAAATTATATGCACAGTCTATACATATTCCAGATAATCAACCAAAACTAGAACTTTGGCATGAAGCCCCTTTATGAAGAACTTGGTACTAGAGCGCACTCCAATTCCTCGGATCATACAGGTCTAGACCGTTGCAAACAAATTAAGCAGATAAGTAATTCATCCAAACATCCATGAGTCATCACAAGACTAAGAGAAATTACTTAAAAACTTGTATAAACTTCAAACCTTAGTTCATAATCCTTAATTCCAAACTGAAAACCACTTAACTACGAATTAAAACATCTTGGATACACTACAAGCTTCACCTCTTAGCCCTAGCTAAGAGGTTTAGCTGCTCATGATCCAAGGAAACATGAAACAACTCTTAAAAACATGAAAACAGCAAAGCAAACCAAAAGGAGTTGTGAAACTCCAATCTTCACTTCCACAGCCTCCAACCTCGCTTGAACCCTTCTCGGATACCCTAGAAACAATCCCTAGGTGTCTATTTATAGTTTGGAGGCTCCCCAACGTCGGAAGAATCAGAAATTTGCGTAACACTTACGCAGCACAGAGAATTTCGGGAAGAAATTAGAAAGTTCTAACTCAGTACGCATGGCCGACCGGTCAAGACCGGTCGGCCTCAAGTGAAAATACTCCAGCAGGTATGCCCGACCGGTCAAGACCGGTCGGGCCTTGTAGAACCTCAATCCAGCAAGCCACTCCGACCGGTCAAGACCGGTCGGATGTTTTTCTTCACATTGCAGCAACACTGACCGACCGGTCTTGACCGGTCGGTCCTATTCATTGAATTCCCAGCAGCACTGTCCGACCGGTCATGACCGGTCGGACGTCTTCAGCAGCATCCTCCATACATGGCAGACCGGTTACTGACCGGTCTGGCTTCCTTGGCCGACCGGTCACGACCGGTCAGCACTTTTTTCTTCTTTGCTTTCTTCTCTTTCTTTCTTCTTTTCTCTTCTTTCCTTGCTTTCTTCTCTTTGATCTTCCTTCAATACTTCATCCTATGGTCTTCAATACTTGTAAGGAGCCTCATTTAGCTTTCAAATGGTGAGCTCTCCATCTTGTCCCTACAATCACACATCATGCATTAAGTTAGTTCTTTAAACGTATATATCGTGCATAATGCGTGATGCATTGGGGTTAGAATATGCATAATTATGAGCTCAACATCAAGCGCGCGGAATATTTTAATGCGTGTATGACTGTGCAGAGAGAGAGAGAGAGAGAGAGAGAGAGAGAGAGAGAGAGAAACAAAAAGACAGAAAAGAACCAACCAAATGGCGTCTACAATGATCTTCTTAGCATCTGGAGGATTCTATTTCCCCCATTTGGCAGCAACCTCTGAAGCCGGATGGCAGGTTGTGCAGAAGCGTAGGGCAGTTAAGAGGACTGAGGACAAGAAGGTTATTCCAGCTGAAACAGAGATGACATCAAGGGTACAGGGCAGAACGGAGAGACGGTGGAAGCCAGTCTACAGGGGCGACGTCCGCAACTCTAGCAGAACTACCATGTCAGCCAGGCCAGAGTTCTCCTTCGCGCCGATATCGACTTCCCAGCGATATCGAAGACAGCACTGTCAGCCAAGATACCAAACAGATCTGCTGTTCGACAGTCGACTAAGACGACGATGAAGACAATCCCTACTGAAGCTGCCGTGATCAAGACGAGGCCGCAGCGAGCACAAGTAATGATGGTGCAGGTCACCGAAGGAGAGGCGAGTGAGCGGTACCCAGAGCTGCCTCCAATCCAAGAACAGATAGATGAGATTATCCAGGTCCAAGAGGACACGGCCAGAGAGATGAGAGAGACGAAAGAAGCACTGTTGGCTCTAGTTGCCCAGGGGGCAAATAGAAGCCCAGCCGTACCCACTCGACAGTCTGTGGAGGAATGCCAGGGGGCAACAGGAGAGCCAGCCACCGTCGAACCACAAGCTCGCCCGAGAAACGTTGTGTTCGGACGTGTACCGCCACTACCGTCTCAAGCCACTGAGAGAATAACTGTCTCAGACAGTTGCGGACCTGATGCATCAGGAAAGAGAAAAGGAGAAGAGAGGAAAATATGTATACCGGGTGTCGTACTTACCCGAGGTCCACGATCTCCCATTTCCCAACAATTACAAGCGTCCGGACTTCCCTAGATTCGATGGCAGAGGATCGCCAGAGGAATTCATGGCTCAATTCATGACAATGATGGGCAACCTATCGACAATTCCCTAGTACTGTATCAGATTGTTCGGCTCGACGCTCACGAGCAAGGCATTCCAGTGGTACATGTCACTGCCCGCAGGGTCAGTCAAATCCTGGGAGCAGATGCAGGACCTGTTCATCTCCAAATTCTCTTCTACTGAGCGAGAAGTCTCGCTGACAGATTTAGCCTTGGTTTGTCAAAGGCAGGGAGAGTCAGTCGAGAAGTTCATCGACAGGTGGGGGACTATAGCAGCACAGTGCCGGGAACTGCCCAGCGAATCTGAGCAGGTCAAGATGTGCATGCAGGACATGGATGCGATGATTTCATTTGGCTTATCTGGACACAACTTCTCGACGTTTCGAGACCTCGCTACGAAAGCCCACCTGGTGGAAGGAGTCCCGTCCAGAGCGTAGTTCAAGGCAGAGAAGCCCATGAGAGAAGCCGGAAGGATGATAACATCTAACTACGTCGACAAAGGAAAGGGTTCAAATGACAAGAAACGCCCAAACGCCGAACGTAGAGTTGAGGCCAGGCCAGTAACCATGACTCAAGACAAAGGCAAGAGTTTTCAGAGGCCACGACATCTCACGATAGAAGAGCGTAATCGAGCAAACGGACCTTATACCTTCGACATGGAAGATCTGGTTCCGATCATGGAACAGCTTGTCAAAGAGAGGTTAATAAGACTGCCAGAATGCATGCGCCCGGAGGAAGCGAAGATGGTCGATCATCCTAGCTACTGCAGGTATCATCGTGTGACCAGCCACAAGATTGAAGACTGCTTTGTCCTAAAAGGCAAGATCCAGCGAATGATTAACGATGGCACGATCAATATGAAGGCGGAGGAGGCGAGCCGGAACACTGCGACAGTGGTGTCTTCCCTCCCTGTACCAGCCCAAATTCGAACGGTGAATTTGTTCCCAGAACCGGAAGAGCCATGGACACTTGTGAGCAGCAAGAAGAGGCTAGATAACAAAAGAAGACTCCTGGAGAAAGAGAGGAAGATGAAGAACAAAATGAGAAGAAGAAATGTTGGACAAGAACAGCCACGCGCACAGCCCATTCAGTGCGCCATGGTCTCAGTGGTCGCCCAACCAGGGGCCAGTGACAAGGACCAAGTCCTAGAGAAAGGAGAAGCCAATGTAGTGGCTCTGCGGTCGGGAAAGCAGGTCGTACAGAGAGAATTTCCGAGGCGACCAGACCCTAGAAGAACGCATGTGGTCATAGGTGAGCCATCAGGGACACCTCGAGAAAAAGAACCGACAGAAGCAGTCAATGAGCCAGTAGCTGACCAACGAGATCATGCTCGAGATAAGGCACCAGTGATTTATAATGTGGTGTCTCATCTGAAGAAGGTTTCGGCCCGACTCAGCATTTACGATGCCCTGTGCCTTTCAAAGAAATATCGGGAAATGTTGCTCAATGCATTGCTCGATCAAGAAGCCCATGAGGTCATGATGGCAGAGATCGAGTCAGAGATGGAAGAAATGAAGATAACGGGAACTGAGGATCGACCCGCAGAACAGGTCATGCAGATCGATCGATCATCCATGATCACATTCTCTGAAGAAGACAGAACGATCAGCTTGACAGGACCACAACCGCCCGTTGATGGTGACAGGCCTCATCCGAGACATGGAGGTCCGAAGATGCATGCTAGACGACGGATCCGCTGTGAATATTATGTCTCTGAAGACATTGCAGCAGTTAGGTTTCAGACAGACAGCACTTCGCCCAAGCGCCATGGTTATCCAAGCGTTCAATCAGGACGGTCAGCGTGTCCTAGGGTCCATTACTGTCATGCTGGAAATAGAAGAATTGAGCACCAAAGTCACCTGTCAGGTGATCGATACGATGACGACATACAATGTCTTGTTGGGACGACCGTGGCTTCATCAATACGGAATCATTCCCTCGACGTACCACCAATGCTTCAAGTACAATAGGGATGGCGTCCAGTACAGAGTGGCGGCAGACCCGAGGCCCTACTCCGTCACTGAATCCTTTCTAGCAGATGCGCAATACTATCAGGAGAGCGAGGGGGCCGAGACTGCAAGAAAAGCCAACAAATCGACAGAGGTGGCACAGGGAGCAGAACCCCAAGGCGAGAATCCAAGACAAGCGAACGAAGCTCCGCAAGTGGTCGCTGAAGAGACAAGGGCTCACGGAGGAAATCCGTTGCAAAGGAAGAAGTTTTACCTGATCCCGAAGCACCTCCGAAAGGAAGGGCAGTTGTTCGCTTCCCCAAGTGTAGGGTTGCGATGTAGTAATAATCTCGGTAAGACCGAGGTCGATCTACAGGGAAGGAAGTAAACAATTCCAACTATCCTAATAACTAGAATCAAAGAGGTTTGTGAAATTGGTTTTTAACATAAAATAGAAAATCTGATAATGGAAAGATAACTAGAAAATCAAGGATCCACTTATAGCTCTCCTTAGATGCATAATTCGCTATGGTTTCTCACTTTCTCAACTAGAATCGATATTAAGATCTATCTAGTCGGATGATAGAGCTGTTAAACCAAACAATCTGTCATATGTAAGTTCAATGCATAGGATTCACTCAATGTAGGCTGAGCTGAGCATGCTCAATTGCATAGGTCATTCCCCATTCCAAAAGGTTCAGTTCACAATCATAACCATCCTCAAGTCCTGTCACAAGACAAGGCTAGATCATGATTTGAACTTGATTCAAATCACATGCACAATCCATACATATTACAGAAATTTAAAAAAGTAGAACTTTGGTAGGAAGTCCCCACATGAAGATCATAGTACTAGAGCGCACTCCAATTCCTCGGATCATACAGGTCTAGACTGATGCAAACCAATTAAGAATTTAAGTAATTCTCCCAAACATCCATGAGTCATCATAAGACTAAGAAAAACTACTTAAAGCTTGTATAAACTTCAAACCATAGTTCATAATCATGAATACCAATCTTAAAACCAATAAAATGAATTAAACAATCTAAGAAAACTATAAGGTTCACCTCTTAGCTCTAGCTAAGAGATTAGCTAATGAAAAGCATATTAAAAATAAAACTAGAACTAAGAAAAGGAAGAAAAACTAGCTGGAGGAGGCTAGGAAGCCTCCTATGACTTGAACTCCTTGCTCCCCACATCCTTGGTTGCCCTGGAATAGAAGAGAGCACCCCCTTTTATAGTGCAGCAATAGTACAGCAACATAGCAGAATTTGTTTTGCTTGGTACGGCTTAACCAATGGTTGGATTGCCTTCAAAATTGATTTATAGCTTTCTTCTAATGTGATCTTCCTCATAGATAATTTATATTTCCAAGATTATCCTCTGAATGGGCCCACCAATCACATCACCGACCGCCTCTCAAAATCGCTCATTTCGGGTACCTTCAGAACCAGTCATCTTGCTTTCAACGCTCCGGAGTGTACAGAGGTCGGATTGATCTCAAATTTTGAACATTAGTAGAAAACATCTCCTCTACATGATACATGGATTAGATTGTCCAAAACAATCCCAGAATGTGGTCCGAAAATTAAAACACTTAGGGCTTTTATAAACTCTGCGCAGTTGGATCTTTCTGGATGGTCCATCTTTCTTCAACCGGTACGATCAAACCACACATCCTTTTGATCTGAAACTTTATGGTTATTCATATATGGATGTGGTTTAGAAGATGGTCAAAGTAGATTCTTCATATCATCAATGATGAGTCACCTGGACCGGCCCAGCGTGGAGCAGCGAAATCTGGAACTTTCTGGACAGTTCGTATTGTTTTGGCCACCACGATTAATCCGTAGCTCCGATCGACACGAAATCACTTGGGTTAGTTCGGCGTCGAGCTCCTCTTCGACATGGAGGTGTTGGATTTCTAAATATCATCAAGATCAGCCCAGAAAACTAGTCCGAAAAACTAAAAACGGGAATGGCCTGCTGTCTGGAATCTGGAACCTGGAATTTGCATGGCCGACCGGTCAAGACCGGTCGGACAGGGCTGGCCGACCGGTCAAGACCGGTCTAGCCTGTTTAGGATGGCAGTCCAGCAACGTGTGAAGACTTTCTACCCATGGCCAACCGGTCTTGATCGGTCTAGCCCAAATTTTCTGCATTGTTTTCTTCTTTCTTTCTTCTCTCTTCTCTCTCCTTGCTTTCTTCTTTCTTTGGCCCACCTTGGGTCTTCATCCAAGGTTCCTAAATGTGCCCTTTTGGTCATCAATTGAGCAAATCAACTCTCATTCCTACAACCACAAAACTATGCATCAGATTAGCCTTTAAATCATGAAAACCATGCATAATGAGTGATGAATTGGGGTTAGAATATGCACAATTAAGAGCTCAACACACCCCCCAACCAGCATTTTGCTAGTCCCGAGAAAAACATGCGTGAAACAAGTTCAATTCTCCAAAAACCAAATCTCATTCAGAAACTATTCTTCTACACATCCCAAGACACACAAGTGTAAAAGTTAGAAAAATTAGGTGATAGAGGTTGAAACCTTAAACTCTGAAAATATAATAAGTGTTCATATGAAATCCCCGCTGATTGATTGATAAATAGAAGAACTTGAACAAATTCAACATAGTGTGCATAGTGAATGTTCATCTCATGATTTTCCAGGATTATCTTCTTCATAGATCACTAAACTATGAATTTCAAGGTGCACAGAGCAACAACAAGCCTATGACAGGAATTTGTCTTACTGTCCTTCCGACGGCTTTCACACTACGTCCCATTTTCGGCTTTGGTTACGGGTAGACCATCCCCCGGTTGGTAGTAGGTAGCCCTAATCAGAATTTTCCACCATTTTTCCATCATTCCCAATTTCATCATTCCTTTTCCTTTTTCTTTTTACATTAGATAGGATTTTTAGAAATCCATATCTTTCGTTATTTTCCCATGGACAAGGATGGACAAAGTACCCCGGCTTGGTTTCTTAACACCTCAAATCTAAGTCTAGCCAATCCAAAAATCACATAATCCTTTCAAATCATGAAAATCGTGTAATGTGAACTAGGTGTAAAAGTGTTCAAATTTTCTATCAATCATATAAATAGGGGAATTCACATATAAAACCATTATATTAAGAGAAGTTCAATGCTTGCAACATCACTCACTTCGTATCTCCTCCTCTTATACTCATATCATCTTGAATGCATAAAAACAACGTTTTCCAAAAGAGTTTTGAATTTTAAGAAAAATCAAAAATTTTCTACATAATTGCTCGAAATGTCACAAAAGCTAGTAGATTCATCTAAGGAATCTCACCCCCAACCAAAATCTTACATTGTCCTCAATGTAATAAGGTATGCAATATGCATGACATGAGAGCAATGACATAAAACAAAGGAGAGTGAGAATGAGAGTACCTGAGGTAGTAAGTTGATCAATTCTAGCATCTTCCATTGTCTCAATGAGACTTATTCAATCCTAAATGCAGAAAGAAATCCTAACCTACCTACCTACCTTTGATTAGTCTGATCGACTACATGATCAAATTTGAGCAGGATCTTCATGAATTTCAATAGGTTTCTCATGAGGACCATCCAAAGTCCTGCTCGAATGTATACATGGGTGCGTTTCTTCATGAAGGTCCAATCATAGTGTGCACCACACGCATGTAAGGAGGAGAGAAAAGCAGCAAAAAGATATCTCATCAAGTTCTGAATTGGGCTGAAATTGATTAAAAACGGGTCCTCCCAATCAGAATTTTCAATGGGTTGAAGAACCCATGATGGTGGAGAGACATTCATTAAATATTTTTCAGTTTGGGTTGTCTCCTCCACAAATTCAGAATTGCACGGTGTTTCCACAAATAATGGTAAAGAGTGTAAATCAGTGGAATGGTGTTCTTCAGGCACCGACACCATGTCTAACAAAATATCCAACTCCTTAATCATCTCATCATCCAGATCATAGGGTGGGTCATGCATTCCTCTAGGAAATCGAGAGAGTCGAATGAAGGGTCCTCGTTCTCCCTAAGTGATTGAGGAAATTCTATTTCAAGGGTAAGGAATTCCTCCTCTATAGAGGGGAGGTCTTCCAAAGAAACAATTTCAGATTTAGTGGTAAGCACATCATCTAGCATTGGTTGATCTTTTGAAATTTCAGATTGTGCCACCCCATCATCCAAAGAAGCAGAATTTTCAACCCAAGGGAGTTCTTCCACAATAGAATCCGGCATGTGTTGTTGGTGGAAGGACTAAAAAATATCGACTTCGGCCATCTCTCTAGCAAGAATATCTTCCAGTGACTCAAAAACATTCGGCCCTTTGGAAGAAGAAATCATGGACTCACAATCATCCTTCAAACCCTCATTGTAGGCAATCAAACTATCACTTTCAGATTTTGTAGATTCCTCGGGTTCGTCAACCGTCCTTGAAATCTCTTCATCATTCAAATCGGAATAGCTAAAAGAGATAGTTGATTCACCATAATCAATGGTAATGGTGGGATCACTGAGATCAATATCCTCTAGAAGTTTAGTCATTAAATCTAGAGAAGGTTGGGTTTGGATAGCCTCATCCTCCTCATTGTTGGGGATTGATTCGGTGTTCCCAATGTTGGGTTCAATATTTTGAGATGGCGAGAGGTTTTGTATGCATTGCTCAGTTATTTCCATAAACTCTCGCAGTGTATCCTCAAGAGTTCGTGTCGGTTGTGGCTCATGAGAAAGAAACTCTTGAGGATAATTGTTGGCATCCATGGTTGGCTCGTCTCCCAAATTGAAATTTTGATGCTCCCACCTATTAGGATTATGCATGTCATATGTTGTGCTATTAGATAGTTGTTGATATTTGTAGCCAAACAAGTGATCATACATTGTCCTAATCAGTGGAACATTATTCATCTCTTTCTGATACTCTCCCATTGTCTTACCTGGCGAAAAGTTATGCACATTGTTGTCATTCCGGTAATCTCGCAAGGTCTTATGTGGGGGAGTATTAGAAGTAGATTGAGTCATAGAAAGATATTTATGCTTGTAATGGTTCCAATCATAATGATTTTTTATTTGGTGCGACCTCTCATCTTCCAAAAGGTATTTAGACAATCCACCCGTCCAATCATTCATAATGAAATTATAAGAAGTTGAAATAATCCCTAATCTAGGAAGAGAAACAAAAAGAAGAAAGGGAGATGGAGAGATGTTACCAGTGAAGGTGAGAGCTATGTCAGCAACAATGTCCTACAAAATCAAAAAAAAAATTGTTAGTAATCTAGAAAAAAATCAGAAAATCTACTTCTATAGAAATAAAAAAAATCCTACCTAACTAAAACTACTCTATAGCTACTAAAACAATTAGAACCATTTAACCTCTTTCCCCGGCAACGGCGCCAAAAACTTGTTCGCTTCCCCAAGTGTAGGGTTGCGATGTAGTAATAATCTCGGTAAGACCGAGGTCGATCCACAGGGAAGGAAGTAAACAATTCCAACTATCCTAATAACTAGAATCAAAGAGGTTTGTGAAATTGGTTTTTAACATAAAATAGAAAATCTGATAATGGAAAGATAACTAGAAAATCAAGGATCCACTTATAGCTCTCCTTAGATGCATAATTCGCTATGGTTTCTCACTTTCTCAACTAGAATCGATATTAAGATCTATCTAGTCGGATGATAGAGCTGTTAAACCAAACAATCTGTCATATGTAAGTTCAATGCATAGGATTCACTCAATGTAGGCTGAGCTGAGCATGCTCAATTGCATAGGTCATTCCCCATTCCAAAAAGTTCAGTTCACAATCATAACCATCCTCAAGTCCTGTCACAAGACAAGGCTAGATCATGATTTGAACTTGATTCAAATCACATGCACAATCCATACATATTACAGAAATTCAAAAAAGTAGAACTTTGGTAGGAAGTCCCCACATGAAGATCATAGTACTAGAGCGCACTCCAATTCCTCGGATCATACAGGTCTATACTGATGCAAACCAATTAAGATTTTAAGTAATTCTCCCAAACATCCATGAGTCATCATAAGACTAAGAAAAACTACTTAAAGCTTGTATAAACTTCAAACCATAGTTCATAATCATGAATACCAATCTTAAAACCAATAAAATGAATTAAACAATCTAAGAAAACTATAAGGTTCACCTCTTAGCTCTAGCTAAGAGATTAGCTAATGAAAAGCATATTAAAAATAAAACTAGAACTAAGAAAAGGAAGAAAAACTAGCTGGAGGAGGCTAGGAAGCCTCCTATGACTTGAACTCCTTGCTCCCCACATCCTTGGTTGCCCTGGAATAGAAGAGAGCACCCCCTTTTATAGTGCAGCAATAGTACAGCAACATAGCAGAATTTGTTTTGCTTGGTACGGCTTAACCAATGGTTGGATTGCCTTCAAAATTGATTTATAGCTTTCTTCTAATGTGATCTTCCTCATAGATAATTTATATTTCCAAGATTATCCTCTGAATGGGCCCACCAATCACATCACCGACCGCCTCTCAAAATCGCTCATTTCGGGTACCTTCAGAACCAGTCATCTTGCTTTCAACGCTCCGGAGTGTACAGAGGTCGGATTGATCTCAAATTTTGAACATTAGTAGAAAACATCCTCCTCTACATGATAGATGGATTAGATTTTCCAAAACAATCCTAAAATGTGGTCTGAAAATTAAAACACTTAGGGTTTTTATAAACTCTGCGCAGTTGGATCTTTCTGGATGGTCCATCTTTCTTCAACCGGTACGATCAAACCACACATCCTTTTGATCTGAAACTTTGCGGTTATTCATATATGAATGTGGTTTAGAAGATGGTCAAAGTAGATTCTTCATATCATCAATGATGAGTCACCTGGACCGGCCCAGCGTGGAGCAGCGAAATCTGGAACTTTCTGGACAGTTCGTATTGTTTTGGCCACCACGATCAATCCATAGCTCCGATCGACACGAAACCACTTGGGTTAGTTCGACGTCGAGCTCCTCTTCGACATGGATGTGTTGGATTTCTAAATAGCATCAAGATAGGCCCAGAAAACTGGTCTGTAAAACCAAAAATGGGAATGGCCTGCTGTCTAGAATCTGGAACCTGGAATTTGCATGGCCGACCGGTCAAGACCGGTCTAGCCTGTCTGGATGGCAGTCCAGCAACATGTGAAGACTTTCTACCCGTGGCCGACCGGTCTTGACCGGTCGTGGGTCTCCTGGCCGACCGGTCTTGACCGGTCTAACCCAAATTTTCTGCATTGTTTTCTTCTTTCTTTCTTCTCTCTTCTCTCTCCTTGCTTTCTTCTTTCTTTGGCTCACCTTGGGTCTTCATCCAAGGTTCCTAAATGTGCCCTTTTGGTCATCAATTGAGCAAAGCAACTCTCATTCCTACAACCATAAAACTATGCATTAGATTAGCCTTTAAATCATGAAAACCATGCATAATGAGTGATGAATTGGGGTTAGAATATGCACAATTAAGAGCTCAACAGCAGTCAGTGCTGAAACAGATGACAAGCCAACAGATGAGCGTGTTACAGTCCAGCTTGAATATGCCGGTGCCAAAGGTTGAGAGGATTCATCCTTTGCCTAAAGCTCCGAGCCATTTCTGCGTACCGCTTACAATGGGAGCCAGGCATGAGATAAGGTTTCAGGCTGGACTCCGCAACCCGTTGCAGATCGAAGAGAACGCGAAGAGAACACCGGTAGAGACACCGCCCATTGAAGAAGAAAGATATAGCAAGGCCAGTAGAAACATCATGAGAAACATGGGGTTCATTTGTTCAGAACCACCAGCTCGGAAAGGCATGCTAGCACCCTTCGAAGTAAAGACAAAGGTATACAGAGGAAAAGAAGCCCCGGGGGCAGGATGTGAGATCAGGCATATTAGCATGGTGACAATTAGTCCCGTGGAAGAGGTGAGGCCCGCTGGACCGAATGAAGTCATACAGCCGAGTGTCGTGCCAGACAGATCGAAGATGGAGGTCAGCCCACGATAGATGAGCTACAAGAAGTCAATCTGGGGACCACCTGAAGAGCCGAGGAATACTTATATCAGTAAGAATATTCCAGAAGAAGAGAGGGAGAGCTACATTCAACTCCTGAAAGAGAACAGAGACGTGTTCGCATGGACCTATTCTGAAATGGCAGGACTGAACCCGGCAATCGCGATGCACAGGTTGAATATCGTGAAGGAGAAGAGGTCAGTTAAGCAGCCACAGAGGCGCTTCCATCCTGACATTGTCCCAAAAATAGAAGAAGAGGTGAAGAAGCTGCTTCAGGCCGGGTTTATCAGGGAAGTTCAGTATCCCAAATGGATCTCGAACATAGTACCTGTAAAGACGAAGAGCGGACAGATCCGGGTGTGCGTTGATTTCCGCAACCTGAATGAGGCTTGTCCCAAAGATGACTTTCCTCTACCCATCCCGGAGCTCCTGATCGATAGCACATCAGCATATACAACGATGTCCTTTATGGACGGCTACTCAGGGTATAATCAGATCCGAATGGCTCCAGAAGACGAAGAGTCCACTGCCTTCCGCACGTCTCTTAGGATATTCTGTTATCGGGTGTTGCTGTTTGGGCTGAAAAATGCGGGCGCCACGTATCAGAGAGCGATGCAGGTAATCTTCTAAGACATGATGCATAAGCATGTGGAATGCTACGTCGATGACCTGGTAGTAAGGTCCGACGGGCATCAACAGCATCGCGAACATTTGAAGCTAGTATTTCAAAGGTTGAGGAAGAAGAGCCTCCGCATGAACCCGTTGAAGTGCGCCTTTGGGGTGTCCTCCGAAAAATTCCTTGGCTTTGTGATCAAGCATCGGGGAATCGAAATTGACCCCGCGAAGATCAAGGCGATCAGAGAAATGCCTCCTCCGAAGAATTTGAAAGAGCTGAAGAGCTTCCAAGGGAGAGTCGCTTACTTGCTGCGATTCATCTCGAACTTGTCAGGTCGCTGCCAGCCTTTCTCTCGGCTGAACAAGAAAGACATCCGCTTCGAATGGGACGAAGCGTGCCAGAAAGCCTTCGATTCCCTCAAAGAGTTACTCGGGAAAGCTCCGGTTCTCGCAGCGCCAATCGAGGGAAAGCCTCTGATACTATATGTAGCAGTGGGAGAGAACTCACTGGGGGCACTGCTCACCCAGAAGAATGAAGAAGGGAAAGAGAATGCCCTATATTATTTGAGCCGCACGCTCGTCGACGCTGAGTTTAATTACTCACCGATTGAGAAGATATGCCTGGCCTTGATATTCGCTGTGAAGAAATTGAGGCATTACTATCTGTCATACCAGATTACATTGATCTCCAGAGCAGATCCTATCAAGTTCCTGATGAACCGACCTATGTTGTCCGGGCGATTAGCCAAATGGGCCCTACTGCTATCCGAGTTCGACATCACGTATCTGCCGTCTCAAGCTGTTAAAGGGCAGGCGATAGCCGATTTTCTAGCAGCTCACCCAATACCAGATAACATGGAAATGGAATGTGATCTTCCTGACGACCAAGCCATGATGGTAAGGGTCGCGAAGCAGTGGCGGATGTATTTCGACGGAGCCTCCAGAGCTGCAGGATCAGGGGCCGGTGTGATCTTCATCAGTCCTCAAGGCAACTTGTTGCCTTACTCATTCACAATAGTGCCGTCGTGCACAAACAACGAGGCAGAATATCAGGCCCTCATCATTGGGTTACAGTTGGCACGAGACATGCGAATCCGATAACTATAAATATATGGTGATTCTCGGTTAGTCGTGGGACAGCTTATGACGGAATATGAAGTCCGCAAGCCTAGAGCTGTCATCCCTTTGCCATCAGGCCTGAGCCCTATTCGATCATTTTTGGGACAGTACAGTGTCACACATCCCAAGAGATGAAAATTCTCAAGCAGACACATTGGCTAACCTGGCCGCGGCTCTCGCGCACCCAAGGGACAGCCCGCTTCAAGTCACCATAGAAGAAAGGAGAATATTGCCATCCCTCACAGCAGCCGAGAATGTCACGAGTGCAAGCCTCGTACATTGCTTTGAGATCACAGAAGAGGAAGATTGGAGGAGACCATTCTCTGATTACTTGAAGTATGGGTTCTTACCCGAGGATCTGCAGATGCGCACTCAAGTCAGAAGGCGTGCCAGCTCGTTCGTCCTCTTAGAAGAGGTACTGTACCGACGCTCCAGCGATGGAACGCTGTCAAGATGCCTGGCCCGAGAAGAAGTTCATGATACCCTGAGAAAGGCGCACGGAGGAGAATGTGGTGCCCATCAAGGCGGACGGAACCTACATCATCGAGTGCGGCACATGGGCTATTATTGGCCCACCATGGTGAAAGATGCAATGGACTACGTCAGGAAATGCCATGAGTGTCAGATACATGCTGACATCATACATATACCTCCAGAAGAACTGCATCAGTCAGTGATGTCTTGGCCTTTTGCGGCCTGGGGTATGGATGTGATAGGCCCCATTAGCCCCTCTTCCTCTCAAGGGCACTAGTACATACTGGCGGCAACAGATTATTTCTCTAAGTGGGCTGAGGCTGTGGCCCTGAAGAACGTGAAAGCTAAACAAGTGAAAGGTTTCATCCGGAACGCCATCATCTACCGACATGGTATTCCCGATGGGATCGTCATGGATAACGGCACGCCCTTCCGAAATGCTGTGATCGACAAGCTATGTGCCAAGTTCAAAATCAAGCATTGCTACTCAACACCCTATTATCCTCCTACAAACGGGCTTGCTGAGGCATTCAACAAAACCATCGTGAAGATTTTGAAGAAAACGGTGGCAGAGAATAAGAAAGATTGGGACAAATAGTTGCCCGAAGCGCTCTGGGCATATCGTACTACGCACCGCACAGCAACGCGGGCTACTCCCTATTCACTAGTATACGGCACGGAGGCCATCATCCCGATGGAAGTTCAGGTCGAGTCCCTGCGAGTAGCACTTCGGAACTCCTTGACAGATGACCGTAATGCTAAGCTCAGGATGGTCGAGCTCGATGCCTTGGACGAGAAGAGGCCTCGCGGCACAACAATGGCTAGAGATGTACCAGAAGCATATCTCAACAGCGTATGACAAGCGAGTCAAAGGTAGATCCTTCAAGAAGGGTGACTTGGTACTCATAATGAAGCGACCGACAGCCGCGCACACTACAAAGAGCAAGTTCGACCCTAAGTGGGACCCGATATGCATCATAGAAGAAGTCTACTCCAACGGGGCCTACTGTTTAGTGAATTTCGACGGTGGCGGAGCCGGTTTTGCAATTAATGGCTGATTTCTGAAGAAATATTACCCCTAACAGTCAACCTGCTACTTTCCTTTACATAAATATGAGAAATGTAAACTCCCCAAGAGAGGGAATGTAATAAGTAAGGATAGAAATGGAGAATGATATGGAGTAGAATACAGTAGATAAGCCTGTAATTACAAAAGCTAATCAATTACTCCGTATTCTTGCAGGTCTTCCTTGCCCTTGCTATGGAGAAATAACCAAGAAGGACCATTCGTCTACGACACGAGCGTATCCCGAATTTAGAAACCCTGGACACTCCCAAAATCGACGACAAAGGGAAGTATTACTCTTTTCATTTCATTCTACATTCATCGCTTATTAAAACTATGATTATTATTGTTATTATTGTAGACCATTCTAACACACATTACACAATCATAACATGATAGAAAAAATAATTGCTATTGTCATTTCATTTAACAAAAGTTTGGTTGACATCTTTTCAACGCCGTATACATGAATGGTCAAAAGGTAAGTATCTCTTACACCAACTACAAAATTTTCTAAAGCTAAGATCCTACGATCATTTCTATACATTTGAAGTCAAGAAGGAGAGCATCGGGAGCGAAAGATCAAAGCTTCTCCAAACATCCCAATATCAGCCTGATCACGGCCACCCTGGCAGTTTCCATCGCTGACTTTGCTGCAGATAACACCTCCGCAGGATCAGGAACATGTTGAAGTTCAGCAGTCAAATCCTCCAACTGCTTGAGTGCTGCTTCGCCCTCACTCTCGAGCCGCGTGACCGCTATCTGACCCTGAGCAACTACTGACTCGAGACAGGCAGCTTCGAAGCTCACGACGATCTTCTCCGCTTGCAAACGCTCAATCTCAGCGTCGATTTCAGCTATACGGCCCAAGCACCCTTCATACTGTATCTTATTATTTTGTAGGGATTCTCGTGCGTCCGCCGTAGAATGCACGTGACGTTCCACTGAAGGCCCCAAAGACTCTACAATTCTCCGCTTCTCCTCGATAGCAGGATCGGGCTCGATGCGCTCAGCAGCCGCTACGTTTGTGAGGGAGCTTTCGAATGTAGAGATGTGATTGACAACCACGAGATCAGACCCAACTACTCCGACACAAGCTTCCAGCGCTTTCATGCCAGCGCCTAGCATATGCCATTCTTGTGGATTGGGCAACGCCTTCGCAAGGCTAGACAGCAGACCCTTCAGCACACTCTGACCAAAACAATCTAAATGTTCAAATGCAGGAATGTCCGGCATCATAGCAATGGCGACGCCAGAATCAACAGCAGCTGCAAGAAAGAATGCAAGACGAACAAATGATGCATCAGCAAAAATAGAAGCAGAAACTACAAGTCATAATCTAATGTAAAGTGCGAAGGAGTCGTACCAGGAATGGCAGGAAGATCAACAGCAGGCTCCGAAGGTCCCGCAATGCATGTCCCAGAATCAACAATTGTTTCCAAAGCTTCGCCCGGCAGTTCAATAGTCACAACCGGAGACGATGCGACGGAAGTGAAAGAGGCAGGTATTAACTCAATAAGATCTGTAGAAATAAGATAATGATAACAAAATATGGTTAGTATGATTATGCAGGAATCAAAGAACAAAAGTACAAAGCAGAACCACAATCACATTTCTTACCTTGTGCTCGCGGAATGTCGGATCTGACTTCGACCGCAGCAGAGCGTGACGTATCCACGACCTCCAACTCAACAGGACAGTGTACTAGCGATGAACAGCCTGATGGAAGGACCGAAGAAGGATCGACGTTCCCTTCATGCATCTCAAGCTCAGGAACGGATTCCTCAGCGTTATCAGCACGAACGGGAAAACAAGGATGAACATCCGTCAACAACCCCGTAGTCGGTGCCGCAACAGCCTGAGAAACAAACACTAAAGGCTCGGAAGAAGGTTGGACCCTGACGTTGTCGTAGAGTTATGCTTCGATCGCTTCCATGGCAACATCGTTAAGATCACCTACACCCCCGACTCCGGCGTTGTTATCATAATAATTCGCGAGGGAATCATCGTTGCTATGATCATTGGCGCGATCCACTCCCCAGTCATCGCCAGAATAATCTACAGGCTCATCTTCGAGCTGTGACCCGGAACCATCGAGGCACGCCGCTCCCTGACCATCACCGTCTTCAGAACCGCCTTCGGCATTATCCCCCTCGACATCTGCAGGCTCGGACTCACCTCCGTCACGATTATCGATAATTATATCTTCTTCGTCTGCAATCTCCTCTATGGCACCAGACCGAACCTCACCTTCTTCGCGGCTATCGACAACAACCGCACCTGCCACTATTTCCGGAAGATTGATCTTCAACGACGGATCCAAACTCCCCCACTTCTTGATATGTAATATTTCTGCCTTAAGTTTTTCTCAGGTGCTGACGGGCGAACTCTTGGTGTGAGTTTTATCTTGACTCTCAACTAATCTCTCGCGCGGCCCGGTGGAAAATCATCAACGAAATCATCAGAAGGTCTAACTCCTGCCATGCATTCCGTAGGGTCATCCTCTTCGACAGATGGAGGAGCAGTCTCTGCCGGAGGATGTGAAGATCCGACCTCCTGTTGACGCCTCTGTATAGGGACCCCGAAGCAATACCATCTGTCTAACGCTCCATCTTCTTTCCTACGAGTGATCCGCACGTTCAAGGAAGTCAGATGGCTGGTACCAGGAACTCCGACAGCCTCACGCTGCTCACAAAGATAACCAAGACCATCCTCAGGAACGTCATTCAACCTTGGAGGAGAGAGATAGAGAGGGAAATCGACAGGTTTGGCATCCCGGATGCGCGCGTACTGATGCACCCACCATCTCATCCAACCATAAGAAGTCGCGGGACGTCGACTACCGCCAGGCAACACGAATCTCGCACCAATTCGTGTCAGCAAAAGTTGGTCCCACATACACTCCCAATGGACAGGACCCGTGCCATATGCTCGTTCTATCCTCGTCACGCTTGGAAGAGTCGACGAAACACCCTGATCGTAGCCGAACTGTCTGGCGAACCTGCTTGGGTAGTAAGGCTCGCGCCAGAACTCCATGCCTTCGCGGAACGGGAGAGAGGCAGTCCGGATCGATATCAGGAATTCTCTGTCAGAAGAGTCAACCGAATCCTCATCATCGACGACTTCGATATCTGCATCAGCAATGGAAGCGGGAAAATGGTAGAAGTCAACTTCATTCTCACTGCAGATCCTTGAAGACACCCATTCTGGCGTCTTAATCACCATCTTGGCCTTCATGAACCTAATAAGAGGCGCTCGGTCCGAAAAGAAATAGGCATGAGGTTTCATGCTGTTGGGGCTCAAATTTGTACCCATTATAAAACGGTATACAACGGTCCATCTACGATGACTCGGACTGATTTTGAGATCTGAAATACTCGAAAAATGTCAGTGCAGCCCTAACATGCGCAATCGTGACTGAAACCTATGAATGCTATTTCAGGGTGGAATCAGGACATGTGAATTACCGCCAAATGATCCGGAACGCCCTAAAACCCTTAACCTGCAAGTTTCGAGATCGCACGATGCATATCTTTACCCGCGCGCTTCCAAATGCATTTTGCCCTGATTGTATCCGACTATAAGGGCCCAAAAGCCTACAGGTACCATTTCGGGCTAGAATCAGACATGCGGATTATCGCCAAATGATCCGGAATGCCCAGAAAACCTTAAGTAGCAAGTTTGAAGTCGTTGCGGTGCATATCTCCACATGCATTTGTTCACTCTCTCTCCACATGCATTTGTTCACTCTCTCTCCACATGCATTCGTTCACTCTCTCTCCACATGCGGATGTTATAAGGAGACATGCATTGACTCTCTCACCACATGCGCATGAGATCTCTCTCTCTCCCTTTTTAATATTCTAAATAAAATAAAAAATTACAAAAATCATGAAAATATGCTAAGTGGGGCCACATGCGGCCAAAACAGAGGCCACATGCGCCCATACCAGTGGCACATGCGCCCATGCTATGCCACATGCGCCTGGTGCATGGGGACATGCGCATGATCCCATCACATGTGCATGACTCGTCTCTCCAAATATTTCCATGCGCATGATCCCCACAACATGCGCATGACTCGTCTCTCCAAATATTTCCATGCGCATGCCCTCCCTTTTACAAACAACATGCGCCCGGTACCCGATACCCGATTAACACGCTATAAATACTCCTCCACTCGATAAGACAAAGACGACAAGATCATCACTCCCAGAGCACTCTTCTTGCAGAGGTAAAAATTCCTCACCGGAATCCTCACCGGGAAAGGGACATGCGCCCATTCCTTCGCCAGATGCCCTTGCCGGAAAGGGATTTCTCCCACCGGAGCGAAATTCTCCAAGTCACATAATGACATGCGCTCACCCATTCTTGGGAGGGGAAATGTGCAAAAATCCCTAAGTCCCATGGGGACATGCGCCCATGGCTGGAATGTTGGGCGCATGTGCATGTCACATGCGCTTGATAACCATGCATTTGTAGCAGGACATGCGCCTGGGGCGAACAAGTGCATCCACCTAGGACATGCGCCTGGGCGAATAAGTGCATCCACTTAGGACATGCGCCCATGTCTAATGCAACATGCGCCCAACCCAACCTCCCATTATCCTGGACGCTGATGGGGAGGTGGGGCCTTCTGTGATGTGGCCCGCCTTCTGATCGTGTCAGCACTCCTAGACACACATCAATGCCCTCTATCCATCCCCTGGATTGGATTCACCAACGGTCGATGTTAAGTGGGCCAAATCAGCAATTTGATCAAAAAGGTCTACACTTAGCCAATATTGCAAACCTCGGAAATCCCTCCGAAACGGAAATGGCCGAAATCGAGAGGAATCGGGCGGAATTTGACCGAACCCGAGAGGGAGACTTCTCTCCGCCATAACATGATATACCATAATCATGCATTACAATGAGATTACCTGATCTCAGGATCTCTGAGAAACCTTGATCAGACCATAAACAGGTCCACTACTTAGTCGTTTTTAGCCCTAGGAAGTGCCCTATTGGCTCAGAAATCGACTTACACTAAACAAATCGAAATGCGATCGCACTGTGACCCTCGTGAACATAATCCACCTCTATCCAAAGACGATCGTGACAGGTATTCACCAAATCCTCCGATCAGATCGTAAACAGGCCCTGGGAAGTGCCCTGATGGCCCGAAAATCTACTAATGCTAAATGAAATCAATCGCGATCTCAAAGACGCGAGGGCAACATATCGATGACACAAAGATATATACGAAGCCGATTGATCGAATCAAATGCATAATTTGTCTGATACACTGAACATCTAGCATGAATGCGATCTTCTCTTGAGCATACATAAAGCATAGTTACTTTGTACTGTACTCATTTGCATCCATTGCATGAATTTATTTCATCTCGGATCGAGTTACGAAACTAAATCGAAGGGGACTATGGTTATCATCGAAAACCATAATGAAAGAGTTCTAAACGTCTGAAGTACTTCATTGTTAAGACCAGTTGATGTGCGTCCTGTCCAAGGCGGGATCCGTCAATTGAGTGGTTAAGGGAATGAGTGCCTTCCAGTAAGTCACCCGTCCAGTAGAGACGGTCACTGGCCTTGGTTGCAGTAAGTGGACGCCAGTGAAGTGTATTTCTGAAAGTCATATCGTCCATAGAGACGCGTCATGACACTGAGATATACGACTCGGTCGAAACCCTGTTTGCACAAAGACCCCATGGAGTGCCCTCCAGTAAGTCACCCGTCCAGCAGAGACGGTCACTGGCCCTGGTTGCAATAAGTGGACGCCGTGGAGTGTATTTCTGAAAGTCATATCATCCATAGAGACGCGTCATGACACTGAGATATACGACTCGGTCGAAACCCTGTTTGCACAAAGACCCCATGGAGTGCCCTCCAGTAAGTCACTCGTCTAGCAAAGACGGTCACTAGCCCTGGTTGCAGTAAGTGGACGCCGTGGAGTGTATTTCTGAAAGTCATATCGTCCATAGAGACGCGTCATGACACTGAGATATACGACTCTGTCGAAACCCTGTTTGCACAAAGACCCCATGAGTGCCCTCCAGTAAGTCACCCGTCCAGCAAAGACGGTCACTGGCCCTGGTTGCAGTAAGTGGACGCCGTGGAGTGTATTTCTGAAAGTCATATCGTCCATAAAGACGCGTCATGACACTTGAGATATACGACTCGGTCGAAACCCTGTTTGTACAAAGACCCCATGGAGTGCCCTCCAGTAAGTCACCCGTCCAGCAGAGACGGTCACTGGCCCTGGTTGTAGTAAGTAGATGCCGTGAAGTGTATTTCTGAAAGTCATATTGTCCATAGAGACGCGTCATGACACTGAGATATACGACTCGGTTAAAATCCTGGTTGCTACTCAACTAGGAATGCCCGAAGAGTATGGGACCAACATCTAACCGGTCTTAACGGTGAAGTATTTCATAATAAATCCTAGACTTGGTCTCGGCGACCATGAACTCGAGACTATAATCCCTGACGATTTAAACTACTTGATCGATCTATCTGAGCTTTATCCCTTTGATATTCCATCTATTGTATAACTGAAATTCATAGTGGAATCTTGTCGCTTTGTGCCGTGGTTTTCTCCCGTAAGGGTTTCCACGTAAAAATCTCTATGTGGTCTATGCTGTGCTTTATTTATATTTATGCTCCTTTAATGCTTTATTTAATTCATTTATGATACATGCATACATTTACTTTTGCCTTTTAATCAAGGGTGATCATCCGTTGATGTAATTAAGGGTTCGTGACCAGTTCACAGCCCGGAATGTAAAAGACCTCGGAATCTCTGGAATAAAATTCACCTCGCGGTGCTTTCTCGTGTATACTTTGTGATTGTTTATGATTGTTTATGAATGTCTCTATACTCAGAATTCTCCCAGAATAAAAGGAACACAGGAAAGGAAAAAGACTGCTGACGAGCAGTTTCGATCTTTTCTTTAGTTCTAACAGCCATCCTGTGTTGGATAGATAAAATTTCTAGTTGTAGACTGTTGGGGCTCAAATTCGCACGCATGGTAAAACAATATCCTGCGGTCCATCTACAATGATTTGAATCAATTTTGAGATCGAAAAAACTCAGAAAATGCCAGTGCAAACCTAACCACACGGTAGCGACCAAAACTTATAAACAGCATTTTAGAGCAGAACTGGACATGCTGGTCACCGCCAAATGATCTGAAACACCCTGAAACCCTTAACCTGTAAGTTTCAAAGTCACGTGGCGTGTATCTTTACCTGTGCACCTCGAAATGCGTTTCACCCCTAGCAGAAGCTGACCAAAAAGGGGTTCGAAAGCCTGTAGATATCATTTTAGAGTAGATCAAGACATCCGTACTACCTCCAAATGATCCAAAGTGCCCTAAAACCCTTAAATAGGAAGTTTGAAGTCCCAGCGGCGCTTATTTTCATGCGCGCACTTCCTGGAACAATGTTCCTATACGAAGAACCGACCCGAAGGCTCTAAATTAGGAAGTACCAAAATTTGCAACACTTGGACCTCCACACCCCATCCCATTCATTTAGGAGGTCCATCCCAACCTAGAAGTGGTTTGGCGTCAGTGACCGCAAGCCCAGAAAAGGTAGCTGTCCTCTGGAGGTTTCCTATCGGAGCCTGAAATCCTGAAAAATTCTAAATCTGGAAGTTTTCTCTCTCGCTGGAACCTGAAATTTAGCTAAGTAGTGGGAAGTGTAAAAATTTCAAGAGGGACATGTGCCCACTCCCGAAACACATGCGCCCACAACATATATTTGAAAGAAGACAATCCAGAAAACTTCCCGAAAATTGCCCAGAAAATCAGTTGAAAAAGCACATGTGCTCGGACTGAAATCACATGCGCCCGGACCCTTGCGCTCAACACTTTCGCTCAGCACATGAGTCGGGAAATGTTCCAGAAACACATGCACCGGGAATTACAAGTCAAATCAGACCTAAACCCGATTACATTGCTATAAATAGCAAGTCCGCCTGATGACATACGTGGACATCACCCCATTCCTGACCTCGGAGCGATGCAAGATGACATACACCCGCTCCATTATCCCTCGCCGGATGCCCTCGTTGGAAAGGTTTCCCTCGTCGAAATCCCTCGCCGAAAAGGGATTTCCCCGCAGGAACCCAAAATTACACTTCCGTCAGATAGGTTTCCCTCACCGGATGCCTCCGCCGGAGAGGGTTTTCCCTAGCCGGAATCCCTCACTGGAAAAGGATTTCCTCCATCGGAACCAGAATTACACTTCCGTCGGATTGCTTGCCTCATTGGAACCCCTCGCCGAAAAGGGATATCCTCTGACGGAACCAAGTATAGAGAGAGAAATCCTGAAATTTTCTTAAGTAGTGGAACTTCACCACTTTGCAGAGGGACATGCGCCCATCTATTCGGCCTGAAAATATGAAATTTTGGCTAAGTACCAAGCCACATGTGACCACCAGTTGAGACTGGGCACATGTGCAAAATGACATGCGCCCGGGACATTTTCTTTCCACTCTCTCTTTCACTAAGTTGGGCACATGCGCCCGGGAGGAGGGCACATGCACCCACCAGCCCATTGCCAACCCAACATGGCCCACATACCCCCCTCCATGCGCCTGGACGCTGGTTGGAGGGGTAGACCTTCCATCGTGCGGCCCGCCTTCGATCGGGATCGGTTTTCGATCAAATCGCCTTTCCTAGATACACACCAACGAGATCTTTCCATCCCCTGGATCAGATTCTCCAATGCTCAATGATAAAGGGCCCAAATTAGTGTTTTAATAAAAAAGGGCCAACACTTACCCAATTTCGCAACTCCTGAAATCCTTCCGAAAGAGCCGGGAACCGCTAAAATTGAGGAGAATCGGATGAAATTAGACCAAGGCCGAGAGAGAAGCTTCTCTTATTTATGATATGATACACCATAATCATACACCATCATGAGGTTATCCGATCTCAGGATCCTCGAATACCCTAATTAAGTGGTCAGTAGGTCCACTACTTAGTCATTTTCAGCCCTGGGAAATGCCTTGTCGGCTCGAAAATCGACTTACCTCAAGAAAATCGAAATGTGATCGCATTGCGATCCTCGGGGACATGATCCATCCCTAGTCAAAGACGATCATCGAAGGTATTCACCGAATGCCCAGATCAGACAGCAAATAAGTCCATTACTTACTCATTTTCAACCTTGGGAAGTGCCCTGATGGCCCGAAAATCGACTAATGCCAAATGAAATCAATCGCGATCTTGAAGATGCTGAGGCAAAGCTAATCTACTCAGGCTATCAAACAAGCCGAGTTAAACATCTACGGGGCACCAATCCCCATTATTCATCAGAAATTGGCATGTACGGGTATCCATCGAACCCGATACTTAGCCATTTGCAGGCATCGAAAATAGTCGATCCAGCCCATTGAATTTAAATCCTCAATGGATCTCGGCTCGATATAGCCTATTCGATCTCAAATAGATCATCAGAAAGTACTCAGAAGAAGGAATGTTCTCAAAGACGAGTTGCTCGACTTCATGAAGAAACACATTTACTTTACTGTACAAAGCTCCATTCTTCCCGGATAAAGGTCCGAGGCTAAACCTAAGGGATTATGGTCACCACAAGAAATCACAAACAAAAGAGTTCTAATAAATCTTGAAACATCCCGCTATGGATTGCCATTTTGAAAAAGATGGTCGATGCCCTACCCAACGACAACAGGTCCGTCAGTTGAGCTAATGAGGCAGTTGCAAAATGCTTTCCTAAGGTCACCCGTAATAAAAATACGGGCATGGGCCTTGGGTCATGCCGACCAACATTTCGATGCTCGTGTATTTCAAAGGCCAATGGCTCCGAGTTGCACCACTCAATTAAAAACATCTCTCAGGAAGTTGCGCAGTGCCTTCTTAAGGTCACCCATTATATACGGGCGTGGGCGTTGGGTCGTGTCGACCAACATTCGATGTTCGTGTATTCCAGAGGCCAATGGCCTAGAATTACACCACTTGATAAAATCCTAACAGTCCCTCAACTCAGACAATCTGAAAGAAAATGGGACATAGACATCTTACTTGTCTAGAAACATGGATCAGTCCATAACAAGAAAACAAATAGGTCTATACGACCATGAACTCAAGACCATAATCCCCGATGATTTAAATTACTTGCTCGATCTATCCTGGCTTTCTCTCTAATATTCCATCTATTGTATAGCTACATTCATAGTGGAATCTTGTCACTTCATGCCGTGGTTTTCTCCCACAAGGGTTTCTACGTAAAAATCTTTATGTTTGTTATAGTCAAATTGCGGTGGCCGAAGATAGTGAAAACTCAAGACGTGCGAGCACCCTTATGACAGTATTCGACTTGGGAGCCCATCTGGTCGATGCTCTTACATTGGACAAGTACGACGCATAGTTACCGAGTCACCGAGCCCTTATGGTCAATGCTCAAATATTAGGAGAGTACGGAATACCTTTCTTAACATGCGAGCAGCTCGGCTCGTGGTCAATGAAAGGGGTCGCATCTCAATATGTGAGCAACTCAGCTCGTGGTCGCTGAAAGGGGTCGCATCTCAACATGCGAGCAGCTACCTCTGAGCCTAAGCATCCTTTGCCTTTATAGTAACAGTAGCCCATATAGACTGATTTTAGGTTTATCTTTGTCCGTGGCTCCGAACCTCAGGGGATCACCATCAGGGAACGTAATCGACAAGATGTCTAATTGGATCAGGCCGTTCCCTGATCTAAGGATCAACAGGATAAACACCTTATCCCCGAAAATCAGCAGTAATCTTGATGTCTTATGTAACAGATTGAATCACTTGGATCTATATAAATGGATGGCCTCATCGATGAGAAAGGTACACAATCTCTAAGCTAATATCCCGGTGTTTTTGTTTATAACCATGTCCCATCTAACTTAAGCTTCGGAGGGCCAACGGCTGGACGTCGGCCACCCTTAGTTTTCACTTGCGTTCTTTCAGGTTTGAAAGAAAGCTGGCTTGAAGGAAGGCGGGAGGACCCTGTTACCAAATACAACATAAACATATTGGCTCCGTCTGTGGGAACCAGATCGTCAGGGTCAGTCACTCTAATCATTGATCGAAGTCCTCCCACCATGCCTCCCAGAAAGACGGTTCATCCTTCCACTTCAGGGCAGACGCTACCTCCGCCTGACATTACTGAACCAGCGCTCATCCCTCAGACTACTTCAACGGGCATCCCCCAGGGAGATCCCAACGTGCCATCGCAAAACCTATTATTTGATGCTTCTGGGAATCAAGAAGATGTCATGCATTTCCTTGGAAACACACTTCTAACCCTCAATGCCGGATTTCAAGCCTTGTCTAATCGGCTTGATCAGCATTTGCTGGAGCCCCAGCGACAACCTTCTGAAGGGTTGCCAGCGCAACCTTATACCAGTGGCTTTCAGACATTCTGCGGATGAACCACAAGTCCAACCAAATCATCCTCCGTCAAATCGAATGCCACTCAGCAACCAAGCCCTTGTACTACCCCCGCATTCCATACAGTTCAGTACTTCCCGGCAACAGCAATCTCAAGAGTCCACCGTCGAAACGTCAGGTTATACCTTACCATGGGAAGGAGACCTCAAGAGAATCCATGATCGTTTTGATGATATGGAACAACGATATTAGGCAAATCGACCATCTGCTGCTGTGGCGTCGATACATCGATCCGAGTCTCCTTTCACCTACGAGGTCATGGAAGCACCTTTACCTAGGAAGTACCGCACGCCCGTCATCACTTCGTATACAGGTACTGGTGATCCTCTCGAACACCTGAAAACATATAGGTCTCTTATGGAGCTGGAGGGACATGGGTCAGAAATCATGTGTAGGGCTTTTTCCCTAACCTTAAAGGAGGCAGCTCGTACATGGTTCCGGGGGCTAAAGCCCCGATCCATCGGGTCCTTCGCACAGCTATCGGAGCTATTCCTCTCTCAATTCATGGGAAGCATCCGTACTAAAAAGTCGGCATCTCACCTAATGGATTTGAAACAGCAGCATGGGGAGACGATAAAGGAGTTTACAGTACGGTTCACTGCAGAAGCCGTCCAAACTAAAGGTTATACCGAAGAAAAAGGCCTCACACCCTCATAGCCGGAATTACAAGCGAGAAATTTAGATTCGCCCTAGATAAGAACCCTCCTAAAACCATGACAGAATTCCAAGAAAAAGCTCAGAAATATATCAATGCAGAAGAAGTTGCTTTGGCACGTCATGGTATACAGGACAAGAAACGCAAGCCGGAGGAAATCTCTCCCCCGGATAAGAAATATTGGCGTGATCGGCGGGACCGCTCTCCCAAGAAGCTTTATTCTAGTAAATATCATAATTATACTCCTCTCAACCGATCCCCTGAAAAAGTGCTAATGGAGATCAAGCATAAACCATATGTGAAATGGCCTACAAAGATCAAATTTGATCCTGAACAGAGAGATAAGAGCAAGTTTTGTTATTTCCATAAGGACCATGGCACAGTACCCAAGATTGCATATCTCTACGAGATCACATCGAAGCTCTCATTCCAAAAGGCATCTTCAAGATTATGTTGTCCGACAAGGTCGATCACCTAAAAGGGCAGAAGCCCCACCACACCAGAAGAAGTCACCTCATCATCATACTTCACAAGAAGACGTTGAACCTGAAATTGCGTCGGGTAGTCTAACACGACACCCTATGCATACACGTGCGGAAGCTTAAAGAGCAACTAGAACTATGGCTAAACCTATAAGAGGGGGTGATTAGGACCTTTTTAAAACTCTTTTTGCCTACTTAAACAATTTAATAAATTAAACTACGTAAGCGATTAACACTTCAGCTTCCAAGCCTAAGTGGGTCCAATCAAGAGACTAACAAACGATAAGTGCAATCAGCAACCTAGTCTAAACAACTCATGTGGACTATAGAGGATGGATCAAGAAATGCTCAAGTACATCATGTGTGTGTGTATGTGCCTATCAAGTGCCTAGCATACATTCCTAACTAAGCATTCATAATTAACAAGTTAAACGTAATGCATAAAGAGAAATGTGCGCACGAACAATCACAAACACAAGGATGTATACTGGTTCGACTACTTGTCTACTCCACTCCCGGTTCAAGTACTCAACCCCTTTGAGCATGCCGGGATTCACTGGGGAGTTTAAATCTGGTTCCTCCCAACCAAGGTGTTTTAATTCGGATCCACCCAACCGGGGAGTTTATAGGTTCCTCCCAACCTACACGTTTGCACCCGTGTTGGTGGCTCCCCCTTGGAGACTCTGTTTAGGCCGACTAACGAGCCAAGGAACGGCTGATGTCCCTAAATTTAGGCCGACTACCAAGCCAATGATCAGCTAACGACCCTAGATCGAGTTTGTCAAACAAACTCTACACTCAACTCCCACAGAGAATTGAGTGGATGGACTCCTAACAAGACAACCTTACTTGTCGGATTGAGCCTCTTTGTAGCGCCACTTTGGATTGCTTCTTCTCGCTCTCCCGTGCTTGAATCAGCTCCCCTTGTGCTCCCACGATCTTTGACGCAGCCTCTTTGCCAAGGCTTCAGCTCCAAGATCAGCTACCTTGCATGTGATGCTTCATTGGAGATGCCCAAGGTGCTAGGGAATGGTGAATCCTCTACAAATGGTAGGAAATGGGTTTCCTAGAGGAATACACCTAATTGGACTCCTAGGTAGTGTTTAGACAAGGGATTTAACTATCATCAAGGTGTCTAAACCCTAGGAATCAAGAGGGAACAAGTTCATTCCCAAGATGCCATTGAATGGCCCAAGCTTGTGATGAAAACACAAGGAGAATAACTTACTTTGGGTTTGAAATAGAGCCTCTAATGATCTTTAGCAATGGTGGCTTCTATCTCCTCAAAATCCCCTCTCTCTGATAAAAAATGAATCCCCATCTTTAAATAGATTTTCTTCCAACGGTAAAAAAACGGGCAGATTCGCGCATCTCCGATTGATCGGAGACCAGTCCGATTGATCGGAGACATGTCCGATTGATTGGGAATTAATCCAGTGGATTCTCTGAAAGATATTCCGATTGATCGTAACATGGTCCGATTGATCGGACTGACCCCTTCTGATGGATCGAAAGTATGTCCGATTGATCGAAAATTTGTCCAGTGGATTTTTAAATTTTGCTGGAACAAATTCTGACTGATCGGAGATTCCGTCCGATGGATCGGAGTCCAATCGAAGCCAATGTTGAGCTCATAATTGTGCATATTCTAACCCCAATTCATCACTCATTGTGCATGATATACATGTTTAAAGGACCAACTCAATACATGATGTGTGATTGTAGGAATAAGATGGAGAGTTCACCATTTGAAGGCTAATTGTAGCTTCTTACAAGTATTGAAGACTATAGGATGAAGCAGGAAGAAGGATCAAGGAAAGACAAGCAAGGAGAGAAGAGAAAAGAAGAAAGAAAGAAAGAAATAGAGAGAAAAAGAGGCCAGACCGGTCGGCTGACCGGTCGGCCACCCCCTTTGATACACTCTATATGATGGATAGCTTGGTCCGACCGGTCATGACTGGTCGGCCATAGTCGCTGGAAGAAGAATATACAAGCCCGACCGGTCATGACCGGTCGGGCATAGTTACTGGAACCATCAGGAACGCAGCCGACCGGTCATGACCGGTCGGCCATGGTTCCTGAGACCCTGCTGAAGACCTCCGACCGGTCATGACCGGTCGGACAACGTTGCTGGAAGAACTGTCTATTGAGGCCGACCGGTCCAGACCGGTCAGCCATGCGTAATTGCCACTTTCTATTCCTGGAACTCCGATTTCTTCTGCGCAATAGCGTAAGATTACGCAAATTCTGGAACGTTCCTGCGTATTGGACTCCTCCAAGCTATAAAAGGGCTTCATCCCTTCATACCAAGGGGGGCTACGACGTGGAGATTGCTGAGGAGACGGATTCTACTTCAGATTTCCTGTTTTAGTTGGTTTTTCTATGTTTTTAGAGGCTTTTAGTTCAAGGATGTTAGAGATGAACTAAACCCTCTTAGCTAGAGCTAAGAGGGGAAGCTTTTGATTCATTTTTGATGGATTAATGTAACCTAGGTTTCCTTTTATGTTTTAATTGAAGAATTTTAGTTCAATTTGAGTTTGATTCACGTACTATGTTTGTTTCTACTTTGATCTCTTGATGACTCCGGGCTCATGTGATTCTTAGTGATCCTAGCATAGTATCTTAGCTTTTGAGCATTGTTCATGCTTGTGTAATGCATTGATCTACCATCGACTCCGGACATGGTAGATGCTTTGATTACCTTGTATGCAATGGCCTGATTTTCATGTGGGAACTCATGTAACTGAAGTTCTTATATTTTGTGTATGATCTGGAATATGTGTTTCGTGATTGATTTTGATTTAAATAGAGTTCAAATCATGAGTTGTAATCAGGTCTAGTGACAGGACTTGGTGTAGGCTATGGTTATGAATCTCAAATAGATTGGAAAGAGGCTTGGCCTATACAATTGAGTGTGCCCAAGGCCTGAGCGTAGTTGTGGGAATCAAATCAGTTATTAAGTACTTGTTCCAGATAATTGTGATTGAACCGCTCTATATTCCAATCGGATAGAGAAGGAATTCGATTCCGATTGAGTTATGAGAAACCTAGTTGTGTTAATGCATTGAAACGTATCAAGAGTGGATCCTTGGCGCTCTAGTGACTTTTTAGATTGAATTTACCTTACCCATTCACTGTTTAAAACCAATTTCCTATTTTTCAGTTTTAGTTCTTAATAGGATCTTAATTATTAGTTGTTTTAGTTAAATTCTGAGGATACCCATTCATAAATCTCTGTGGGAACGATATTCGGTCTTACCGAGTTTATTACTACATCGCAGCCCTACACTTGGGGAAGCGAACAAGTTTTTGGCGCCGTTACAGGGGATTTCTATGCGGTATTTTTAGAATTTTCTGAAATAACTCTTGGTTGAGATTGTGTTAAGATAGATTTAGGATTTGTTTTGCTTTTTAGAGTAGGTTTTCTTCTAATTACTAACTTAGTTGTTTTGATTTTTACAGGATTTTAACATAGGTCTAATCCAGGGATTTTTAGGAAGTTGAAGAAGAACAAGGCATCTTAAGTTGCAAATCAGGTTTTATTGTCCTAACCTTACTCTTCTTCTTCTTCTACTCATTCCTATCACATTCATCTATTGTAGAGTGGGTGGGGACTCCTTTTGGATCTCTGAAAGGTAGGCCTTGTGCCACCTGGATTCCTATTGGTCGGCTCTGCCGCCTTGGATCACCTTGTGCTTATAGATTTCTCTTCTCAACCTACTCCTCTTTCTTCTTTTTCTGTACTTTCTCTCAAAAGACTCAAAGAGTGGGTGGGGAGTTCTTTGAACCCCTATTGACCAGGAGAAATCGGTCTCTATCCTTGCTTCTGGCTCAGCCATTGCAAGACACCCTGTGCTTAAGTTTTAGAGAGGAGTAAAGGAAGGAAGGAAGAATTCTTTTTCCTTTTCACTCATTCTTTTTGGTTTTGCATGCCACATTGGGCTAGGACTTATAATAACCGACTTGTAAGGGACGGCGTAATTGTTGAAGGGATTGATAGAGAGCCACGTGCTAGGAGACATCTAGACTCTCCAATTTTATCTGAAAATATGACTGCAAATCAACCTAACCCGGTCCAAAATCAAACTGAAACAGGGGAGAATGTGGTTGAGGATGTTCCCCGACCAAGGACTTTACGTGATTTCTTGCAACCTACAAGAACGAGCACTCCCTCATGCATAATTTTTCCACAAAATGCAGGGAATGTGGATTTGAAACCATGAGTGATCAATCTTCTCCCTAAATTCCATGGTTTAGACAGTGAGAGTGCCTATTAACACCTTAGGGAGTTTGATGAGGTAATCACCACCATACACTTTGCAAATGTGACTGAAGACATAGTAAGACTTAAATTCTTCCCTTTCACTCTTAAGGATAAAGCCAAGGGTTGGCTTTATGCATTGAGGCCAAGATCAATTGGTTCATGGACTGATATGCACAGAGAATTTATAAAAAAATTCTTCCCTACTCACAAAACAAACATGCTTAAGCGCCTTATCATGAACTTTGCCCAAAAGGAAGATGAAACCTTCTCCCAATGTTGGGAGAGGTTTAAGGACCTATTAAACACATGCCCACATCATGGCTATGAAATTTGGCGGATTATAAGTTTTTTCTATGAAGGACTGACTTCATCCATGCGCCAATTTGTAGAGATGATGTGTAATGGGGAGTTCATGAATAAGGAAGCTGATGAAGCATGGGATTATTTGGAAGAATTGGCTGAGAGTGCACAGTCTTGGGACACATCCAAACCAACAAGTTCCAAGACTGGCCAACAAAAGGAAAAGGGAGGAATGTATGTCTTATCAGAAGAAGATAGCATAAGTGCACGATTGGCTAGCCTTACAAGAAAGGTCGAAGCCATGGAATTAAGGAAAGGAGAAACAATCAACTCCATTGACGTTGAAACTGTTTGTGGGATTTGTGCTGGAAATCAACATGCTACACAAGATTGTCCCACAATTTCAGCAGTCCAAGGCATCTTACAAGAACAAACGAATGCCATAAACAGTTATCAACAGCAATATGATGCTCCAAACTCAAACACGTTTAATCCTAATTGGAAGAACCATCCCAACTTCAGTTGGAGGAATGGGCCCAATGCAAATGCAAACAACACTCCAAAAGTATCACTAGAAGAGATGTTGGGTGCATTCGTATCGGTCCAGCATGAGTATAACAAGACAAATTCTCTAAAAATAGATGGGTTCATGCAGGAGCAATTGAAATTCAATCAAAATACAACCCAAGCCATCAATGACTTGAAAACCTCAATGGCTAGGGTTGAATCTCACCTCAGTGCTAGGGAGAAAGGCACACTTCCTGCCCAACCTCTTCCTAACCCAAGAACCCATTTTGAGATACATGATGCAAGCTCAGCTTCCCAACACATGGAGCATGTTCAAGCTATCACCACTTTGCGAAGTGGGAGAATAATTGATAAATCTAATCCGGTGAAGGCCCCACAGCCTAATGATCCGGAAAATTCCAAAGAGGATGATAACATGAACAACACTTCACAAGAGAAGGAACCGGAAAGGCAATACAAGCCGGTTGCCCCATTTCCCCAAAGGTTGATTTCACCCAAACCTTTGGATAAAAATCTGGAAATTCTAGAGGTTTTCAAGCAAGTGAAGATCAACATCCCCTTGTTGGATGCCATTAAACAGATACCGTCATATGCTAAGTTTTTAAAAGACCTTTGCAAGGTCAAAAGAAAAATAAATGTGCAAAAGAAGGCAATTTTGACAGAGAATGTGAGTGCCATTATCAACCACGGGATGCCCAAGAAATACAAAGATCCCGGTTGTCCAACCATATCATGTATGATTGGAGATCACCAGGTGAAACATGATTTACTTGATCTAGGGGCAAGTGTGAACTTAATTCCCTATTCGGTCTATGAACAATTGGGTTTAGGTGAATTAAAACCCACCAAAACCACATTACAACTTGCTGACCGATCAATTCGTATTCCAAGAGGGGTAATTGAGGACGTCCTTGTCCAAGTTGATAAAGTTTACTACCCGGTGGACTTTATTGTCTTGGACACGCGACCCATGGTTAATATTAGCCCTCAAATTCCTGTCATACTTGGCTGCCCATTCCTAGCTACATCAAACGCTATCATAAATTATAAGAGTGGGGTCATACAAATGTCTTTTGGCAACATGACGATTGAGTTGAATGCTTTCAATGTTGATAACCAACATGAGGATGAGGATGAGGAGGTCCACGAAATAAACATGATCAATTCTATTGTGGAAAATGAGTCCCTCTCACCTTTTTACTCCGGTCCCTTAGACGAAGAAGTGACTCACTCCCTTGATGAGAACGATGATATAATACGGGATATGGTCACACTTTTTGAGTCGGTATCAGCACATGACACTAGCCGAGAGAAGGATGTGGAAACAATACCTTGTTGGGCTGAAAAATCAATTCAGATTTCCACACCTTTGTGGATCATGCATACCGAACTCCATCAACCCTGGGATGATCCTTACTTGCAATATCATTGCCCAGGAAAATCTGATTGGAGACATGTTTTTCCTGATAATTATGATGGTGTCTCCCCTGTTACATGTGGTGCGCCCGCTAAGGAACCCACTGAAATTCCTTTTTGGGATTTTGAGTGGTTTATCTCAATCACCCACACACATGTACATTGCAAAGCAGGATATTGGATGACCTTACTGCGAAACCTTTTGATCCATCTAATGATTCTGCTTGACTTTATACTTTTGGATGAGTTGTTGGGATTAACCTCCTAGTTTGACGGAGGATAATTTGCTAGAATGCTTTCCCATTAGGATTTGCTTTGATAGTTGATTTAGTTGTGAAGTAATCCATCTCCAAAAGCTAACCTTGCCATATGCTTCAAGTGATATCTCTCTTTCTCACTCTCCTTTATTTTATGTCATTGCTCTCATGTCATACATATTGCATATCTTATTACATTGAGGACAATGCAAAGTTTTGGTTGGGGGGTGAGAGATTCCTCTGATGAATCTGCTAGCTTTTGTGACATGTCGAGCAAAGATGTAGAAATTTTTCGATTTTTTTGAAATTTGAAACTCTTTTGGAAGACTTTAATTCTATACATTCGAGATAGCATGGGTATAAGAAGATGAGATACGAAGTGAGGGATGTTGTAAACTTTAAATTTCTCTTAATATAATGGTTTTATATGTGAATTCACCTATTTTTATTGATAGAAAATTTGAACACCTTTTGCACCCAGTTCACGTTACACGATTTTCATGAGTTGAAAGGATTATGTGATTTGTGGATTAGCTAGACTTTGATTTAAAGGTATTGAGAGACCAAGCCGGGGTATTTTGTCCATCCTTGTCCATGGGAAAATAACGGAAGATATGGATTTCTAAAAATCCTATCTAATTTAAAAGAAAAAGGAAAGAAAGGATGAAATCGGGAAGGAAAGAAAAATGGTGGAAATTCCGATTAGGGCTACCTACTACCAACCGGGGGATGGTCTACCCGTAACCAAAGCCGGAATTGGGACGTAGTGTGAAAGTCGTCGGAAGGACGGTAAGGCAAATTCCTGTCATAGGCTTGTTGTTACTCTATATACCTTGAGATTGGAAGTTTAGTTGATTTATGAAGAAAATAATCCTGGAAACTCATGAGATGAACCTTCACTATGCACACTGGGTTGAAATTGTTCAAGTTCTTCTATTTATCAAGCAATCAGCGTGGATTTCATATAAACACTTGTTATGTTCTGAGAGTTTAAGGTTTCAACCTCTTTCACTGAATTTCTCTGATTCTTATGCTTATGTGTCTTGGAATGTATAGAAGAATAGTTTCCAGAGGAGAGTTGGGTTTTGGAGAATGAAACTAGTTTCACGCATGTTGTGCTCGGGACTAGCAAAATGCTGGTTGGGGGGTGTGTTGAGCTCATAATTGTGCATATTCTAACCCCAATTCATCACTCATTGTGCATGATATACATGTTTAAAGGACCAACTTAATACATGATGTGTGATTGTAGGAATAAGATGGAGAGTTCACCATTTGAAGGCTAATTGTAGCTTCTTACAAGTATTGAAGACTATAGGATGAAGCAGGAAGAAGGATAAAGGAAAGACAAGCAAGGAGAGAAGAGAAAAGAAGAAAGAAAGAAAGAAATAGAGAGAAAAAGAGGCCAGACCGGTCGGCTGACCGGTCGGCCACCCCCTTTGATACACTCTATATGATGGATAGCTTGGTCCGACCGGTCATGACCGGTCGGGCATAGTTGCTGGAACCATCAGGAACGCAGCCGACCGGTCATGACCGGTCGGCCATGGTTGCTGAGACCCTGCTGAAGACCTCTGACTGGTCATGACCGGTCGGACAACGTTGCTGGAAGAACTGTCTATTGAGGCCGACCGGTCCAGACCGGTCAGCCATGCGTAATTGCCACTTTCTATTCCTGGAACTCCGATTTCTTCTGCGCAATAGCGTAAGATTACGCAAATTCTGGAACGTTCCTGTGTATTGGACTCCTCCAAGCTATAAAAGGGCTTCATCCCTTCATACCAAGGGGGGCTACGACGTGGAGATTGCTGAGGAGACGGATTCTACTTCAGATTTCCTGTTTTAGTTGGTTTTTCTATGTTTTTAGAGGCTTTTAGTTCAAGGATGTTAGAGATGAACTAAACCCTCTTAGCTAGAGCTAAGAGGGGAAGCTTTTGATTCGTTTTTGATGGATTAATGCAACCTAAGTTTCCTTTTATGTTTTAACTGAAGAATTTTAGTTCAATTTGAGTTTGATTCACGTACTATGTTTGTTTCTACTTTGATCTCTTGATGACTCCGGGCTCATGTGATTCTTAGTGATCCTAGCATAGTATCTTAGCTTTTGAGCATTGTTCATGCTTGTGTAATGCATTGATCTACCATCGACTCCGGGCATGGTAGATGCTTTGATTACCTTGTATGCAATGGCCTGATTTTCATGTGGGAACTCATGTAACTGAAGTTCTTATATTTTGTGTATGATCTGGAATATGTGTTTCGTGATTGATTTTGATTTAAATAGAGTTCAAATCATGAGTTGTAATCAGGTCTAGTGACAAGGACTTGGTGTAGGCTATGGTTATGAATCTCAAATAGATTGGAAAGAGGCTTGGCCTATACAATTGAGTGTGCCCAAGGCCTGAGCGTAATTGTGGGAATCAAATCAGTTATTAAGTACTTGTTCCAGATAATTGTGATTGAACCGCTCTATATTCCAATCGGATAGAGAAGGAATTCGATTCCGATTGAGTTATGAGAAACCTAGTTGTGTTAATGCATTGAAACGTATCAAGAGTGGATCCTTGGCGCTCTAGTGACTTTTTAGATTGAATTTACCTTACCCATTCACTGTTTAAAACCAATTTCCTATTTTCCAGTTTTAGTTCTTAATAGGATCTTAATTATTAGTTATTTTAGTTAAATTCTGAGGATACCCACTCATAAATCTCTGTGGGAACGATACTCGGTCTTACCGAGTTTATTACTACATCGCAGCCCTACACTTGGGGAAGCGAACAACCAACGTCCAATTGATCAGAGATCAATCGAAAACTGTTGTTTGAGCTGTTTTGATTACAGCAGCTTCCACCTCTTTAATTAGTCTAACTTATTGTTCGCTTCCCCAAGTGTAGGGTTGCGATGTAGTAATAAACTCGGTAATACCGAGGTCGATCCACAGGGACTTATGTAGGATGTCACAAACTCATCCACAAGTTTCTATTGAAGCTAACAATCAAAGTTTGAATAGAATGTGTATGTTTAATAGTTTAAGCTAAATTGAATGTAAACAAGTATAAGAAGGCACTAGGGGTTCGAGGATCCACTTGTAGCAATCCTCGATGTTTAATCCTCTGTGGTTTCCCATTCTCTCAACTAGAATCACCAGTCAGGTCTATCTAGTCGGATAATAGAACTGTTAAACCAGAAGTCTGTAACATGTAAGTTCTGTGCATAAAGTTCAGTCAACTCTAGGCTGATCTGAGCATGCTCATTGCATAGGTCATTCACCTTTTCTATAGGTCCAATTCCCAATCATAACCATCCTCAAGTCTTCTCACAAGACAAGGCTAGATCATGATTTGAACTGGATTCAAATTATATGCACAGTCCATACATATTCCAGATAATCGACCAAAACTAGAACTTTGGCATGAAGCCCCTTTATGAAGAGCTTGGTACTAGAGCGCACTCCAATTCCTCGGATCATACAGGTCTAGACCGTTGCAAACAAATTAAGAAGATAAGTAATCCATCCAAACATCCATGAGTCATCACAAGACTAAGAGAAATTACTTAAAAAAACTTGTATAAACTTCAAACCTTAGTTCATAATCATGAATTCCAAACTGAAAACCACTTAACTACGAATTAAAACATCTTGGACATACTACAAGCTTCACCTCTTAGCCCTAGCTAAGAGGTTTAGCTGCTCATGATCCAAGGAAACATGAAACAACTACAAAAAGCATAAAAACAGCAAAGCAAACCAAAAGGAGTTGTGAAACTCCAATCTTCACTTTCACAGCCTCCAACCTCGCTTGAACCCTTCTCGGATACCCTAGGAACAATCCTTAGGTGTCTATTTATAGTCTGGAGGCTCCACGACTTCGGAAGAATCGAGAAAGTGCGTAACACTTACGCAGCGCAGAGAAAATCGGACGTTACTTAGGAGTTTCTAAGTCAGTACACCTGGCCGACCGGTCACGACCGGTCGGCCTCAATACACGTTCATTCCAGCAAGCATGGCCGACCGGTCATGACCGGTCGGACGTTTTCCTTTATACTCCAGCAGCCATGGCCGACCGGTCATGACCGGTCGGCCTACTAAAACCTTCCTCCAGTGACTGTGTCCGACCGGTCATGACCGGTCGGATGTCTTCAGCACTTCCCCCATGTACATGGCTGACCGGTCACGACCGGTCAGCTCCCTTTTCTTCTTGTGTTCTTCCTTCCTTTCTTCTGCTTTCTTCTTTCCTTACTTCTTTCTTTGTTCCCTTCTTCCTTCGGCTCTCTTTGGATCTTCATTTCAGGTTCTAAATCAGCCCTTTTTATCTTCAATTATGTGGGGCCACTCTCAGTCCTGTAGTCACAAAACATGCATTGGATTAGCCTACAAACCATATAAACCTTGCACAATGAGTGATGAATTGGGGTTAGAATATGCACAATTAAGGGCTCAACACTTATCATGTTTTTCATGGAGTTCTAAGACTAATGGTGATGACTAAAGATATACCTAGTTGGTCCAAGTCATCTAAGAGGTTATGGGTTAGGTTTTGGTCAAGGCAAGGCACACCAAGGCATCACTTTTACCTGTTTCTTCTTCCTTGATGCAGCAGGGCCACTTGAGTCTTCGGTTTTCGTTCTTCATTAAGCTCAACCGACACTAGACTCATTGACCTAAGTGATTGACAAACAAGGTGCACTAGTATGCCACAGAAAAGTGCACTAACAGAACCCACCGGGGAAATTCGGACCATCGCTGGAGGACCGGCTTGCGGGGGAGATTCTCAAGCTTCAAGAAAAGCAGACACTCGTAAGGTGTCTAAGAAGCCCCAGCATATCGAATGGTTGGAACAGACGCCCAACGCGTCAGAATCCGGCCATCCTCCAATCTCCTTCTCCCTCGAGGATGCAGAGGGGATTCACTTCCCTCACGAAGACTTCATCGTGGTCGTGTTAAAGGTATCAAATTATCTGACTCATCGTATTATGGTGAATACAGGTAGCTCTGCTGATATTCTCTACCTGGAGGCTTTCAACAAAATGGCACTCGCCAGGAGCCTGCTAAAACCAATCTCAACCCCTTTCGTCGGCTTCGGGGGCGAAGTGGTAACACTTGAAGGAAGTATTGACCTTCCAGTTACCTTCGGTGAAAATCCAGCGAAAACGACTATCTTCATAAATTTCCTCGTGGTAGATCAGAGATCAGCATATAACGCCATTTTAGGTCGACCTTCGCTTAACAAGGTGGGGGCAGCGTTACATCCGTTATGCTTGTGTATAAAATTCCCTACCCCAAATGGAGTCGGGGTTGTATGAGGAAATCAAAAGGAAGCCCGAGCTTGTTACGAGATAGCCGTACAAGATCGGAAAAAGGCCCAGACGACACCAGTTATGATGGTGGCACGAAATTCATCAAGTCCTCTGACGGCTACCTCGTTGGATCCAAGAGAGAATTCTCTCCAATCAGGAACTCCTGGGGAAGAGACAGTGGCAATCCACTTAACTGAAGACGATTCGTCCAAAGTTGTCTACGTGGGATCCTCTTTAAGGAGTGTCTTTCGGAAAGATCTGGTCCGTTTCCTCACCGAATACCAAGATGTGTTTGCCTGGTCTCACAAAGATATGCCGGGCATCGACCCCAGCATCATCGCACATTGTCTGAATGTTGATCCGAAGTATAAACATGTTCATCAGCACCGACGTGCCTTCACTGCAGAAAGGCAAATGGTAATCAAGGCTGAAGTCGAGAAGCTGCTTACGGTCAATTTCATAAAAGAAGTTGACTACCCAGAATGGGTCGCGAACGTGGTTCTCGTTCGAAAAGCTAATGGCAAGTGGAGGATGTGCGTTGACTATTCTGATTTGAATAAAGCGGTTCCCAAAGACAGCTTCCCGACCCCGCGAATCGACTAACTGGTTGATTCGACTGCAGGGCATGCCCTGCTTAGTTTCATGGATGCCTACTCTGGTTATAACCAGATTATGATGCATCCGTCCGACAGCCAGCACACCACCTTCATCACTGGCCGAGGCCTGTATTGCTACCAGGTCATGCCTTTTGGTCTTAAAAATGCAGGGGCCACCTATCAGCGCCTAGTCAATAAAATATTTGCCACACAAATCGGCAGGAATATGGAGGTTTATGCCGACGACATGCTCGTGAAAAGCACTGTAGAAAACGACCACCTTGCAGATCTTCGAGAAGCCTTCGACTTAATGAGGAAGTATCAGATGAAGCTAAATCCAGAGAAATGTGCGTTCGGAGTGTCTGCTGGGAAATTTCTCGAATTTATGGTCAGCCAACGAGGAATCGAGGCAAATCCTGAAAAAATAAAAGCATTGATCGAGATGAAGTCTCCAACCACTCTCAAAGATGTCCAACGTCTGGCTGGTCGTATTGCATCGTTGAACAGTGTTTACCCTTCTTTAAGCTCCTCCAAGCCACCGCCAAATCCGATTGGGAATGGACACCACAATGTGAGGAAGCGTTCCAGCAACTGAAGCAATACATGAGTACACCCCCCGTTCTATCAAAACCAGTGGCGCACGAGCAACTTCTTCTTTACTTGTCTATGTCTTCCACGGCCGTTAGCCGCCTTAATAAGAGAAGATTCTGGGGTACAAAGGCCCATATATTATATTAGTCGAGCGATGGTAGATGCCAAAACTCAGTATTCTGATATGGAGAAGTTGGCCCTTGCATTGGTCACGGCTGCTCGAAAACTGCGACCCTACTTCCAAGGCCACGCTATATTAGTGCCAATAAATCATCCGTTACGACAGGTCCTTGAAAAACCCGAGGTTTTAGGGCGATTAACTAAATGGACGATTAAGATCAGTGAGCACGACATTTCGTTCTGGCCCAGGACCGCCATCAAGGGTCAGGCCATGGCAGACTTCATCGCCGAATTCACATACTCCTCTCCCAATGATAATTCTGTGACCAGTGACCAGCCATCCTGGTCACTCTTCGTAATTCTAGTTGCTCCAGATGGGTCACGCTTCCAATACGCTTTATGATTTGATTCTCGCATCTCAAATAATGAAGCAGAATATGAGGCTTTGATCGTCGGCCTCGAACTAGCAAACACCCTCTCGATTCAAAGTTCGCTTATTCATAGTGACTCTCAGCTCATAGTCAATCAAGTACTCGGCGAATTTGAGGCGAAAGGAGAAAGGATGACCTTATACAAATCTCGAGTGCTCATCCTGCTTGCGAAGCTGAAGAATTATGAAATAATCTACATCCCTCGCGAGAAGAACAAACTTGAAGATTCTTTGGCAAAACTCGCCTCTGCACCAGAATCTGAGTTATCACAATCAATACCCATCGAGTACCTTCATACTCCAAGTATCGACCAAGTAACTTCTGAGCAAGTGATCGCAGTCCATCCCTCTCCATCTTGGATGGACCCCATAGTCTTCTATCTTAGAGATGGATATCTTCCAGACGACAAGAAATCCGCACGACAAATTCGTCATCGAGCTACTAAGTATACTTTACAAAATAGAACGTTATTACGTAAAAGTTTCTCTTTGCCCTACTTAAGGTGCCTTCACCCAGAAGAAGCACATCGCGTTCTGGATGAATACACCAGGGGGCATGTGGTAACCACCCAAGGGGATGATCTCTAGTATATAAGGCGATGAGGCAAGGATATTATTGGCCCACTATGAAGGCAGATGCGATCGAATTTTCTAAAAATTGTGACAAGTGCCAGCGATATTCTCCTATACCCCATGTACCGTCCGAGCAAATGATGTCAATGGATAGCCCTTGGCCCTTCGCCCAATGGGGAGTTGATATCATCGGGACTTTGTCTATCGGGAAAGGTCAAAATAGGTTTGCAATCGTGGCGGTCGATTACTTCACCAAATGGGTCGAGGCAGAATCATTAGCCAGAATTATCGAGAAACAGACCACTAAGTTCGTATGGAGAAATATCGTATGCCGTTATGGGCTCCCCCACACTATAATCACCGATAATGGAAAGCAATTCGACAACGTCGCTTATAATGAATTTTGCAAAAAATGGAAGATATGCAATGTCCGCAACTCTCCATATTATCCTCAGGCAAATGGGCAAGTTGAAGCGGTGAATAAAATCATCAAGCATCATTTAAAGACCAAGCTTGGTGAGTGTAAAGGCATGTGGCCAGAACTCCTGCCAGAAGTCTTATGGGCCTATAGGACTACGACTCGCACATCAACAGGTGAAACTCCTTTCTCCTTGGCATTCAGCACCAACGCAGTAGTACCGGTTGAAGTTCAAGTACCATCATATCGAATCGAGCAGTATGATCCCACTTGTAATCAGGAAGGTCTCCGACTTCATCTCGACCTCTTGGAAGAGGGGAGGGATGCCTCCCAGCTGCAAGCAACAACGTATTAGTAGCGCATTGCTCGTTATCGTAATGCTAAAGTCCGGCCTAGAGCTTTCCAGCTCGGCGACTTGGTCCTTAGACAGAACCTCGGAGCTCCTACTCATTCGCTGGATCCAAATTGGGAAGGCCCGTATCGAGTCATCAAAATTGTGCGACCCGGTACTTATTATCTTGAAGATATGCAGGGAAGACCCGTACATCGCCCTTGGCACGTGGAACATTTGCTACGGTACTTTCCTTAATTCGATGTAATTTTAAATGACATTCAAATTAAGGTGGATCGACTTTAACGTCTTTTGGTCACTACTCCATTTGATTGGACCCGAATAGCCCCAAAGAGAATACACACATTCTCTTGGCCAATTGTCTACCCTTGGTAGAATCAAAGTCGGTCTTTTGGTCGCTGCTCCATTTGATTGGACCCGAATAGCCCCGAAGAGAATACACACATTCTCTTGGCCAATTGTCTACCCTTGGTAGAATCAAAGTCGGTCTTTTGGTCGCTGCTCCATTTGATTGGACCCGAATAGCCCCGAAGAGAATACACACATTCTCTTGGCCAATTGTCTACCCTTGGTAGAATCGAAGTCTCAATCGATAGATCAGTCTATCTCCACACGGACATGGTCACCACAACCCTCGGATTGAGCCTAACTCATTATTACGTGAGTTAAGTATGAAGGCATTCGGTACATAAGAAAGGAAAAAGAAACAAGATGCCAACAACATTATCAAAGAATTTTTCTCATTCATTTCATTAACTATAAAAGTCGAGTTGTGTACACAGGCAAAACTGATACATGAGAAAAGTAAAGAGAAGAAAGATGATCATCCTTGCGCATCGGTCGGAGGAGCGACACTCTTAGCTTCAGGGCCCACTTCGGAGACCCCTCCTGCTTGAGTGATCTCGGTCACCTCATTCTCGGGAGCTGCTCTTTCCTCTACAGCTATGATAGCCGCGACCTTCTCGAATTCTCCCATATTAAGAGATGGGGACATCCGTTGCACTACTCGTAGCGCGAAGTCGCGACCAGCATCGTACGACTCATATCTTTCATCACCGTACAGCTGCGAAGTTCGAAACTCCAATGGCTCGGGCCCCCTCTTCAGAGACCATCTTGACAAGGGCCACTCTCTTCTCCTCCCAGTGGATCGATTCGTCCTTGAGCTGCGCAAAGGTGGAGCGCTCTTTTTCCAAATTGTCGCTAACTTCCTTGAGCTGCGACTTGGTTTCTGCGAGCCGCTCCTCCAATGAGATCTTGTCCTGACGGAAGATCTCTCTTTCTCTCTCTGCCTTCTCCTTCATCTCCGCAAGCTTGGCGAAGTTAGAGTCCAAAGCCTGATATCTATCAGTCAGGACTTGGACCTTTTCTATGAGGATCTTTTCTCCTCAGTCATCTTCGCGATCAAGGTCTGGCGAGACTTGATGACTTGGTCCCTTCCGTAGACCGCCTTCTCCAGAGCAACCCTCTTCCCCTCAGCCTCATCTATTACATGACAAGCAGCGAGGATATCACGCCTCGTTCGTAGAATGAGGTCTAAGCCTTACAGAACAGAAGGAAGGTTATGAGATAAGTACTCGTGAGCAAACCAAGGGAGAAAAACAACAGGGTCAAATTAAAACACATGTTACCTGGACCATCCTCACTCCCACGTCGAGGAAGAGGTTTTCAGGACTTGGCTCGGGAAGGGCGCCAAAGGTATGGGAGGAGATGTTGTCAAAAAGGAACTTGCAAATTAGATGGAGATGACGGGGGGACGGTGAATGCTCCGCTTCCAGAGGGCTAGGGCTACGACTAGTCCTGCTGGGCTCGCATCTTGAGCAGTAGTCGGCTCGCGAGCGGGAGCCAACTCACGAGCACCTTCAGGCTCGCGAGATTCTTCAACTGGGGGGCAGCTTGACCCCGCCCCGTCGTTCCTCGAGGAGTTATCGATGATATTAATAACCGATGGTTCTGGAGGAACCACCAGTGAAGAAGCCATAGGTGCAGTTACCGCGGCCTCAGGAAGAGGGGCTTGAGCAACCCCGTGCGTTCGGTTAGACGGGTGAGAGGGACCGGCAGACGCCTTCTTCTGCCTCTTTGAGTTGGTGCCCTTGAGGCGAGGCAGTAACCCTCTCTTCTCACCTGCATTTGTCATCGCGACCTCCTCGCGAGATATCAATCCCACCGCTGCGAGTCAAGAGGCCGACAGACAAGCCTCGATATGCCTGTCACGAGCAGGCAACTTGTAGACCTTCACGATCTTCTCGTGAATTCCTCCCTTCAAGTTCGGCTTCTCCAAAGTCGGGACACCTGCAAATACTAGCATAGGTCAGAAAAGCAGAAAGCAAAAAACCCAAAATTGGCTCGCGAAAATCTGCGAAGTGTGAAACTATGCCCACCTTCACAGAAAAAATGGCTCACGCCAAGGCCCCCATAAGTGGATCTTGTCTCAAACTCCCAACTCCCGGAAGCATAGAACCATCGTTTCCTCCACCTGGAGTAATTTGAAGTGGGTTTCCCTAGGACAAAATTATCCCGGTGCCAGTAACAGAGGTAATACCAGCCTTCGCTGGAGGGTGCCTTCTTGAGTTGGTACATCCAGAGAAACTCTTTCTCGATTAACTCTCCGTTACCGGCTTGCGCCCAGAGAGCGAAGGAACTTAGGACTACCCTCCATCCATTTACAATAAGTTGCCTGGGGGCAATCTTATAACTCCGGAGCACACCACGAATGAAGGGGTGGAGGGGAAGGCGCATCCCAAGAATGAAGAAGTATTCATACAAGGCAACGCAACCGGGGGGAGGAGAATCCAGGGTTTCTCCCTCTCCAGGTAGACGAAGAACAACTGAGTCAAGGATCTCATATCTCTCCCGCAACTCACTCAGTCGTTCCTCCATCATTATGGACGAGTACCCGGACGCAGAGTACCTACCCGCCGGAACCCTCGCATTGTTGGAGGAAGAAGATTCCGGGGTAGCATCTCCCAGGGGGACAGTCTCCTCATCACAATCTTTGGCCATGGGCGTTTACAAGATTAAAAGAAGAGAGGAAATGAAGACTTTGGAAGAGAAGGAGAACGAGGAAATGGAGTTATACCAGAAACACTGGAGGAAGAGTATTACATCGAAGAAAGAGGATTACACCAGGAGAGAGTATGGAAAGGGGAAGGGTTTTTCGAAAGCTTCGGCGAAATTTCGAAGATTTGGCGAACTCTGTATATTTATAAGCAATCATTCCTCAGGATTCGGCAACACGTGGCGATCGTTCGTTTGGCGCAGCAGTCGAACATGCATGGCTATTAATTCCATGGATACGTGGCAGGCGCCTCTTCATTTCCTCTTTGCCGAAAAGCTGCGGAAGGCTAGCGTTCATTAATGCCAGCCCAATCATGTACGGCTTCATCTCCGATAAAGGTATTAGGCGGTTATGCATGCCAGCAAGCAAGTCCTTCCCTTAGACTTTTTCGGAAGTAAGGACTTGGGGGGCATCTGTTATAGTTAAATAGCAGTGGCTGAAGATAGCGAAAACTCAAGATGTGCGAGCACCCTTATGACAGTATTCGACTTGGGAGCCCATCTGGTCGATGCTCTTACATTGGACAAGTACGACGCACAGTTACCGAGTCACTGAGCCCTTATGGTCAATGCTCGAATATTAGGAGAGTACAGAATACCTTTCTTAGCATGCGAGCAGCTCGGTTCGTGGTTGCTGAAATGGGTGGCATCTTAATATGCGAGCAGCTCGACTCGTGGTCGCTGAAAGGGGTCGCATCTCAACATGCGAGCAGCTACCTCCGAGCCTAAGTATCCTCCGCCTTTATAGTACCAGCAGCTCATATAGACCGATTTTAGGTTTATCTTTGTCCGTGGCTCCAAACCTCAGGGGATCACCATCAGGGAACGTAATCGACCAGATGTCTAATTGGATCAGGTCATTCCCTCATCTAAGGATCAACAGGATAAACACCTTATCCCCAGAAATCAACAGTAATCTTGACATATTACGTAACAGATTGGATCACTTGGATCTATATAAATGGATGGCCTCATCGATGAGAAAGGTACACAATCTCTAAGCGAATATCCCGGTGTTTTCGTTTATAACCATGTCCCATCTAACTTAAGCTTCGGAGGGCCAACGGCTGGACGTCGGCCACCCTTAGTTTTCACTTGCGTTCTTTCAGGTTTGGAAGAAAGCTGGCTTGAAGGAAGGCGAACGTCTAGAGGACCCTGTTACCAATTCCGACGTAAACAATGTTGTTTGTGATTTGCTCTCTCGATTCTTTATTTAACTTATCTATGATGCATACATTCATTTACTTTTGCCTTTTAATCAAGGGTGGTTATCCATTGATGTAATTAAGGGTTCGTGACCAGTTCACAGCCTGGAATGTAAAAGATATCAGAATCTCTGAAATAAAATTCGCCTTGCGATATCTCTTCTCATGTGTACTTGGTGATTTCTTATGATTGTCTATGAATGTCTCTATACTCTGAATTCCCAAGAATAACGAAACACAAGAAAAATTGTCGATGAGCGTTTTTCTAGTTTTAACTAACTGGCGACTCTGCTGGGGATCGAACAATACCAGAATCTTTGGTTATTTATGAGTAAATAGACATTCTAAGATAAATCATTTGGAGACACTGATGTACACGTGAGAAAGGTTACCGCAAGGAGAAATGTTTGGTGCCTTCACAGGCGTCAAACTGGCGACTCTCAACAGGAACATTCTTCCCTTCATCTTTAAGGCAAAAGAATTTTTAAAGCATGAAAAGTTTTCTAAAAAAGAACTTCTAAACTTCTTGTGGCATGCATATTATTCATGCTTGTACATTCTATTTATCATTAAGCTGTATCGCGCTTGGTAAGGTCGCACCTCCTCTCTTTTTTCAAAACTGCGGAATACTCTAATGCGTGTATGACTGTAGAAAGAGAAAGACAAAAAGATAAAAAGATAAAAAAATAGAAAAGAATCATTCATCAAAACTATAATGGTAACTACAATGATCTTCCTGGCGTCTGGAGGAGCCGACTGGCAAGTGGTTCAGAGGCATAGAACATCGAAGAAGATTGAAGATAGGAAAATAACTTCAATCGGAATGAAGACTGTATAGGCACAAAGTTGCTGGACTCCGCGTAAGCGCAAACCCCGCCGAACTCTGTATAGGCACAAAGTCGTTGAACTCTGCATAAGCTCAAATCTTGCCGAACTCTGTATAGGCACAAAGTCGTTGAACTCCGCATAAGTGCAAACCTCGTCGAACTCTGTATAGGCATAAAGTCACTGAACTCCGCATAAGCGCAAACCCCGCCGAACTCTGTATAGGCACAAAGTCGCTGAACTCTGCATAAGTGCAAATCTTGCCGAACTCTGTATACGCACAAAGTCGCTGAACTCTGCATAAGCGCAAACCTCGCCGAACTCCGTATAGGTATAAAGTCGTTGAACTCTGCATAAACGTAAATCTCATTAAACTCTGTATAAGCACAAAGTCGCTGAACTCTGCATAAGCGCAAACCTCACCAAACTCTGCATATGCGCAAACCTCACCGAACTCTGCATACGTGCAAACCTCACCTTACACATAAATCTCACTGAACTCTGTATAAGCATAAAGTCGCTGAACTCTGCATAAGCGCAAATCTCACCGAACTTAATATAGGCACAAAGTCGTTGAATCCTACATAAGCGCAAATATACCCTTGCACTCCGGGTCTAAACGAGTTGACAAATAAATATACCCTTGCGCTCCGGGTATAAACGAGTTGAGAAATAAATATACCCTTGCGCTCTGAGTCAAACGAGTTGAGAAAATACTCCAGGTTATGAAGATAAATTGAACCATACAACCTCCAGGTTACGATGGTAAACTGAACCATACAACCTCTAAGTTACGAGGGTAAACTGAACCATACAGCCTCTAGGTTACGAGGATAAACTGAACCATACAGTCTCCAGGTTACAAGGATAAACTGAACCATACAGCCTCCAGGTTACGAGGATAAACTGAACCATACCACTTCCACGTTACAAGGGTAAACTGAACCATACAGTCTCCAGGTTACGAGGATAAATTGAACCATACAACTTCCAGGTTATGAGGGTAAACTGAACCATACAGCCTCTAGGTTACAATGATAAACTGAACTATACATCATCCAGGTTACAAGGATAAACTGAACCATACAACCTCCCGGATATGAGATTCAATTACACCAAATCCCTCTAGGAATTTACAGATCAATCCAGTCTGATAAGAGGATGATATTCTATAGAAGATCTGCATGAGATGCAATATCTTCATATTATTATTTTATCATGGTCTTCTTGTTATCATTATGACATTCTAGCGTTCTTCTACTCTACATGAGAGCAATTAAGAGTCGTCGATCTTTTATATATATGGCCTTATATGAAGAGAGAAGAAAGCATTCCATGAAAGTAATCCAGGGATGATGGTCTCTTATACATAGGGTTCTATATGAAAATGATCGGGATATTCTATTATTATCAACCTTTATAAATACGCACTTGGTCTTATATGAAAATAATCAGAACGTCTCACCATATATTCAGCTTTCGTATTTTATGGTGAATCTCCTCATCATTATTGTGATATTCTTCTATTCTATATGAGGACAGGTCAGAACTAGGAATCTCCTATATATATACATATGGCTTAATGTGAAGATGGCCAGGGCATTCTACTATGTATCACTTTGCTTTGAAAATATCAACGGCTTTCTCTTATGAATAATTCCGCAACAAGAATATGTGATTAAAGATTATGATCAGACGGGTATTATATGTAGATTTCTAAAGAACAAGACATCTTTCATCAGAAGGGGACAGTAGTGCAAAACGGAGAGCCAAATACACCGGGGGCAAGCCCCAATATATGATGAGAAACTCAGGCTTATAGAAGAAGACAACTGGGGGCTAGCCCCAATATATGATGAGAAACTCGGGCTTATAGAAGAAGACGACTGGGGCAAGCCCCAATATATGATAAGAAACTTAAGTTTACAGGAAGAAATGACTGGGGGCAAGCCAAAGTATCCACTTACAACGCGAGCATACCCCAGATTTGGAAACCCAAGACATCCCGAAATCGATGACAAAGGGAAGTATCTCTCTCTTTTCATTTCATTCTACATTCGTTATCATCATTCATTATAATTATGACTGCTGTTAAGTCATGTTGCAAAACATTTTAACACCCATTGCACAATATCACACAATAGAAAGGTAATTGCCATTATCATTTCATTAATAAAAGTATGGTCAACACCTTTCAACATCGTATACATAAATGGTCAAAAAGCAAGGATCCCTTACATCGATTACAATGATTATGAAATCTAGTTAAGATAAAGCCCCATGATTATTTCTATAAATCAAAATTACAAGAAGAATATCAGAAGTAAATATCACAGCTTCTCTAGACATCCTGATATCAACCCGATCACAACCACCCTGGCATCTTCCATCGCCGACTTCGCCTCGGATAATATCAACGCAGGATCGGGAACATTCTGGAGCTCAGTGGTTAAATCTTCCAGCTACTTGCGCACCGCTTCGCTCTCACTTTTAAGCCTTATAACAGTTATTTGATCCTCAGCAACTACTGACTCAAGATGAGCAGCCTCGAAGCCCACAGCTATTCTCTCCGCCTACAAGTACTTAATCTCTACATCGATTTCAGCCAAACGATCCAGACACTCCTTATATGTCTTATTACTTTGAGAAGACGCTTGTTCACCCATCGTTGACCGCATATGATGCTCTACTACAGGTCCAGAGAATCCACAATCTTTTGTTTCCCTTCAATAACAGGATTTGGCTTGGCGCATTCAGCAGCCACTACCCACGTGATGGAGCTATCGAGTGAAGAAATATGATCAACAATCACGAGTGCATTAGGTCTTACCACTCCAATGCAAACCTCCAACACTTTCATTCCAGCACCCAACATATGCCATTCATATCGATCAACTAGCATTTTTTAGATACTCGATAACAAACTCCTCAATATGCTCCGCCCAAAACAGTCCAAATGATCGAAATAAGGAACATCGGACGCTCCATGAACAACAATACCAGAATCAACTGTAACTGCGGTGAAGAAACATGGTGAACATATAATGGAATGTGTGGATCCTCGCCGTTTCCACGCTCCCACACGACGTTCTCCCTTTTTCTTTTCGGAAGAAGGAAGAAGAGGTGCATGCGTGCGAATCGCCGTTTGTGCCACTGGCTTGCCTCGTTCTCTAGGGCTTTGTTTGGTTGTCGTGTTAAGCTGGATGTGTTTAAATGAGTTTATATAAGACCAGAGTCGCCACTAGCCAGTTACTTCGAATCTACAGTCGGCTAGACCCTGTAGAAACGTTAGAGAAGGGGATCTAAAGATTCCTTCCTCTAAAATGACTCCTTTTGATCTGCGGCCAGATATTCGAGGTAAGGGATCACGGTTACAGGGTGGGAAGAGGTTAAGCACCCCACACTGCCCGTACTGAAGTACGGTCTCTACTTCATAGAATCGAACTAACACTTGAAAGTCTGTTTTAATCCTCGTACATTCTCATAGATGACATGATGCATGAATGCAGGTCTGAACAGTAAGAGTTTCTGATGGGCAGGTTCCACTAACAGGCAAGCGCAGAGCATACACTCGAACTAACAGGTGCTTTTTGCGGAATGCATGCTCTGTGTTTGAATGATCAAAGTGCTTGTAGTGATATGTACATGAATGCAGGTCTGAACAGTAAGAGTTTCTGATGGGCAGGTTCCACTAACAGGCAAGCCCAGAGCATACGCTCGAACTGACAGGTGCTTTATGCGAGATGCATGCAGTGTGTTTGAATAATCAAAGTGCTTGCAGTGAAGCAGGGGGTTGGAAGAAAAGTAAATGTTGCACTTATGCTAGATGCGAATGAGATGATGCTGGAAAAAGAGTAGCTAGATGGACGGAGGTGTTGCAAGGGTTGGCTTTGAGTGGCTGGATCAAGACTTGGATGGCTTGGGAGGCTTGGACCAGTGATCAGGTTGGGCTGGACCAGGGCTAAGCTCTCCTCACTCGGGCTCTCCTTGGTGGAAAGGTGGGCTAAGGGGGTGGAGAAAGACTCAGAACAGACGGACTCTCTCTAGGCTGGATTGTGTGTTGAAATGAGAAGGGGAGAGGGGTATTTATAGCAGAGGGTAGTGGCAGTTTGCGTAAATATGTTTGGGCGGCCCCCAGTGGGCCGCCCGTATGGACGCTCCTCAGTTTCCAGCGCGTGGTACGGTCACTTCTCAGGGCTGCTGTTTTGACTCGGTGGGTTAACTCGGTGAGTTGACTCAGTGGGTCGTCTCGGTGATTTGACTCGGTGTTTTGACTCGGCGGGTTGACTCAGCGGGTTGACTCAACGGGTTAACTCAGCGGGTTGACTCAGTGGGTTGACCCAGTGAGTTTGACTTTTTAAAGATTTTTTTACTGGTTTTTCTTATGGGAGGTTTTTCAGGCTGATGTTTAGGGGTGGGTTGACTGGGTTCAGGCTCGAGTTGGGCTATGGATTGAGGCTTATAAGGGTGAATTTGGCTGAGTTTGGACTTGGGATTTGGGGGTATGGTCCTCCATTCATCCAGCTATCTCTACCAACAGTGTAGCTGAAGGTGGGGTGTCTACAGATGCCCCTCTTTGGCAGAGGTTGCGTGCAACCGAATGCCAAAGCGAGTGGACACCCCACTTCTGACCCGGTCATTCATGGATCATGGTCTGAAATCTTTGCTTGCCTTTGCATCTGTGCCAGTTGATCGTCTGGAAATCGATCACTCGCACATACCGTGGGAGTTTGGAGAAAACGTTACGATTGTCCTTGCATGCGCTGCAACCTGGGTACCCAATCGCAACCCTTCCATTCCCGATCGGTACTAACATCGGAAAGGTACAGTAGAGCCTCTGCGTCGCTAGTCTTACGAGGTTACTGACCCTATGATTGATTGTATGTTTGATGTTTTCCCGGATCACTCCAAGAGTACTTGTTTCACTTGACTGTCAAAGTGGTTAGATGCCCTGCGTCATGTAGTCTTACGGGATTCTACTACGCCGACTTGGACTCAATCAAGGTACTTTAGGCATCCACACTTAAGTATGTGCGGGTGGTCTTTTTTCACCCGATCTGTTGATTTCGATGCTTGGTTTGTAATTCATTCTTTCCTCGATTGTGGTCTGGAATCTTTGTTGTCCTTTGTATCTGAGTCAGTTGATTGTTTGGAGATTGATAACTCACACATACCGTGGGAGTTTGGAGAAAACGTTGCGATTATCCCTGCATGCGCTGCAACCTGGGTACCCAATCGCAACCCTTCCATTCTCGATCGGTACTAACATCGGAAAGGTACAGCAGAGCCTCTGCGTCGCTAGTCTTACGAGGTTGCTGACCCTGAGACTGATTGTGTGATGTTTGATGTTTTCCCATATCACTCCAGGAGTACTTGTTTCGCTTGACTGTCAAAGTGGTTAGATGCCCTGCGTCATGTAGTCTAACAGGATTCTACTACACCGACTTGGACTCAGTCAAGGTACTTCAGGCATCCACGCCTAGGTATGTGCGGGTGAACTCTTTCCACCCAATCTGTTGATTTTGATACTTGGGTTACAATTCATCGTTTCCACCTGTTCAAATGGTTTCTTTGACCGAGCCTTTTGGCTTTCATCTTTTCGTATCTTGGCATGTAGTACGACCCCACTGACACTGGAGTTCAGTTCGACCGTACTTTGAGTGCATTGGATCCGATGCTCTCCGAGGAAACCGTGAGGACATTGGATCTTATTTGATTTTTACGACGGCTCCTACCCAGAGATATGGAAGATCTCCTGGTGTTTTGGAGGCAGAACGCTCTACTGGGAAAATATTTTTGGATTTTTGAAAAGATACCCACTCTGGGGAGTGATACTCCGTGGGGTTTTTATTTGCAAATAGAAATATTTTTTTTGACTTTTTTGAAATGAAAATCTGGTTTGCATGCGCCTCCACTAGGGATGCCTGTGGGGTCTTTGGCTAACCGGCTTTTATTTTGAAAATAGGTAAATATGATGATCGATGCGATGGATGCTGATGCATGGAGATGCATGATGAATGATGGATGCATGGCTTGGGTCATTCTCTTTTCGTTTGATGATTTTACTTTTGCTGGAGATGTAGAGATTTTGAGCTTATTGCTTGCAGGGTTGTGCTTCCCTGGGGTTTTTCTTTTTTATACAGGTGTTTGGTCAGCGGGTTGGTCAAGATCCCGACCCGTGATCGATCAGGTCCATCGTCCCAAGATGTTGTTTCTTTGCTAATGAGAATGTACGAGGATATTATCCGACTTCAAGATGTTCTTCTGGGCATAAATGCAATTGAGACGGTGCTTGGTCGCCAGTTTTGGTCAAGATTCCAATTTGTGAGCGATTGGATCTGCCATCCCACATTGTGAAGTGAGTGGAGTTCGAGACTCCTGGAGTGTAGTGTTGGGGGATAGTGACAATTTTTGTGATTTTTGCAAATATGTGGTCCGAATCCTTACCTGAGTGGTCAGGATAGAGATCGGTTATTGAAAACAAAGGAAATATTTTTGTGATTTTTTGAAAATATTTGATTTGAAAGCAAGGGAAATATTTTTTGTGATTTTTGCAAATATTTGATTTGAAAGCAAGGGAAATATTTTTTTATGATTTTTGCAAATATTTGATTTGAAAGCAAGGGAAATATTTTTATTTTATTTTTGCAAATATTTGATTTGAAAGCAAGGGAAATATTTTTTTGTGATTTTTGAGAAGGTGATTTTGCAATGTTTTGGTATTTTGTGATTTTTCTGAAATGCAAGGAAAGATGTGGAATTTTCCTCCACTTCCAGCTTCTACTGCTGGTAAGGCACCCGATCCATTTTACGTCAGCGAGCAAGACGAGTCTCACACAGTTAAGTGCCATAGTTTTACATCTTCGGATGAGGAGATTTTTTAGGGTTTTCAGTCAACACACCCACAAAGTTGCATGTTCCTCATGTGCAATGCACATAGACCACGTATCGTCTGACGGACTCCTTCGGCCACAAAATGAGCCACATTCTCACATTTCCCTTAGTCAATCTAGTTTGGGGCCTTACGTTGCTCACAATTCCGTGAGGGTGCGCTCCACCTCCCAACAGCCTTAATCCCCTTCATGAGTTTTAGGAACAGGGAACATCCGTCAGATTTAATAGCGACTTCTAAATCAAGGTTGTCTATCACGGTGCATTCAACACGAACAGGATTGCGGGGCTCTGCCTGCCTCAGCCTTTACCTATTTAAAAAGATTCTGGACACCCGTACAATCGACTGCCAGCCATGTCCGGAACAGGTTGGGGAAGAAAGCCCCCGAGAAGTTAATCCCAGTGTAGTTTTAGGTCTTCGGACCGCTGGGGATGAATTTGTGCAGTTGAAATTGATGGCAAAATTTTATTTTTTATTTTTTTTTAAAAGGTTCCAAAGTTCAACTCAAGTGATTGAGATTGATACTGATTTTTATGGAAAACTCAAAAAATCTTTTTGGTATTTTGGAAATGATCCAGGTCATCAGATCCTGGCTTGAACGGCTGGGATCGATGCTGGTTTTTATTAAAATCCCTCGGGATATTTGATCCCGACGTAGTTTAAGGTCTTCGGACCAAACAACTGTACAAGCTGAACATACATTCTTTTTTATGATTTTTTCGAAATGTTCCAGGCTGTTGAATCTCAATTTGAGCGATCAAGATTAACACTGGTTTTTATTGGAAATCTCTCGGGATTTTGATCCCGACGTAGTTTAAGGTCTTCGGACCGAAAATATGTACAAGCGATGCTGGAAATCACTTTTTTTTTAAATAATCCAGGTCATCAGATCCTGGCTCGAACGGCTAGGATCGATGCCGGTTTTTATTAAAAATCTCTTGAGATGTTGATCCCGACGTAGTTTAAGGTCTTCAGACCAAACTTACGTACAAAACGGGGCAAACACATTTTTTTTATTTTTGGAAAATGTCCGGTGTCAGCGGATCTTGATTCGAACGATCCAGACTGCTATCGGTTTTTATTTGAAAAGTCCCTCGGGATCTTGATCCCGACGTAGTTTACGGTCTTCGGACCCAAAACTGTACAAGACAGGGCAAACACATTTTTTTTTTTTGGAAAATGTCCGGTGTCAGCGGATCTTGATTCAAACGATCCAGACTGCTACCGGTTTTTATGGTTGGGCATACTTACCTTGCTTTTATTTGGCTTCTGACGGGGCTGACTGTGATTTGAGTGGTTCGAATTGCTTGATTTGGCCCTGTGGGCCCTTTCCAGACTTCAGCTTTGCTTTAAAGCACTTATCCTTGATGTTTTGTGGGGCTAAGAAGGCTTTTCATAGCGGATGATGACTTGAACGGCTCAGATTGCTCTTTTCAGCCTTGTGGGCCATCTTGATGATCAGATCTTGGACTCTGGCCCTCTTTCTTGATGATCAAACCCTTGATCTTGCTATTTGGTGACTCCTGTGAGCTTTTTCATGGTTTAGATCATGATGATCTAGCCTTTGAGTGGCTTAGATTGCTTGTGGGCCTCTCTTGATCCATTTTTCTTCTCTTTGACTTGATCAGACCCATGTTGGCCGTAAACTTCATGATTGGACAAGTGGGGTACCTTCCAGATGATTCAGATCAACCTCAAACGAAATCTGGAGTTGATTGGAGCCTTGGGCGGCTCTCAGGATGCCATCTGCTGACATGGACTGTCAGCCTCATCTACCAACGACTGTGGAGCCAATCCCGCGGAGAGAGAGGGAGAGCGTCCGTACGGGTGGCCCACAGTGGGCCGCCCAAACCTCGCCTCTTCTGTGGCCTGGGCTGACTCGTGCTCGGCCATTCTCAGCAGTCCACTGTCCCTGTCCCATATTCTCTGTACGCCCAGGTTCGATTCCGGCCATGAATCTTCCCTTTGTCTTCACCTTTCTTTTCATTTTTGTCTTTTTCTCTTTTGGTCCTCTTTTGGCAGCCATTGATGATGGCTTGGGGTGATGAAGGCCGATCCTAGTGGGTCCCATACTTCAAAAGATGGCGGGGGCTTTAATGATGGTGAGATGTTCTTGATTGATGATGTAGATAGAGATTTAAATGGGGTCATTGATGGTGGATTAAGGGTGGTTGTTGGAGAAGCTTCAAATGACCCCATTAATGGTGGGATTGCTAAAAATTCAGGTTTGAATGGGGCATTGATTATGGGAGAAATGGATGGTATGGATGGGATGGGGAGATGGAACATAGGTGAGGCTATGCATCCTTTGAGCGTGGGCCGCATGGATGATGGTGATCGATGGTGATGATGGGTCGTGATGGACATTGATGGGCTGATCTTAGATTGCCTTCTAGTACCTGTGAGGAGAGAAAATACTTTAGTAAAAGGATTGAAGCATCAAAGCAGGAAGAGAGATACTTTCCTTTTGGGAGGAATGATCGGGAGAAAGACGCTTGTACGAGGCACTCCATAAGTTGGTTGGGGGATGTTTATTTTGAAAGCCCTGTAAGTTTTTTTTTTTTTTTTTGCATATATACGAATAAGAAAAAATGATTTTTTTTTTGGAAAATATATGTAAATCATGAAGTAAAAATTTATGTCAAGTGCTTATCTGTCCGTGCGTGATTTGGACATGTGCTTTTAGACGTAGGAATCAGAATATTTGACTCAGCCTGATGTCATACTTGATTTTCTTAATTATTCACCAAGGGTCCTGGTCCCCTTAAGATAGTGCGCAATGGTATCCTGCCCCTAGAATTTGGGCAGATCCTGAAAGAATTCTTGACTCATAGCCGCCATCCTTGCTTCCAGTGAATCTTCATGTCGTTTGGATCTCTCATGTACCTGCTTTTTTTTCTTTTTTTCTTTTCTCTTCTTGGCTATTATTACCCGCAACGCCCTTTCAGGTTTTCGCTGCTTCCGGCTTGCCCGTCATTTTTGCCCGTGGCGCCCTTTCGGGTTTTCACCACGTCCCGGGTATTTGATCTTGCCTGCCCCTTGACAGCTATGTTGTTTTTACCATCAGCGCCCTTCGGATTTTCACCAAGTCCGCTGTGTGCCCACTCTTTTTACTCAGAGCGCCCTTTCGGGTTTTCACTCCGCCCTCTTTGTTTAAGCACATATCTCTTTTCTTTTTCTTCTTTTTTTTAGATAACTGCGATGACCAGAGGTCAGGAATCTGTCGTTGCCGGCCGATGGTAACCTTTCGGCCCTTATCTTAAGTTACAATGGCAGAGCTGTCGGCCTTAGCTATAGACCTTTCTGAGGTGGATGGATGGATAGATGTGTTTCTTTAGAGTCGACTTTTTTTTTTCTCTTTCTTTCTTTCTTTTTTCTTCTTCTTCTTCTTCTTCTTCTTCTTCTCTTCTTCTTTTTTATGTGTTGTGTGCTCCCTTCCTTTTTTTTTTAACCCCTTTTTATTTTTGCTCTATTCTTTTTTTTTTGTCTTTTTTTCTTTGGCTTTTGAACCCCTTTATTTGGAACGCTTATTGGTGGACGGGAAGGGATTCTCAGAGGTCTAAGCCTTGACCTCTTGACTTCAGCTCTACTAATGTAACTCTTGATAAGGTTGGATTGACTTACCTGTGAAAGATTTTCACGTTATCGGCGTTGATTAGCTCAGGAAGATCTACCTCTCTCATGTTGGTGAGCTTGAGGGCGCTTCTTAGAAGAACTTTTCTGATCCTTGGGCCTTGTCCCCCTTGAGTCTGATAAATGTGGCAGGTGCTTGTTGTAAACCCAATATGACTTTTCTTTCTTCGGCTTCATTCTTCATCAGCACTCACGTTGACGGGATTTTGAGTTGAACTTGTAGGTCTGTCTTCTGATTTTAAGTTTCTTGAGGAAATCTTTCATCCTTGGATTTCGAAGGGCGTTCCATTGCCAATGTTGAAGCATGTGGGAACCCTTAACAATTGATGATGTCATTCTTCATGAGAATTATCATGCGAGATCAGAATATTACCTCCATCCACTTTGTGCTGTAATTGACTGCTACAGGTATATGTGTATAACCGCTAGATGATGCCGAGTCACTCTTTCTGCTGATGTAGATACCTCGTACAGGGAATAGCTGGAGCGTTATCAGGTTGAAGCACACACATGGATTTGATGTGCATGCTGCTGACACTTGAAGTATTTTCTGACATGTTGGCAGCAATCTTGTCTTCATTGAGCTGCGAGATTTCTTTGATCATTCGTCTGGTCGTATACTCCAGCATGGAATGCAAGCATAGTCTTGGCAGCATCTTCTTGATAGGCTTGATGAGTTTTTGATCGAGTCTGGATAAGTCTTTATAGGACGTAAGATTGGGAAGTTATTACTTCAAAAATTCGATCATTCTTTACTTTTTTCAGGGACAAGGATTCTCAACGCACACTTCCTTATGGGTCTTAGAAGATCCTAGGTTTATAATTTTGAATATTTTTTTTTGAGATGACATCGGCTTTTGCTTCAAACTTTTGAGGAGACCCTCTTAGTTTGGGAGTCAGCTCATCATTTTCCACATCATTTGGCTTTGTCCAAACCCTTGAGTTTGAAATCCAACTCTAGATTGAAATCATATGAGTCAACTTCATACTCAAATGCTTTGACAGACATACTTGAAACTTTATTGAAAAAGAGATTTCTAAATTTTTTTTCAAAGATTTTTTGGTTTTTTTTTTTTTGGAATTTTGTGAATATTTAGATTTTTTGAACTTTTTAGACATTCTAAAATTTTGAATTTTTTTTTTGAATTTTTTTTTTATAAAGGACCTGAGCAAGACGGCAATGCGAACTAGGTGTTGCCTGATTCAGCCCGGGGAGCCGAACACTGTCGACTTTTATTGTGCCGTCATGGGGACTACAAACCTGTTACTGCCCTGCACTCCTTCCCCTCAGGAGGCAGGGCCAGAGGGATCAGTAGGCCAACCCTCATTGTTGCCCCCAAACATTATGATAGATCTGGAATTGGGCTCCGAGTCGATGTCGGATGCGATTTCTCCTGGTTCGTCCCCGATGAATTGCAGCTCTTCAGGTTCATCCGGCTGAGGTGGGACTAGAACGGCAGTTCAGTCGATCGGGGGAAATTCCTGTCCCTTGCTTGAGTCTTCTTTGGGCAACTCTATCAGACTCAATCTGATCGCTTGATCATCGAAGGTGGAATCCAGCCCATCATCAGGATAGATAATCCCTACATTGATAAACTGGATTGGTGTGACGATGTAGAGGTTCCCTTCTTCTTGATGACTCCGTCTTCTTCTGATACTTCTGTGCCTAATCCGAATAGGCCGATATCGCAGCTTTCTCTATCCACATCTCTTGAACTCCCATGATTTGGGTCAAGTCTTGATATTCGAGCTGATAGTAGAAGGTTTGACGCTCGACAGGAAGGAAGACGTAGTTCGATCCGATGGGACATGCGCAAGGGAAGTAATTTGTATTGTGATGGTATGAGAGCTCCTCATTAGAGCGTTGTACGTCCATAGCTGGGATGGTAGGCTCTCGAATGTTGGATGCTTCTGCCATGGAAAATTGTTCGGGATCGGTAATGATGGTGATCGCCCTATCTCCGAAGATGTGCTTGATCCTTTGGTAAAGATTTGAAGAGATGGCACCAATTCTGTGAAACCAGGTCTGATCGGAAAGGAGATGGAATGAAGCTGAGATTTCCAAGACTTGAAGAGTGATAGTTGATGTTTCTAGACCGATCAGAACCTGGACATCATTCTCCCCTTTGACCTCCTCGATAGTGGCCACATAATTGAAGCTGTGCCCCAATTTTACTAGGGCATGTGGCATGCTGTCCAAGGAAGGGTCTTCTTCTTGGAGGATGATGGCTGAAGTAGAAGCCGAATAGACAGGTGCAGGGGCAAGTTGTGCCCCTGATTGCTTGATGGAGAGATGGGTACGCTTTGCCCCTGGTAAGCTGGAGTGGGGCAAGTTGTGCCCCCGACTGACTATTGCTGAGACGGGCAGGTTATGCCCCTGGTTTGCTAATGCTTCAGTAGGGAGATTGTCCCCTTGGTTGACTAAGATGGGCTCATTTTGCCCATGGTTAGAAATGGGTGCGAAGAATGAATCAACTGAAGGTGCCCCTTGCATGATGATGGGTTCTGGGATCGAAATAGTTGAGGGTGCCCCTTGCAGGATGAGAGGTTCGAACTCTGAACTAGAGTCGATGGCACGAATAAATTGGAGAGGAGGCTTTTCTTGGCTGATGAAAGCTGGATAGGCAGGAGGTGCCCCTTGCATTGCGGAGACTGGATCGACTGGAGATGCCCCTTGTAGGATGAGGGGTTCTGAAACTGGACTGGTTAGGGGTGCCCCTTGCCAACCTTGATTAGGGAACTGTGAGTTCCATCTTGACTGTCGTTGTTGCTGCGGTTGTCCACTGCTGAGGGAGGAATAGTGCACCTTCGGTAGAGGCGACAAGATCATCCTCTTCCATTGGATGGGAGATGGGAACACTATCATTATCGCTCTCGTATCCGGTAGGCTCACCTTCCACTATCGGTTGTATTGGAGAGGCCTGCTGAGGCCACCAAGGGGAGATCATCCCAGCCCTTATTCCGGCTTCAACTTGTTTCCCGGTGCAGATGAGTTGGGTGAAGTACGCATATGGATGTGAGACAAGGTATCCAGAGATACTTGGATTTGTCGAGTGGACGATCATGGAGATTTGTTCCTTGCCGTCGAGGGGAGTCTTCATTCTAGCGGCCACAGCCCGCCATAGTCCAACGTAAGCTGACAATGTTTCATCACTTCTTTGCCTGAGAGCTGCGAGGTCCGCTCTCCTGGGTGCCATGTTAAGATTGTATACGAACCTGTTGACGAAACCTGGGAGAGCTGCTCCCAATTCCTGATGCGATGGCAGTCCAATGATGTGTACCAGTCTACGGCATCGTCTTTCAGGGACTTTTGAAACAGACGGATCAACGCTCCGTCGTTGCTTGCCACAGCATCTAGCTCACCACAAAATGATCTCAAGTAGTCTATAGGACACTCTGTCCCATCATATCTTTTAAATTTTGGTACCTGAAAGCCTTGAGGTACCATTGCATCAGGAAATGGACAAAGGTCTCTGAACTTAGTGGATGGAAGATCCACCCCTTGCTGCTTCTGCAACTTTCTCTTCATCTCTCGCATCTATTCTCGGAGTTGCTCTATTTCGAAGGGACCAGATGAAGGAGATCTTGCCCCTTGCCAAGACTGAGATGGCCCCCTTTCATAATAATTGGTGTCATTGATGCTCCTATAATTTCTGCTTGAAGGAGGTTGGGCCTGATAATTACTCCCATTATAGGGACTTTGTTGGACTAGAGCTAAGAAGGGAGACTGCAAAGAAATCCTAGTCACAGGAGAATATTGAAATTGGTTGGAACTCCCATCAAGGAGAGGATGTTGGAATTGGCTCGGAGTTCTGGTTATGAGATGTGACTGAAAATGGCTCTCATTTGCAGGAGGATACTGGAAGAAATACCCTGAGGTTGAGGGTTGTTCTGATTGAAGGCCCCTGTTAGGAGGGTATTGAAAGTCCTGAGCGACCCCTGGCGGTTGTGGTTGGGATGAACTAGAGGTTGGAAGAGATGGTGGTTGTTGTTGTTGCTCTAAAACAACCTGGGTGTTGACTGTTGAAACCTGGGCTTGTGTGAATCGGAGAAGCATTTCCTGCATCGCATTCATGCTTTGTTGTAGCTCTTGGATGCCAGGAATTGACATAGATTCTATCGGGTTTAACTGTGGAGACGAAGCCTCAGGTATTTCGAGGGTAGGGAAGGAGAGAGCCATGTCGGTTTTGTATTGGACGTGGCAGGGTGATTTGGTTTGGAGGAGTAATGGTGGGGAAGTATGCTCTACTCTCTTTTTTTTTTGGATTATCTATTTTTTTTTTTTGGGTAGAATGCTATGCAGATGAGATTGTATGAGGACTAATGACTTTCAAGTATAGGAGGGATTCAATTTTTCAAGCTGGATCATGACTAGTGGGACTAGCTTATCCCCAGCAGAGCCGTCATTCTGTGGACCCTCACTGTTTCCACTCTCCCACACGACGTTCTCCCTTTTTCTTTTCGGAAGAAGGAAGAAGAGGTACATGAACGCGAATCGCCGTTTGTGCCACTGGCTTGCCTCGTTCTCGAGGGCTTTGTTTGGTTGTCGTGTTAAGCTGGATGTGTTTAAATGAGCTTATATAAGACCAGAGTCGCCACTAGCCAGTTACTTCGAATCTACAGTCGGCTAGACCCCATAGAAATGTTAGAGAAGGGGATCCGAAGATTCCTTCCTCTAAAATGACTCCTTTTGATCTGCAGCCAGAGATTCGAGGTAAGGGATCACGGTTACAGGGTGGGAAGAGGTTAAGCACCCCACACTGCCCGTACCGAACTACGGTCTCTACTTCACAGAATCGAACTAACACTTGAAAGTCTATTTTAATCCTCGTACATTCTCATAGATGACATGATGCATGAATGCATGTCTGAACAGTAAGAGTTTCTGATGGGCAGGTTCCACTAACAGGCAAGCCCAGAGCATACGCTCGAACTGACAGGTGATTTATGCGAGATGTATGCAGTGTGTTTGAATAATCAAAGTGCTTGTAGTGAAGCAGGGGGGTTGGGAGAAAAGTAAATGTTGCACTTATGCTAGATGCGAATGAGATGATGCTGGAAAAAGAGTAGCTAGATGGACGGAGGTGTCGCAAGGGTTGGCTTCGAGTAGCTGGATCAAGACTTGGATGGCTTGGGAGGCTTGGACCAGTGGTCAGGTTGGGCTGGACCAGGGCTAAGCACTCCTCACTAGGGCTCTCCTTGGTGGAAAGGTGGGCTAAGGGGGTGGAGAAAGACTCAGAACAGACGGACTCTCTCTGGGCTGGATTGTGTGTTGAAATGAGAAGGGGAGAGGGGTATTTATAGCAGAGGGCAGAGGCAGTTTGCGTAAATATGTTTGGGCGGCCCCCAGTGGGCCGCCCGTACGGACGCTCCTCGGTTTCCAGCGCGTCGTACGGTCATTTCTCGGGGCTGCTATTTTGACTCGTGGGTTAACTCGGTGAGTTGACTCAGCGGGTCGACTCGGTGATTTGACTCGGCGGGTTGACTCGGCAGGTTGACTCGGTGTTTTGACTCGACGGGTTGACTTAGCAGGTTGACTCAACGGGTTAACTCAGTGGGTTGAATCAGTGGGTTGACCCAGTGAGTTTGACTTTTTTAGGATTTTTTGACTGGTTTTTCTTATGGGGGGTTTTTCAGGCTGATGTTTAGGGGTGGGTTGACTGGGTTCAGGCTCGAGTTAGGCTATGGATTGAGGCTTATAAGGGTGAGTTTGGCTGAGTTTGGACTTGGGATTTGGGGTTATGGTCCTCCATTCATCCAACTATCTCTACCAACGGTGTAGCCGAAGGTGGGGTGTCTACAGAATGATAAATACAAAAAAAAAAGAATAAATCAAGAAGTTATAAAGAGCGCTACCAGGGGCTAGAGATGAGTTAGCAATAGGTTCTAAGGGACCCGCAACGTGTGCTATCGTGTCAACAAATAACTCAGCGATCTTAGTCGATAGCTCTGAAGTCATGACCGAAGATTCAATTGTGTTACTATTAGCATTAATTACCTCAGTCGACGTTGGCACCTCCACCATACCCTCAACAAACACTGTTGTGTCATTCGCCGACATAGTGGTCCCTTGCAGATTACCTTCTCCAATTTGCCTGACCTGCTCTCTCACACCGACATAGTCTGATATTTCATTCGTCGGCTCAGTCATCGTTGGGTCCTCTTCACTAATTAGCTGATTGTCATCTTTATCACCTTCAACCACCAGAAGACGTGTGAACCCTGCTTCTTGTGACCATTTCACCAAAGATATTCCGAAGGTATGCTAGCCGTCCAATATCGTATCCTCCTTACGACGGTCAATTAACACACTCAGAGAAGTCTTATGCCTAATACTTGATGACAAATACGCTTCGGCCTTCTCCCTATAATAGCCCAATCCATTAGCAAGGACCTATGTCAGCCTTAGAGGAGGAATATAGATTAGATCACTAACAGAGCTGTTATTCTGAATCAGAGCATACTAATGTACCCACCATCTCAGGCCATCTATAAGGGCTGCCAGTCTTCCGATAGAGGTCGGGAAGCATGAACCTCGCGCCCGTTCGCATCATTAGAAGTTGATGTCATATCCACTCCCAGTGAACAGGACCCGTGCCGTATGCCCGCTCTACTTTGGTTACATCCGATAACGTTATCGGAACACCCTGATCATATCTGAATTATCTAGCAAACCAGTTGGGGTAATAAGGCTCCCGCCATAACTCAATTCCTTTGCGTAGTGGAAGTGAAGCAGTACAAATAGACACCAGAAACTCCCTATTAAGAGTATTCACAGAACGTTCGTCATCAACGACTTCTTGATCCTCTTTGATGTTAGAAACAGGAAAGTGGTAGAAGCAAATATCCACTCAACTACCGATTTTCGAAGCTATCCAATCAAATGATTGCGCTATCATCTCAAGTTTTCTGTAGTTATAAAGTGGCGCGTGATCGGTGTGGAGATAGTGAAAAAGATCCATTCCATATGTCCACGGGAAATATATGCCCAGCCAATCGTAAAAGAAATGCCATGGGCAATAAGCCACATTCATCCCTGGCCCGGGTTGATCTTTGTTACTGGCAATATTTCCGAAAGCCCTATACAGACTGCACAACACCGGCGGTGCTAAAGAATATTGATGGCCATTTACAAGAGCTCCTACCATGACGAAGCAAGAAACCCTAACCCCATCAGCACCCTTGGAGCTAGGCAACACAACTACCAACAACCAGTATGCTAAGAAGCCTGCTAGTCCACAAGTCGACGTAAGCTCATTCGGATTGCGGAATCTATGTTCGAAACGTTCTTTCATCAAGACTTGGTCTTCTTGTAGGGTCTTATATTCTTTATAATCAATGCTTCAAAAAGAAAGAAAAGTTCCATGTCAAAAGAAAAGAAGCTAAGAGCATGCAAAACATAAAGTACAAAAGAAGGTATCGAAAGAAATATTACTTCATCCTCTGGCTAAAGTAGATCAACCAGTCATCGTAATGGATCTTTGTAATATTGTCGAACTGCGACAACTCAGCGAATAACTCCAGACAAGCCTCCAAATGGTAAGCATCTCGAGGACTTTTGAGCCAAGACAAAGACAGTTCTTCATCAGTTGGGACGTATCCTGGTAGTATTATCCTAGTACAGACAAGCTAGCCATCTTCCAGAGATCCCACAAAGTTATACTCATCTCCCCATACAGAAAGTGGAATGAATTGGTAACAGAAGACCAGTAATTCAAGAAGCTTCGAATGATTGTTAGATCATAAAAGAAATGCCCAGAGGTTGCATCGATAGCCTGATATAGGCCGACTTACTTCAGAACCCTCTCGTTACGAACCAAAATCCCTTTTGCCCATGGCTCATAACCAACTCGCTCGTTCAGATGACCTTGAATACGAAAATTACTCATTGCCCACATCATCATCTTATCCATATATTGAAACCTTTGCTGAACTGTCTCGAAATAATAGGGTGAATAAAGAGCGTGAGTATCACAAATCGGCGCAAGGAAGACCATTTCTCTTGGGAGACCTACCCGTTGTTCTCTCCCATCGTCAACCAATAAGGTAGTCAACAACTGCTCAAGAACAGATTCCACCTTCCAACCCCGAAGAGCTGAAAAGGGCCTTGAACATGGGATGGCTCGATGCTCGGGAGGGGTCGATGCCTCATAAGAGATTTCTCATGTGTAATGACTCGATCGTTGTAGGGGTTCACGATGAAGAAACCGCATGTCTCGGCGATTTGGTTTCTATCCCAGCCAATCTTCATCCGATCATTTTTCAGATCGACGAGCTGTGTCGACTACTCCTCTTGACCGACTGCCTCAGCTGGTTTCTTACCTCGATTCCGTCTCTTCTTCTTCTTCTGAACTTCTTGATTATCCTCGGGATGTTGGGCATGGAAACTAGAAGGACCTGCCTCGACGACACTCGGAGCACCAATAAGCTAACAATACCAAGAGGACCATTCTTCTTCAGTCCCTTACATCGGAGGCTCAGATGCAGTTTTATCCACATAGATACGTAGTAACATCTCATGGGGAAGCTTCTTAATACAACCGGAGAAATCCATTACTTCAGGATCGATTGTTGCGGAGAAGTGCAAACAACACTTTGCTGTAGATGAATCGACAGTATCTTCAGCCACCCTCTTCTTCCTGTGTTGCGGAGATGAGGGACCAGAGACTTGCGACTCGGAAGCTTCACCAAAAGATCTTGTCATTTCTACCATGATTTGTTGCGGCACACAAACGAGGAAACACCAGGAGAAAGCTTCATTGCATGCAACAAAGCAACACAATAAGGTACACATCATAAAACCGAAATCATATAATCCAATCATGGATTGCACACACAAACAAATATCGATCCAAAAAAAACATGGGAGTGACAAGATTCAAGCGTGCATCCGACAAATAAGCACAAACATGTCGTAAGCACTGGGCAAAGACAAGAAACAATCCCAACATCAGATGTACATAATTATTCACACACAAATAAACCGCATGCAAGTCACAAGCAATAGAACATGAAAGCCGCGAAATCAGAAGCATAACATATCATCCATTATGCATATTCCACAACAAAGTAATTGCAATCATACATATGTGCATACATGCGGTCGATGCGCACACAAAATCACAAATTGAATCCGCAACACACTCATGCATTTAGCCTAAAAAGCGACCTTGACAAGTCCAGGTGCCTTATAAACAAGTACTAAATAGAGACAAGAAATAATTTCAGCATCATATATACACAACTGTTTACACACAATAGCTTCGCATGCATTCGGAACGCTATGAGTAGCTCTGACAAGTACATTCCGAACTTGCTTGAAATAGACAGCCGTGGGCTATAATAGATCAAAACAGGCAGTATACTATGGGCCCAAGGCACTAAGTTCCAGTCATATTCGAGTTCTGAGTGATCTAGCTGCAAACGGCATTGAATTTAACTGAAAATAGATCCAGATATGCCATTTCTTCACCAAGTGCAAAGGGGAGGCCAAAATCTAAAAATTTGGCTAAGTGTCGGGCTCACATGTGCCCAAGGTGGGGTCCCAGGTGCATGTGACCTCTCACATGTGCCCAATCCATCAATTTTAAAATTGCAAGGTTCATTTTACAGAGTCTCAGGCGCATGTGATCTCCCACATGCGCCCAGCTCAGAAGAGAAAGAAATGGAGAGTTTAAATGAGGCACCAAGCGCGTGTGCATGCTCACATGCTTCCATCCCCAAACTACAGGAGGAAACTAAGTCCTAGGCAATGCTTTAGGCGCATGTCCAGAGCAACATGCGCCCAGAACATGCACCCACTCCCTACAGTCTTGCAACATGCGCTTGGAGTGGAATTCCTTCGCTGGAAAAAATAATTGGTAGGCCACATGTGAAATTGCGGTTTTACCGCCTATTGAGATACTTGGAGATATGCCTAATGTCCTAGAGGGGGGTGAATATGACTTTTTAAATTCCAATTACAATTAAAAACTAACCAAGTCAATCTTATCAAATAAGATAATCACAATAGCATTCAAGGCATTTATATGAGCAGTTTGTAAGTGTTAGAACTAGAAAAATCGTGCTCAAGGCAGTTTTTACCGTGTTTCATTGTTCTGGGGGAATTCTGAGTATAGAGACATTCATAGACAATCATAAGCAATCACCAAGTGTATACAAGAGAGATATCACAATGTGAATTTTATTCCAGAGATTCTGAGATCTTTTACATTCCAGGCTGTGTGATATTTGTCACGAGCCCTTAATTACATCAATGGTTGACCACCCTTGATTAAAAGGCAAAAGTAAATGAATGCATACATTATAGATAGATTAAAAAAAGCAAATGAGGAAATATCAATGTAAATCATGCACACCACAGAGAACACAGGGATTTTTTACGTGGAAACCCTTGCGGGAGAAAACCACGGCACAAAGCGACAAAGCTCCACTATGAATAATGTTTGTACAATAGATGGAGTATTCGAGATAAGGCCCGGATAGATCGAGCAGGTGACTAAGTCATCGGGGACTATCGTCTTTGAGTTCATGGTCGTAGAAACCTATTTATTTTCTTGTTATGGACTGAATCACATTTATTAGACACGTCGGATGTCTATGTCCCATTTTCTTTCGGATTGTTCGGGTTGAGAGACTGTCAGGATTCGACTGGTGCAACTCTAGGCCCGCGCCTGTTACTGTGAATAGGTGACAGCTGGAATACACGATCCTCGAATGTTGGTCGGCATGACCCAAGGCCCGCGCCTGTTACAGCGCACAGGTGACCTTAGGAAAGCAATCCGCAACTACCTCATCAGCTCAACCGACGGACCCGTTGTAGATGGGTAGGGCATCGACTGTCTTTTTCATAATGGCAATCCATAGCAGGATGTTTCAAGCTTAGTTAGAACTCTTTTGTTTGTGGTTTCTTGTGACAACCATAGTCCCTTTTGGTTAGTCTTGAGCCTCAATCCGGGCTGAATCCTAATTGTGCGATGAACATAATCGATACAAAGTTCCTATAATCAGTTGTCGAGTAAGGTTGGAGTCTGTCGACTTGTCTTCAGAAGTGATCTCGACCTCGCACTTTCGTTGATAGCTAATACGCAACGAGAGACAAGAAGAGAACATGCTCACACGTGAATAAATGTGTAGGGCATTGTAACGAGATAAGGGATTTTCAATGTACAATGAATGTAATTGAATGTATATTATATGAGATTGATTGTATTTGATGAATACAACAGAAGGTATGTCATATGAGAATGAATGTATATGAGAACACAATAGTATATATGCCATGTGAAGTTGAGTACATGTCGAGTTAAATGAATGCTAGATTAAGCAAAGATGAGTGCTAGATTAAGCAGAGACGAGTGCTGGATTAAGCAACTAGATTAAGCATGAATGAATGCTAGATTAAGCAAGATAGGTGTTAATGCATGAAGCAATCAATATTATCTAGTCATAACTCTATTTCTGTACAAATTTGCATTAAAACGATATTCTGGTCATTTCGCTGCCTGAAAATTCTAAGTAAAAATCTGAATTTTTTATATATCCACAGATTGACCATAAAATATCATGAATATTTCACCGGACTTTGGTGTTTTAGCATAATTAGGGTATTTCAGATTTTTTGGATGGTTTAGATTCGAAGAAAACCCCTCCAATCAAAAGGCCAACTTTTTGGGGAGTGCCAAAAAGTTGCGATTTGTACTTCGGATGGAAAATCAAAATCTCCGTTGTTGGGAATTTATTTTTCTAGTATTTTTTATTGAATCCAAATGGGGGGTACTTCCTTATTTACATAAATAACTTAAAGTAAATGGAAAATATGACATTTACTTAAATGTTTTTATGTAAATAAGGTGTGCAGTGTGTAGTGCAAGTGCAGTGCAGTGCAGAGAGATGTGCAGTGCAGTTCCGGTGTGACTAGTTCAGGCGCATGTTGGAAGAGGGCTGGCGCATGTCTATGAGAGTGAGTGCATGTAGTAGGGTGGTAGGCGCATGTGACATGAAGTGGGCGCACGTGACCAACATACAAGACGAGAGAGAGAGAGGCGATTTCTTCCGGGCGCATGTGGCTCTGCACATGTGCCTGGTGGGTGGAGGTGGGCGCATGTGGCTTCACCACTTTGGCCAACAAAGTTTGGGCGCATGTCCCCCTTGCACTTGGTGCATTTTATGATTTTTGGTAGTTGGATAGTGGAATGCATCCAAGCGCATGTGTCCCTCCATTGGGAAATGCATCCATGCGCATGTCTCCCGCCTTGGAATGATGGGTGCATGCATTCAAGCGCATGTACTCCACCTCCAAAGAGTGGGCGCATGTGAGAAACTCCCAATCTCATCCTCCCCTCCTCTCTCCTCTTCTCTCTCCTTCTCTCTCCTTCTCTCTTCTTTATGCCACTCACGAACCCCTTTATATACTTGTTGGTTTGGGAGTTGTAACGGTTCATATGTATCATCTTATGGTGTGGTCCACTTGAAACTTAGATCAGGTTAATCTTGTATACTCTGGCACGTGTGGACTACACTGATCCTGTGAACAGGTCAAATTCTCCAAATCGCTCAGATGGTGGGCTCTTGGAGGCGCTGGACCTTGGTTGATGTTGACAACCCGTATGTACCATGAATTTGCATGGTTTCGTACGTCTTTTGGAAAATCGGTTAGTGGGTCTCCTTTGTAGTTCGTGGGCCCCAAATCTGAGCGGTTCATTAGTTCAAGGTCGCCATTCTAGGAGGTGGCCTCAAGTTTCATCTAAATCCAAGTTCCAGGTGGGCCATACAAGAGGAAATAGTTCCACCGTTCAATCACCGTTGAGGACTCATGTGGAGCCATAGAAGTATCAGATCAAGCTAGCATTTATGCATATGACACATGTGGGCATTTGTGATTCTCTCAATGTTTTAGATGTTTCAAAGGGCATCATGGTGGCCCCACACGTTTCAACCAATAACCGCTTCTCAATCAGCGCTGGGGCGTATGTCTTTAAGACAGTGGCTTTTTCATGTTTACATGCTTCCACGTGATTTGGCAAAGTTTTAGGTGGGTCCCATTTATAGTCTATGGGTCTAAGATCAAAGCCGTCCATTGGCTAGGGAGTGTTATTGTAGGGGGTGGGCCCAAGTTTGAGGCAAATCAGATGTTCATGTGGGCCATACCACAGGAAATAGTGTCACCGTTGTTTTGCCGTTGAATGATATTTGGGGGCCACACAGATATTGGGTCGAGCAACCATTTAAATGTTCCATTTGTGTGAACCCCCTAGGATACTCTGGTCGGTCCAGATCTTGGAAAACAATATTGTGGTGGGCCACTAGAGAGGTTTAACCGGTGATCACTCATTTTGGGAGTTGTAATGGTGAGCGTTGATCTTCCTGTGGTGTGTCCCACCTGAGCTTCAGATATGCCTCATACTTAGTCCCAATGGTTAAAATAAGCTATCAAGATGTCTGGGAGGTTTGGATTTCCCTTATGCATCACGATGGGGGCCCCACAGCAATAAGCTCATAAAGCTGTGTTTTTCACAAATGGAAGTTTAAAGTGTGAGTTTTACGTGCTTTATGCGTGTTACCAACTTCCAACCATGGACAATTCTTCCTCCACTGTTTCTCCTGGTGTAGTCTCTCTAGGACTCAGATCTTCTTCATTTTTTGTCCCAAGGGGTAAAATGGGTTGGTGAAACAGGTGATCGACTTAGATCAAGCATATACTCCATGGTGGGGTACAGAGAACAACGTCTGGTGGGAATGTTACCATGGGCAATGTGAACGTACGTACATATTGTGATTTTATGTGTGCACATGATATGTTGGTAGTGTTCAGGCCGTGCATGCATTGCATATGTACGTGAACTTGTAGTTTGTGGCGTGTATGCATTTGTTGCGTGGATGACACGTGTGTTTCATACATGAGTCTTAGGCATGTTCCATGGTTTATATGTGTTATGCATGCATGTATGAATGGGTTACATGAGAATAGTGTTCTTGCATGGTGTGAATGTATGTATGTTTGAGATATATGCTGGGCATAGATGAGAGTTACATTTATACTCCGTGCCTTCATGGGCTTCATACATGGGTAGCACGTATGGGCTGTATGGGTTGCATTCATGGCATGCAAAATAAGGTACATGTGTGTGGCATGTGTGGTTATGCATAGTATGCATGAGTTGGTTGCATGCACGTGATGGCTTAGCTTACGATTGCATGTGCTCATGTAGGCTTTAGGTATGCATAGCCATACGCACTATTCTCTTGCATAGGTTCTATGTGTATTACATGTATGGAAGGTGTTCTATCGCTTTTATGGCTATTTTTCAGGTCTTGAACCGATCCAAACCATTCATTTTGAGCCATCGTTCACCCCTCTATCATTGGTGAAATTTTGAGCCCCAACAGTAAGCAAGGACTATCATAGGCATTTCATCAAACAGTTAGCATTCATAATTGACTAAACCATTCAACACATAGCAATCATTTAATCTCACAATGCACAGCGATTTATAGTGGTTCGGTTTCCCTACTCCACTCCCGGTTCACGATCTCAATCTATGAGACCACCGAATTTCACTATAGTCTTGGTTTTAAATCAGGTTAACCATCAACCTTGACATCCTTTGATCTAGGACCACGTTTACCATCCGCCGATGGCCCAATCCAGGGACTTGACGAGTTTGGATCTCAAACTCTCACCAATCCCAATCCAAGATGGTCACGTACCCTCCCGCCGGAGTTTCCCAATCCAGGGAATAGTGATTGAATAAATGGACTCTCAAATACTAGACATACCTAGACGATTGAGCCCCGATTCGATGCCTTTGATGAGTAGCTACAGCTCCACGTGCTTCAGCTTCTCTTTGTGCTCCTAAGATCAGTTACCGATGCAAATGATGAGGTTATGTTGATGCCGGGTAGTTGGGAGAGAGTTGGTCTAGTTCCTCTTGCCTATTCAATGCAATGGTAATGAGGGAACTACCAAACTACAAACATTCAATAGCTTTAAATGGCCTCATAAATATATTCTGAAGGTAGGTCAGCCATGAATGAAGGTCTTGAGTTCATACTTCAAACCGAGCTTTGAATACTTAGTGAAAAGCCATTAATGGCTAGGTTTGAATGATGAACTCAAGGGGAACAAGAGCAAAGAGGGTAGGAGGATGTGAGTAAAAGCTCTCTCTCTTAGCTCTTGAAGGGTGTTGAATGCATATAATGAAAGACCTCATGACATGGCTATATAGAGCCCCAAATGATGGCCCCAACGGATAAAAAACAGTCACGACCGACCTGTCAGAGAAGTATCTCAACCGGTCGAACGGACCGGTCGTCATTTGAAATCCAAGCCACATCTGGGACTGGCCGACCGGTCAAGACCGGTCGGACCCCCTTGCTGGAGGCACTCAGAAATACAGGCCGACCGGTCTTGACAGGTTGGACCCCCTTGCTGGATGATTTCCATAATACAAGCCGACCGGTCTTGACCGGTCGGCTGTGCTTGTTGGACAGAGTTAGCTTGTGAAGGCTGACCGGTCTTGACCGGTCGGCTACCTTTCTAAGTAGTGCAGCAAGGCTGCTGGAGTGTTTGAATATAGCTGGCCGACAGCTCAAGACCGATCGGCTGTCCATTTGAAAGCCTTCCAGCAGGGATCTGATGATCTTTGAATAGCCTAGCCAACCGGTCAAGACCGGTCGGCTGCCCATTTGCTTCATTACAGCAAGCTGCTGTTGTGTTGAGAAGCCTGGCCTGACCGGTCAAGACCGGTCGGCTTGTCTAGATGGTTTGCTATGACAAAGTTCTTCAACACATCAGCGGATTACTTCAAGTTTATGAAGTGATGAGGTGCATAGGGTCCAATGTATGGACATATCTTTAATACGCTTAACACCAGCCATGGACCACAAGTCTGATCAACTCGTGCAAGGGTCAAGAGGGAATGGTAAGAGATATGTGAGTCATTACGCCATTCTTTGATGTTTTGGGTTTCATATGGTCGATTTATATGCAACTTACCTGGGATCTTGTTTCAGCATGAGCTTGAGCAATGGACGAAGCATAATCTTCAAGTCTTGATCTTCAATTCTTCGACCGGGGCTCACACGACAAGACGCGACCAACCAACACGCCAATTGACAACAAAAGGTGTACTAACAATCTCCCCCTTTGTCAATTGCGTGACAAAACATCTAACCTAGACAAATCATCACTCCTTATCATGATTGACCCTTAAACAGAAAGAAATATACACCCATTTACATATCTATACAGATATACAACATAATCTTTATAAAAGGACATGTACAGACTCGATTTTCTTCAAAATCTCCCCCTCAATGCTTGCACCTACAAAGTCCTGCAAAAGATATAATCGGACCTTCTAGGTGGGATGATTCTCCCCCTTTTTGTTAGTAATTGACAAGGGTAGCCAGCAAAAAGATATGCCTAATAAAGCTGTAAGGCTAGCGCCGAAAATATGTCAATCACATAAGACAGGGAAGAGATATAGAAATGTAAGCCCTGAGGAGATTCAAAGAACAAAGCATGCCAGATATACAAGTAATCATGAAAGCATAGAGGGCTTATAGCCCAATCAACCAACCACCCCTCCAGATGTATATCTAGACACAAAATAGAACACAAAGCATGAGCTAAAATGGGCAAATATGCCCAAACCATCCAACCTCCCAAGGATATTCAATAAAAGAACAAAAAGCTCATATAAAAATATATAACTGTAGCATCCACATATATACTAAAATGGCAAGCAGCCCAATGTAAAGATGTATCAATCCGTGCAAAATATACAGACAACCCATAAAAGATAGTGCATGAAATCCAGACAATGTCGTTGGTCATACAAAAAGTAACTGTGACCAAGACATAAGACTAATAATCTATTCCATCTCCCAGATCAGGGGGTGGAACGTCCCCACGCGCCGCGCGCTCCCATCTCTCTATCCGCCTCTCTATCTGTGCCTGACGCGTGACAAGGGCCTCCTGCTGTACTAGTATGGTGGCTTGACCCTGCAAAATCTGGTCCCCAGTCTGCTCGAGCCTATCAAGCCGCTGAAATATATCCGCCCTAAGCTGGCGAAGCTCCGCAATGTATGAAGGTGGATCCACGGAAGGAGATTGCCGACGAGAAAAGGCTCTTGGCGGCGTGCTGAATCGACCTGGAGCGTCTCGAGGATCGAGAGATAGATCAGAGGAAGGAGCTAAAGTGTGTGAGGGGCCAGTGGAGACAGGTGGAGCCTCAAGCTAGGACGGCTCTGCCTGCTCCTGCTGCTTCTCTTGCAGATGACGACACTGGATAACTTCTCTGGTAAGCTCCATACGAGCAATGATGGTACGGTTGATAATGACCGGTTTGTGAATTTTATCAGTACCAACAATGCCAATATGCTCAGCCATTTTGCATATCAGATGCCCAAAAGGTAAACTGGTGGAGTTCCATCGTCGCGCAGGATGACCTGGTGAATGGTATTCATGATCCGAGTGGGAAGGCAGAGCGGATGACCTTTACCAACACGATACAGCAGCCGAAACATGGTTTCGGTGACATCCGCTTTGTTACTCATCCGCGGGTATACATTGCGGAAGAAGAGATTGTGCAAAACGCGGAAATCCCATGTCATAGAGGATGCTCTAAGCGCACCTCCCACCCATTTGGGTGTCCCAATACCACAAAGGAATTGAGCAATAACTAGATTAGGTTTGGGACCCAAGGAGGAAAAATCGAAAGTAGGCTCCTGAACAATAGGGACGCCAACAAATTCTGATATGGATTTTAAAGTGAACAGGCAATCCCGATCACCAACCTCGACATTGAAAGAGGGGGGAGAGGAAGTGACATGGACACAGGATGCATAAAATTTCCTAACAACATCAAATTGGACCGGGCCCCCCATGTGGAGTACGGGGCCCCAATTGATGGCATCCAACATGGAACGCACGTTGTAGTCAGACAAGTCACCCAAATGGACTGATTTTTCACAGACGACCTCCTTATCCTTGAAATCATCCCAATTGGTGGAATGAGATGAAACATTTTTCCCCAAAGATTTAGATTTAACAGGGGGAACAGAAGAGGAGGTAGCCCCTTTCCCTTTGGAAGCTGCTTTCTTGGACTTTAAAGGGCGAGGAGGAGGAGGCTTAGGTTTTACCTTGGGACGATCACTCCTCCTCAAAGGGAGCTCATCCTCGCTCTCTTGGGATGACATGGAAGCACCAAGAAGATCTCTAAATCACTCCAAGAGATGAAGGAAAGGGACGAACCAAAAAAGATAGAGAGTGAAGAGAAGGAATCCCTTACCAAATGAATGAAAGTGAAGTGGAGTGAAGAAGAGGAGGTTAGAACCTCGAATCTTGCAACGAATCAGCATGAAATCAGCTTGGAGAGCAAGAGGGGGAGCTGGAGCAGCAATTGGAGGTGAAAAAAATGGAAGGGGCTGACCTAAAATGAGCTCTAACTAGTTTTAAATACCCCCTATTCGGACGTCTCACGCGCGGGCAGGCTAGACTAGACACGCACGACCGGTCGTGACCAGTCGTGGGACACAAACTGGAAGTCCAGCAATTGTTTCTTCACAGGCCGACCAGTCTTGACTGGTCGGATGGCATAACTGAATGAGCCCAGACTGGTTTTTACTGAAGGCCGACCGGTCGGCTGGCAAGATTTTATCATAGCAGAGAATTTCTGCACTTTGGACAGACCATTTCTGCAATTTCTGCACTTTGGCTGGAGAAGAAAGTCTGTCCTTTGGACAGACCATTTTCTTTTAAAAAAAAACAGGTACCCTTACCAAGGATATAATACCCATGGTCATGGTGTACCAAGGTACACTTTAACACAAAATGAGGGACCCTTAAGGTCCAGATTTATCGATAAAGGGCAAGAATTTGGGACTATAATCCTGGATTTTCGTGAAAAGCAATGAAAAGAGGCAAAGATCCTCAGAAATACCTATAAAGATCAGAAAGAGAGGCTTAATCTTCAGATTTTTCCTGCAAAACATACACTTGTTAAATAAACTAGATACATCCAACACCAATGGACTTTTGGAGGTTCGCAAAGTGAACCGAGTCCAAAGGTTTCGTTAGGATGTCAGCTAGCTGATTCTCGGTAGGCACATGTTCGAGAGATATTATGTGATCTTCAACCAATTCTTGAATAAAATGGTGCCTAATGTCTATGTGCTTAGTGCGCGAGTGCTGAACTGGATTTTTCGATATATTTATGGCACTAGTATTGTCACAAAATAGAGTCATTGTGCCTTGTTTGATCCCATAATCGGTCAAGGTTTGTTTCATCCATAATAATTGGGCACAACAACTACCAGTAGCAATGTATTCTGCTTCGGCTGTGGATAAAGAGATGGAGTTTTGTTTCTTACTATGCCATGCCACAAGACAATTTCCAACATAAAAACACCCACCGCTGGTTGATTTACGATCATCCATGTTACCAGCCCAGTTGACATCTGAATACCCTGTAATATCTGTAGATGAATCAAAGGGGTACAAAAGACCGTATTCGGTGGTGCATCCAACAAACCGGATGATCCGCTTAACAGCGGTAAGGTGAGATTCTTTGGGATCAGCCTGAAACCGAGCACAAGCACCTACACTAAAAGCAATATCTGGTCTACTAGCAGTGAGATAAAGAAGACTACCAATCATGCTTCTATAAAGATGTTGATCTACACTTTTCCCTGCAAGGTCTTTTGATAATTTAACAGTGGTGCTCATAGGTGTAGTGTAGGAACGACCAGAGTCTAAGCCAAATCTCTTAACAAGGTCTTTAGCATATTTGGCTTGAGTAATGAATATACCTGATGCAAGTTGTTTTACTTGAAGCCCTAGAAACATGTTCAGTTCTCCTACCATACTCATCTCAAATTCAGATGTCATTAATTCAGCAAAGGAGATGGACATTTTCTCACAAGTGGATCCAAAAACAATGTCATCCACATAAATCTGGGCAATCAACACAGAATTCTCAGCTTCTCTAATAAATAGAGTTTTGTCAACGCTCCCCCTAACAAAATCATGGTCTATAAGAAAATGACTTAAGCGTTCATACCATGCACGGGGTGCTTGCTTGAGTCCGTAAAGCGCCTTTTTCAACCGGTACACTTTGTGAGGATACTTAGGATCAATGAATCCTTTTGGTTGTTCAACATACACTTCCTCATCAAGAATACCATTCAAGAAGGCACTCTTTACATCCATTTGAAATAGTTTGAATTTTAACGCACAAGCAACAGCCATAAGAATTCTAATAGACTCGAGTCTGGCTACAGGGAAAAATGTTTCATCAAAATCAATGCATTCAATTTGTAAATAACCCTGAGCCACTAACCGAGCCTTATTTCGTATCACATTCCCAGATTCATCGGATTTATTCTTGAAAATCCATTTGGTTCCAATAACATTTTTCCTTTCCAGCCTGTCGACCAGATACCACACTTCATTTCTAATGAATTGTTGAAGCTCTTCCTGCATTGCAAGGATCCAAAATTCATCATTTAGAGCTTCATCAGCACTTTTTGGTTCTATTTTTGATGTGAAACACAGGTGACTGTTGACTGCCTCCAACTGTCTCCTGGTTTTGACACCAATGCTAGGATCCCCGATGATTTGATTGAGGGGGTGATCCTTGATGATTTGTACATCACCAGGAGCAGTGGGGGATTTTGGAGATGAGGGTGGTTTATCAGATTTACCTATCTCGCATATGCCTCATCTTCTTCTTCATCACCTGGAGACACGGGTTTATCCAAGCTATCATCCACAGTCACATTGATTGACTCTTGAACTGATGAGGTTCGAAGGTTGTAGACACGAAAAGCTCTACTATTTAATGAGTATCCTAAGAAGATACCCTCATCAATTTTGGAGTCAAACTTTCCCAAATTTTCTCGGTCTCTCAGAATATAGCATGTACTACCAAAGACCTTAAAGTATTTAACATTCGGTGTCTTTCCACACCACAGTTCATAAGTTGTTTTGTTTAGACCTGCCCTTAAATAAACTCGATTAACAATATAGCAAGCAGTGTTAACAGCTTCGGCCCACATATTTTGAGCAAGATTTTTATTATTAAGCATAGCTGTAGCCATATCCAACAACACTCTATTTTTCCTTTCAGCAACCCCATTTTGTTGAGGTGTTTTGGGTGCTGAGAACTCATGACGAATGCCCAATTCATCGTATAATGCCTTGAAACGATGATCTTCAAATTCACCGCCGTGATCACTCCTGATTCTTGCTACCATGTATCCTTTCTCATTTTGAAGTCGCTTCACTAGTTTTTTGAATTCCTCAAAAGTGTCAGATTTTTCTCTTAGAAAGGCGACCCATTTGAATCTAAAGTAATCATCAACGACTACAAAGAAGTATCATTTTCCACCTTGGCTAAGTACCCTGGTAGGACCAACAAGGTCCATGTGTAGCATTTCAAATGGTTTTGATGTTACCAGGATAGAGGTTCTCTTGTGTGCAACCTTGATTTTTTTACCTTTTTGGCATGTGGCGCACACAGCATTTGGTCTTTTACCCATCTTAGGTAGACCTCTCACCAAATTTTTCTGACTTAGTTTAAACAGATTTCTATAATGTACATGATCGAGTCGATGGTGCCATAATTCTGTTTCATCCTGAACGGCCACTTGACACATGGTGGAGCTTGAAATGTTGTGATTTTCAATGACATAGCAGTTGTCTACTGTGCGTAGACCTTTCATGACTAATTTTCCTGTGGAGTTCAAGATCTTGCACATATCTTTGGAGAAGCTTACTGAGTGCTCTTCATCACAAATCTGTGAGATACTCAGTAAGTTATGTTTGAGGCCATCAACATACAGCACATTTTCAATTTCGGGCAAACCTGGCCCTATGATGGTTCCTTTACCAATGATTTTAGCTATGCTCCTGTTCGCTCGCCTCAAGTGTAAGGCTGCGATGTAGTAATAAAACTCGGTAAGACCAAGGTCGATCTATAGGGAAATAGAAACAATCTCCAAACTACTTCAGCAACTCAGTTTTTGGAAGAAAATCAGATTAATTGAGTAATTAACTAAGACAGTAACTTTAATAGAAAATCAGTAATTCAAAGTACTAAGGCATTCAAGGATCCACTTGTAGCAATCCCATGTCAATTCAATCAATCCAAGTAGAGAGCACAACTAGATTTGAAGTCCTATCTCTCATCTAGTTGGAAAATAAAGCATTCACACACATTCAATCCAAATCAAGTTGAACTTCCAAGTTCTAGTCCCATTCAATCAATATAGAATTCAAAACCATAGCCTGCGGAGTAACAGCCATGCCTATGGACTATGGCCTGCTCAAGGGTTACTATAATTCGAATCTAAACAAGCTTTATATGATAATCTTAGAGAATTGCAAGGAACTCATGTCCGGAGCACATGAACTCTCATAAAACATCTCAAACTACCACTTTAAGAAACTAGAACATGAAAAAAAATCAAACTTGAATTGAAATAACTTGAATTAAACTGAATCCAACATGGAATTGGCTACAAGCTTCACCTCTCAGCCTTAGCTGAGAGGTTCTAGCCGAGCATAGTCATGCTACAACTAAAAACTCTTAATGAAAGCATAAAACTAGAAAAACCGGAAATAGAAGAGCTGCAAACGCTCCACGACAGCTTCCTCTCTCCAAAACCTCGTCCCTTAGCTTCTATGATGACCTAGGAAGAGCCCCTAGGTGTCCTTTTATAGTAAGAAAGCTCCCTTGCGTCAGAAACATCCAAAATCTGCGAAAGGTTACGCAGTGCGCAGTGTTTTTCGGAGTCCCGATTTAGAAAGGACTCTGGTTACGCAGAGTCGACCGGTCTAGACCGGTCGGACTGGCCTTTTGAACCATCCAGGGAGTGCAGCCGACCGGTCAAGACCGGTCGGGCTTGTTTTAACAAGATGGACAGCGTGCATAGCCGACCGGTCAAGACCGGTCGGTCTCTCTTTCTGGCCTCCAATGTGTATGGCCGACCGGTCGGTCTGCTCTTCTATGTGATCAGCAAGTGTGGCCGACCGGTCAAGACCGGTCTGGCTCCTCTGGCCGACCGGTCAAGACCGGTCGGACCCTCTTCACTTTGTTCTTCTTTCTTTCTTTTCTCCTATTTTTTTCTTTCTTTCTCTTCTCCTTGCTTTCTTCTTTCTTCGGTCCTCTTTCGTCCTTCATCCAATAGCTCCAAATGCTTTCTTTTAATCCCTATTTGAATGAAGTCCGCTCTCATCCCTATAATCACAAAACATGTGTTAGATGGGCCTTTAAGTCATGAAAATCATGCAAACCATGTCATGAAATGGGCAATGTAGTGTATAAATTGGAGGTTCAACACACCCCCCAACCATCTTTTTGCTAGTCCCGATCAAAACATGCGTGAAACAATTTCAAACCTCCAAACCCAACTCTCCTTCAGAACCCATGATTCTATCCATTCCAAGGTGTATAAGTATAAAATTTGAAAAAATTAGGTGATAGAAGCTGAAACCTTGGACTCTCAAAACATAAAAGGCGTCTACATGAAATTCCTGCTGATTGATTGATAAATAGAAGGACTCGAACAAATTCAACCTAGTGTGCATAGTGAAAGTTCATCTCATGAGTTTCTGGGATTATCTTCTTCATAGATTAAGTAAACCATGGATTTTAAGGTGCACAGAGCAACAACAAGCCTATGACAGGAATTTGCCTTACCGTCCTTCCGACGGCTTTCACACTACGTCCCATTTCCGGCTTTGGTTACGGTTCGACCATCCCCCGGTTGGTAATAGGTAGCCCTTTTCGGAATTTCCACCATTTTTCTTTCCTTCCCGATTTCATCCTTTCTTTCCTTTTTCTTTTAAATTAGATAGGATTTTTAAAAATCCCTATCTGTCATTATTTTCCCATGGACAAGGATGGACAAAATACCCGGGCTTGGCTGCTCAACACCTTTAAATCAAAGTTTAGCTAATCCACAAATCACATAAACCTGTCAACTCATGAAAATCGTGTAATGTGAACTTGGTGTGAAGGTGTTCAAATTTTCTATCAATCACAACAATAGGGGAACTAACATATAAAACCATTATGTCAGAAGAAATTCAAGACCTACAACATCACACACTTCGTATCTCCTCCTCTTATACTCATGGCATCTCAAATGTATAGAAACAATATTTTCGAAAAGAGTTTCGAGATGGTTTCGAAAAAAAATTTGCGCATATAAAGCTCGGAATGTTGCAATATGCTAGATGAGGAATCTCATCTCACCCCCCAACCAAATCTTGCATTGTCCTCAATGTAAAAGATATTCAATTAGCATGAACATGAGAGCAATGGTAAAATATGAGAGAGTGAGAAGCAATAGTACCTGAGAGAGCGATCATGGAAGTCTCCAACCCAACAACTAAAGCCTACTAAAACAGGAAAACTAAAGAAAACCTACCTATGCTATACCTCCATCAGACTAGGAGATCAATCATCCTGATAGACAGGATCATTTAGAGTGATGGACATGTCCTCTGAATCAAATTTCTCAACAAATGGTTTAAGGCGTTGTCCATTAACTTTAAAACAGTTACCATTTGCTGCATTTTCAATCTCAACAGCCCCATGAGGAAAAATTTCTTTGATAATATATGGGCTAGTCCATCGAGATCGTAATTTTCCCGGAAAAAGGTGAAGTCGGGAATTATACAAGAGTACTTTCTGTCCTTCATGGAAAGATTAACTGAAGATGTGCTTGTCATGGAAAGCCTTCATTTTACTCTTGTAAATTCTCGAGTTCTCATATGCATCGTTCCGGATTTCATCAAGCTCATTTAATTGGAGTTTGCGAAGCGAGCTAGCCTTGTCCATGTCAAAATTTAAAGCCTGAATTGCCCAATAGGCTTTGTGTTCTATCCCCACAGGCAAGTGGCAAGCTTTCCCATAGACAAGTCTATAAGGGGACATTCCAATGGGTGTCTTGTAGGCGGTACGGTGAGCCCAAAGTGCATCATCTAATCTTAGGGACCAATCCTTGCGATCCGGTCTCACCGTCTTTTCCAAAATCTGCTTGATTTCCCTATTGGAGATTTCAGCTTGCCCACTTGTTTGTGGGTGGTATGGGGTACTCACTTTGTGCCTAATACCATATTTCTTCATTAAAGTTTCGAAAGGTCTATTGCAAAAGTGAGAACCACCATCACTAATGATGGCCCGAGGCGTCCCAAATCTAGAAAGTATGTTTTCTTTGAGGAACTTGAGAACCGTACGATGATCGTTGGTTCTACATGGGATAGCCTCTATCCATTTAGACACATAGTCTACGACAAGCAAAATATAGACATGTCCAAAAGATGAGGGGAATGGTCCCATGAAATCGATGCCCCAACAGTCAAAGACTTCAAGATGTTGAATTGGGGTGAGAGGCATCATATTTCGACGGGATAATCCTCCTAACTTCTGGCAACACTCGCATGCTTTGCAAAACTCGTGGGTGTCCTTAAATAACGTGGGCCAATAAAAACCACACTGCAGAATTTTCGCAGTTGTTTTCTTGGCTGAAAAATGACCCACACATGCTTGATCATGACAAAAGGAGATGACTGAATTATGTTCATCATCGGGGACGCATCTCCTTATAATTTGGTCTGGGCAATATTTAAACAATAGAGGTTCATCCAAGAAAAATCTGCGCACTTCCCTTAGAAATTTACGTTTGTCCTGCGCAGTCCAATGAATTGGCATCGCACCTGTGGAAAGATAATTGGTTATATCAGTGTACCATGGTGGATGCATAGCAACAAAGAGTTGCTCAACAGGGGATGAGTCCTCAATAGGTGACTCGTCAATGGAATTTGGTAGGACTAGGCGAGATAGATGATCCGCCACCACATTTTCTACCCCTTTCTTGTCTTTGATTTCCAAGTCGAATTCTTGAAGGAGTAGGATCCATCTAAGCAAACGGGGCTTAGCATCCTTCTTAGAAAGAAGGTATTTTAGCGCCGCATGATCCTTATAAACAATGACTTTGGATCCTATTAAGTATGGCCTGAATTTGTCCAAGGCAAAAATGACAGCTAGGAGCTCTTTCTCCGTAGTCGAATAATTAACTTGGGCGGGATTCAAGGTCCTACTTGCGTAGTAGATAACATGGGGCTTCTTATCCTTCTTTTGGCCTAACACTACCCCAATAGCAAAATTGCTCGCATCGCACATCAACTCAAAAGGAATGGACCAATCTGGTGGTTGCATGATAGGAGCGGTTGTCAACATGTCCTTTAGCTTTGAAAAAGCTAATTAACATTCGGCACTCCACTCAAATTGGTTCTCCTTTTGTAGAAGGTTGCATAAAGGCCTTGAGATATGACTAAAATCCTTTATAAACCTTCTATAGAAACCGGCGTGTCCAAGGAAGGACCGCACATCGCGTATGCTTTTGGGTGGTGGTAGATTGGAAATTATGTCAATTTTTGCCCGGTCTACCTCTATTCCATTGGACGAGATGATATGTCCAAGGACTATTCCTCTTTATACCATGAAATGGCACTTTTCCCAGTTTAATACAAGTTGCTTCTCCTCACACCTCATCAAGATCAACTTCAAGTGGTTGAGACCCTCATCAAATGTACTACCAAAAATAGAAAAGTCATCCATAACTACCTCAAGAAACTCACCCACCATGTCCGAGAAAATACTCAACATGCATCGTTGGAATGTGGCGGGTGCATTACATAACCCGAATGGCATCCTTCGGTAAGCGAAGGTGCCAAACGGGCATGTAAATGTGGTTTTCTCTTGGTCTTCCGGAGCTATCTCAATTTGGTTGTATCCGGAATAGCCATCTAGGAAGTAATAATAGGAATGGCCTGCCAACCTCTCCAAAATTTGATCCATAAATGGGAGAGGGAAGTGGTCTTTCCTAGTAACCGTGTTGAGCTTCCTATAATTGATGCACATACGCCAACTGGTGGTCACCCTAGTTTTTATAAGCTCGTTGTTGGCGTTTTCAATGATGGTAATACCGGATTTCTTGGGGACAACTTGGGTAGGACTCACCCATTGGCTATCTGAGATAGGGTAGATAATACCCACATCTAATAGCTTTAACACCTCGGCTTTGACAACCTCCATCATGTTAGGATTTAGCCGTCTTTGAGGTTGTCTAGTCGTTTTGGCATTTTCTTCAAAGTGTATTCGGTGAGTGCAAACCGAAGGATCTATCCCTTTGAGATCCGCTATTGTCCAACCTATGGCTTCCCTATGTTCTTTGAGTAACTCAATCAACTTGAGCTCTTGGTCTTTCTCCAGGTGGGAGGCAATGACAACTGGGAACGTTTCCTCTTGACCCAAATATACATATTTAAGCTCAGATGGCAATGGTTTGAGGTCAAGCTTCAGTGGTTTGATGTTAGACGGTGGAGGCCTTGATGTGGTTGGTGGCAATTTTTCAAAGTGGGGCGTCCTACCGGCTAGTATCAACTACCGGTCTTTCTATATTTAATGCCTGCACAATCTCACTAATGATGGGATCTTCAGAATCCATGAAATGTGCTAAGCATGTCTCCAAGCTTTCTAGTGGTTCAAGTTGTAGGAGTTCTTCTTCTTCAAAAGTTTCAAGCATGTTTACCTCGAAGAACTCTTCATCATCGACATCCCTATGTCTTTTGCCCAAGTGAAACACATTCACCTCGAGTGTCATGTTTTCAAAAGATAGTTGCATCACCCCATTCCGGCAATTGATGATTGCGTTTGATGTGGTAAGGAATGGGCGGCCTAATATTACCGGTATTAGGGTGCTAGCATCCATCACCGGTTGTGTGTCCAAGACGATAAAATCTATTGGGTAGTAGAATTTGTCAACTTGGACTAGAACATCCTCAACTATCCCCCTCGGTACACGGATAGATCTATCAGCGAGTTGCAAAGTGGTTTTGGTGGGTTTTAATTCACCAAGACCCAATTGCTCATATACCGAGTATGGGATCAAATTCACACTTGCCCCCAAATCTAACAAGGCACGCTCAATCCGGTAGTCTCCAATGATACATGAGACGGTGGGACTACCGGGATCTTTGAATTTTGGGGGGGTCTTTTGAGTGAGGATTGCACTCACTTGCTCAGTTAAGAAGGCCTTCTGCTGCACATTATATTTGCGTTTTGTTGTGCATAAGTCTTTTAGAAACTTGGCATAAGAGGGGATTTGTTTGATGGCATCAAGCAAAGGGATATTAATCTTGACTTGTCTGAAAATCTCTAGAATATCATGAGAATTTGGGAGAGATTTTGGGGCAACCAACCTTGAAGGGAATGGTGACACGGGCTTGTAAATGCGTTCCGGTTGTTGTGGGGCTAAGTTAGATCCATCTTCATCCTCAGAATTTACCGGATCATTAGGCTCATCGGCCTTCACCGGAATAGTTTTGTCAATTTGTTTACCACTTCTAAGGGTGGTGATGGATTTAGCTTGCTCCATGTTTTGGTTGGGAGGATTAGGGATGCTTACTTCATGTACTTGCTTTGGATTAGGCTGAGGTTGGGCCGGAAAGGTCCCTTCCCTAGCATTTAAGCGTCCCTTAATCTCATCAACCGAGGCTTTAAGCTCTTGGAACATTTGCTGATTCGATTGATTGATTTGCATTTGCCCTTGCATAAACACCTTCAAAGTATCCTCCATTGAGAATTGAGGTGGGGCCATATTTTGCATGGGTGGCCCTCTTTGAGAATTGGTAGGATTGCCCGTAGGAGCATTCTTCCAACTAAAATTTGGGTGGTTCTTCCAACTCTCATTGTACGTATTACCTACCGGTCCATTGAAAGGCCGTTGATAACCATATGTGGCATTGGCGTGTTCATGTAATACCTCTTGGAATGCAGGAATTGTGGGACAATCTTGCGTAGCTTGTAAATCGGTGAGGCAAATCCCACATATGGTTTCAACAGCTTCATTGGACTTGGGAACTCCACTTTTACTAAGTTCCATGGCTTCAACCTTCCTTGTGAGGTTGGCTATCCTTACATTCACATCGTCTTCCTCCTTAAGGACATAGATCCCTCCTTTCTCTTGAGTGGGCTTGGAGTTATTGGGTTTATCCGATGTATCCCAAGATTGGGCATTTTCAGCCAACATATCCAAGTAACTCCAAGCCTCATCTGAATTTTTACTCATAAACTCGCCATTGCACATCATCTCCACAAATTGGCGCATATTGGAACTTAATTCATCATTGAAAATGTTTATAATTCGCCAACTCTCATAGCCATGATGTGGGCAAGCAAGCAAGAGATCTTTAAATCTTTCCCAACATTGAAAGAAAGATTCACCTTCTTTGGCCGAGAAATTCATTATGGCCCTTCGAAGGGTGTTCGTTTTTTTAGCCGGGAAGAACTTTTTCAAGAATTCCCGGTTCATCTCAACCCATGACCCAATTGAATGTGGTCTGAGAGAGTGAAGCCAATCCTTGGCTCTTTCTTTCAAAGTGAAAGGAAAAAGTTTAAGTCTGAGAGTATCCTCGGAAACATTGGTGTAATGCAAGGTGGCCAACACTTCTTCGAATTCTTTCAAGTGTAAGTATGGGAGGTCAGAATCTAGCCCATGGAACTTTGGTAAGAGTTGAATTACACCCGGTTTTATGTCAAATTTTCCACCGTTTGCTGGTAGAACCACGCAAGAGGGTGTAATTGTTCGGGCAGGTTGTAGGTAGTCCCGTAGTGATCTCATTGGAGGAACATTATGTACCTCATTCTCTCCTACCCCTTCCTGATTTGCGTTTGTAGTTGGAGTAGGTGGGGAGGATTCCTTAAAGGTGTTTGTTCCATACTCCCCAAACTTTCACAATACTCTTGATAATTTCGGACTCGTCTATGAACTGACAATGGTCCCACTAAATCACCTTCAGATTGGAGACGATTTGAGTGATTACGTTCCCAACGGGACATAAACCACTCAACCAAAAACTAAAACTAATCCTAAATACTAGAAAACTGAAATCTGAAAGGAAAACTAAGTTAGAAAGGTATCACCTGATGCGCTTGAACTAGAGAAGAATTCCTACAAAACAGAAAAATTTGTTAGTTCTAAGAAAATTAGAAAAACCTATCTACTTCTACTTCTACAGCCACTGAACTATTTGAAAACCGTTATCTAAATCCCCGGCAACGGCGCCAAAAACTTGTTCGCTCTCCTCAAGTGTAAGGCTGCGATGTAGTAATAAAACTCGGTAAGACCGAGGTCGATCCACAGGGAAATAGAAACAATCTCCAAACTACTCCAGCAACTCAATTTTTGGAAGAAAATCAGATTAATTGGGTAATTAACTAAGACAGTAACTTTAATAGAAAATTAGTAATTCAAAGTACTAAGGCATTCAAGGATCCACTTGTAGCAATCCCATGTCAATTCAATCAATCTAAGTAGAGAACACAACTAGATTTGAAGTCCCATCTCTCATCTAGTTGGAAAATAAAGCATTCACACACATTCAATCCAAATCAAGTTGAACTTCCAAGTTCTAGTCCCATTCAATCAATATAGAATTCAAAACCATAGCCTGCGGAGTAACAACCATGCCTATGGACTATGGCCTGCTCAAGGGTTACTATAATTCGAATCTAAACAAGCTTTATATGATAATCTCAGAGAATTGCAAGGAACTCATGTCCGGAGCACATGAACTCTCATAAAACATCTCAAACTACCACTTTAAGAAACTAGAACATGAAAAAAAAAATCAAACTTGAATTGAAATAACTTGAATTAAACTGAATCCAACATGGAATTGGCTACAAGCTTCACCTCTCAGCCTTAGCTGAGAGGTTCTAGCCGAGCATAGTCATGCTACAACTAAAAACTCTTAATAAAAGCACAAAACTAGAAAAACCGGAAATAGAAGAGTTGCAGACGCTCCACGACAGCTTCCTCTCTCCAAAACCATGTCCCTTAGCTTCTATGATGACCTAGGAAGAGCCCCTAGGTGTCCTTTTATAGTAAGAAAGCTCTCTTGCGTCGGAAACATCCAAAATCTGCGAAAGGTTACGCAGTGCGCAGTGTTTTTCGGAGTCCCGATTTAGAAAGGACTCTGGTTACGCAGAGCCGACCGGTCTAGACCGGTCGAACTGGCCTTTTCAACCATCCAGGGAGTGAAGCCGACCGGTCAAGACCGGTCGGGCTTGTTTTAACAAGATGGACAGCGTGCATAGCCGACCGGTCAAGACCGGTCGGTCTCTCTTTCTGGCCTCCAATGTGTATGGCCGACCGGTCGGTCTGCTCTTCTATGTGATCAGCAAGTGTGGCGGACCGGTCAAGACCGGTCGGACCCTCTTCACTTTGTTCTTCTTTCTTTCTTTTCTCCTCTTTTTTCTTTCTTTCTCTTCTCCTTGCTTTCTTCTTTCTTCGGTCCTCTTTCGTCCTTCATCCAATAGCTCCAAATGCTTTCTTTTAATCCCTATTTGAATGAAGTCCGCTCTCATCCCCTATAATCACAAAACATGTGTTAGATGGGCCTTTAAATCATGAAAATCATGCAAACCATGTCATGAAATGGGCAATGCAGTGTATAAATTGGAGGTTCAACAGCTCCCATCACCAAATGTGACAGACCCACCATCAAATTCGTCATATGCACAAAATTGAGATCTATCACCTGTCATGTGTCTAGAGCAACCACTATCCAAGAACCATCTAGGGGTATTCCCAGCTTTTAAGGCAGTATGAATGACCAGGCACTTGTTCTTTACAACCCATTTAGTTGTTGTCCTTTTATGAGAGGTGTTCTTGTGGTGAGATTCTCTAGTTTTCTTGGGAGAATCTGATTTTTCTTTTTCACGCAAGAGAAGAGCAGTTTTTAAATTCAGCATTTTAACTTACTCCAATAGTTCATCCATCCTCTTGTCCTTCCTAGGAAGAGCAGGATAATTCTTTCGAATGTTTCCCCTTTTTGGTGAAGAATGCATGGGAGGATTCCAATTAGCTTGGACATTTTCCCGGTCGGTACAAATTTACCTTTCAAGTTTCTGACCCGATTTTTGAATACCAAGCACTCAAATTTTAAGTGGCCAATGTCTCCACAAGCATGGCAGACAGGAGATGGTCTAGTTTTACTCCCTGATGCACCATGATCTTTTCTTACAATTGGATGGACTGAGGTAGTTTTTGAAGTGTGACTGTCATAGCCCAAACCTCTTTTGTCCCTTGGTGATCTTACAACACCTAGGAGTTTTTCAAGGTTTTCTTCTCCTTGGGCGAACCGTCTTCTAGAGTCAACGACTTGACACTTAAGACGATCAATTTCAGCGTTCGCCTCTTTGAGTTTTTTCTCAAGTCTAGCATGCTTGTCTAGATTCACCACTTATGAGCTTTTTATTTTCTTGTTCAAGCTCATCATTCTTCCTTTTCAGCTCTTCTAGATCTTGACCCATCTTTTGATTCTCTATTTTCAATCCATCAAGATTTTTCATCAGTTTGTCATTTTCAACCTTCATTTGGCCTAACTTTTTGATGGTATTTACATTTTCAATGTATAGTTGGTTATATACCTCCTGAAGGCCTTCCTCCTCATTCTCATCATCACTCAAGGAATCATTTTCAGTGTTAGAGGATTCATGATCATCAATGTCTCCGGTGATTTTTGCAATGGGCTCAATTTGAGGCACAATATCAGTAATGGAGGCCATTAAAATTCTGATTGAACCTTGCTCCTCCTCACTTTGGTATAGGACTAATTTTGATTCAGATTCTTTAGTCTCATCCCATGTAGTCGCCATTGCCTTTTTCTTGGCTTTATTATTGGTGCACTCGGATGCAATGTGACCAAATCCTCTACACTTGTAGCATTAAGGATCTTTTGACTTAACAAATTTTCCTTTGTTGTTCTTAAAATCAAAAGGTTTACCCTTCTGGTAGGGTTTTCTTCTAGAAGTATTTCCCTTAGTTTTGAAGAATTTTTTGAATACCAAGCACTCAAATTTTAAGTGGCCAATGTCTCCACAAGCATGGCAGACAGGAGATGGTCTAGTTTTACTCCCTGATGCACCATGATCTTTTCTTACAATTGGATGGACTGAGGTAGTTTTTGAAGTGTGACTGTCATAGCCCGAACCTCTTTTGTCCCTTGGTGATCTTACAACACCTAGGAGTTTTTCAAGGTTTTCTTCTCCTTGGGCGAACCGTCTTCTAGAGTCAACGACTTGACACTTAAGACGATCAATTTCAGCGTTCGCCTCTTTGAGTTTTTTCTCAAGTCTAGCATGCTTGTCTAGATTCACCACTTATGAGCTTTTTATTTTCTTGTTCAAGCTCATCATTCTTCCTTTTCAGCTCTTCTAGATCTTGACCCATCTTTTGATTCTCTATTTTCAATCCATCAAGATTTTTCATCAGTTTGTCATTTTCAACCTTCATTTGGCCTAACTTTTTGATGGTATTTACATTTTCAATGTATAGTTGGTTATATACCTCCTGAAGGCCTTCCTCCTCATTCTCATCATCACTCAAGGAATCATTTTCAGTGTTAGAGGATTCATGATCATCAATGTCTCCGGTGATTTTTGCAATGGGCTCAATTTGAGGCACAATATCAGTAATGGAGGCCATTAAAATTCTGATTGAACCTTGCTCCTCCTCACTTTGGTATAGGACTAATTCTGATTCAGATTCTTTAGTCTCATCCCATGTAGTCGCCATTGCCTTTTTCTTGGCTTTATTATTGGTGCACTCGGATGCAATGTGACCAAATCCTCTACACTTGTAGCATTAAGGATCTTTTGACTTAACAAATTTTCCTTTGTTGTTCTTAAAATCAAAAGGTTTACCCTTCTGGTAGGGTTTTCTTCTAGAAGTATTTCCCTTAGTTTTGAAGAATTTTTGAAATTTCTTGGCCATAAGTGCCATTTCTTCTAAGTCTAGATCTTCCTTACTTCCACATTCAGATTCTTGTTTCTTATGAGAAGATTTCAGGGCTGTACTTTTGGATTTGGAGGGAGTTTTGAAACCTAACTCATAGGTTTGAAGGGACCCTAGTAATTCTTCAACTTTCATGGTATTTAGGTCCCTACATTCTTCGATGGTAGTAACTTTGGAAGAGAACCGTTTCGGTAGGGATCTCAGAATTTTGCTACATAGTCTATGCTCAGGAACAGGATCCCCCAAGCCCCACATTTCATTTGTAATCTTGTTCAGCTTGGTATAGAAATCAGTAAATGTTTCGTGCTCCTCCATAGTGATGTTTTCAAATTGTGTGGAGAGACGCTGAAGTTTAGAATTTTTAACAATGCTCGTTCCTTCATGAGTAACTTCAAGAATGTCCCATGCCTGCTTACTAGTTGTGCAATTTTGAATCCGGCCAAATTCATCTTTAGACACTGAACAAAAGATGGCATTCAGCCCTTTGGCATTATGAACCCGTTGAGCTTTATCATAATCGGTCCACATCGCCTTATCTTTTGGCTTGAGGACATCCGGTTCACCTTCCTTACATATAGTGTCCATTGGGGGTTTATATCCAGTATCAATCATATCCCAAACGTCTGAATCAATAGATTCCAAAAAGATGCGCATTCGGGCTTTCTAATATGGGTAGTTTGACCCATCAAAGAAGGGAGGCTTAGTAACGGATGAAGAGTCCTCTCTAGACATATTTTCAAGCTCTCTTAGGATCTCACTCCGGGTTTTTAAACCTGAACGGAGGAACCCGCTCTGATACCAAATGAAATTGCGGTTTTACTGCCTATAGAGATACTTGGAGATATGCCTAATGTCCTAGAGGGGGGGTGAATAGGACTTTTTAAATTCCAATTACAATTAAAAACTAACCAAGTCAATCTTATCAAATAAGATAATCACAATAGCATTCAAGCATTTATATGAGCAGTTTGTAAGCAAGGACTATCATAGGCATTTCATCAAACAGTTAGCATTCATGATTGACTAAACCATTCAACACATAGCAATCATTCAATCTCACAATGCACAGCGATTTATAGTGGTTCGGTTTCCCTACTCCACTCCCGGTTCACGATCTCAACCTATGAGACCACCGGATTTCACTATAGTCTTGGTTTTAAATCAGGTTAACCATCAACCTTGACATCCTTTGATCTAGGACCGCGTTTACCATCCGTCGATGGCCCAATCCAGGGACTTGACGAGTTTGGATCTCAAACTCTCACCAATGCTAATCCAAGGATGGTCACGTACCCTCCCGCCGGAGTTTTCCAATCCAGGGAATAGTGATTGAATAAATGGACTCTCAAATACTAGACATACCTAGACGATTGAGCCCCGATTCGATGCCTTTGATGAGTAGCTTCAGCTCCACGTGCTTCAACTTCTCTTTGTGCTCCCAAGATCAGCTACCGATGCAAATGATGAGGTTATGTTGATGCCGGGTAGTTGGGAGAGAGTTGGTCTAGTTCCTCTTGCCTATTCAATGCAATTGTAATGAGGGAACTACCAAACTACAAACATTCAATGGCTATAAATGGCCTCATAAATATATTCTGAAGGTAGGTCAGCCATGAATGAAAGTCTTGAGTTCATACTTCAAACCGAGCATTGAATACTCAGTGAAAAACCATTAATGGCTAGGTTTGAATGATGAACTGAAGGGGAACAAGAGCAAAGAGGGTAGGAGGATGTGAGTAAAAGCTCTCTCTCTTAGCTCTTGAAGGGTGTTGAATGCATACAATGAAAGACCTCAAGACATGGCTATATAGAGCCCCAAATGATGGCCCCAACGGATAAAAAACGGTCACGACCGACCTGTCAGAGAAGTATCTCAACCGGTCGGACGGACCGGTCGTCATTTGAAATCCAGGCCACATCTGGGACTGGCCGACCGGTCAAGACCAGTCGGACCCCCTTGTTGTAGAAGATCAAAGTATAGGCCGACCAGTTAAGACTGGTCGGACCCCCTTGCTTGAGGCACTCAGAAATACAAGCCGACCGGTCTTGACCGGTCGGACCCCCTTGCTGGATGATTTCCATAATACAGGCCGACCGGTCTTGATCGGTCGGCTACCTTTCTAAGTAGTGCAGCAAGGCTGCTGGAGTGTTTGAATATAGCTGGCCGACCGCTCAAGACCGGTCGGCTGTCCATTTGAAAGCCTTCTAGCAGGGATCTGATGATCTTTAAATAGCCTGGCCGACCGGTCAAGACCGGTCGGCTGCCCATTTGCTTCATTACAGCAAGCTGCTGTTGTGTTGAGAAGCCTGGCCTGACCGGTCAAGACCGGTCGGCTTGTCTAGATGGTTTGCTGTGACAAAGTTCTTCAACACATCAGCGGATTACTTCAAGTTTATGAAGTGATGAGGTGCATAGGGTCCAATGTATGGACATATCTTTAATACGCTTCGCACCAGCCATGGACCACAAGTCTGATCAACTCGTGCAAGGGTCAAGAGGGAATGGTAAGAGATATTGTGAGTCATTACGCCATTCTTTGATGTTTTGGGTTTCCTATGGTCGATCTATATGCAACTTACGCCACTTTTGAGTTTCTCTCTTGCTGGAACCTGAAATTTGGCTAAGTTGTGGGAAGTGTAAAAATTCCAAGAGGGACATGTGCCCAAAACACATCCGCACACAACATATATTCGAAAGAAGACAATTCAGAAAACTTCCCGAAAACTGCCCGGAAAATCCACCGGAAAAGCACATGCGTGCGGCCTAAAATCACATGCTCCTGGACCCTTGCGCTCAACACTTCCGCTCAGCACATGCGCCAGGAAATGTTCCAGAAACACATGTGCCGGGAATTACCCATCGGATCGGACCCAAACCCGATTGCACTGCTATAAATAGCAGGTCCGCCTGATGACATGCATGGACATCACCCCATTCCTAACCTCAGAGCGATGCAAGATGACATGCGCCCACTCCATTATCCCTCACCGGATGCCCTCGTTGGAATGGTTTCCCTCACCGAAAAGGGATTTCCCCGTCGGAACCCAAAATTACACTTTCGTTGGATAGGTTTCCCTCGCCGGATGCCTTCGCCGGAAAGGGTTTTCCCTCACCGGAATCCCTCACCAAAAAAGGATTTCCTCTGTTGGAACCAAAATTGCACTTTCTTCGGATAGCTTCCCTCGCCGGAAAGGGATATCCTTCATCGGAACCAAGTACAAAGTGAGAAATCCTGAAATTTTCTAAGTAGTGGAACTTCACCACTTTGCAGAGGGACATGCGCCCACCTGTTTGGCCTAAAAACATAAAATTTTGGCCAAGTACCAAGCCACATGCGCCCACCAGTTAAGACTGGGCGCTTGTGCAAAATGAGATGCGCCCGGGACATTTTTTTTCCCACTCTCTCTTTCACTAAGTTGGGCACATGCGTCCGGGAGGAGGGCACATGCACCCACCTCCTAGGGACATGCGCCCACCAGCCCATTGCCAAACCAACATGCACCCACATACCCCCCTCCATGCGCCTGGATGCTGGTTGGAACGGTAGGCCTTCCATCATGCGGCCCGCCTTCGATCGGGATCGGTTTTCGATCAAATCGCCTCTCTTAGATGCACATCGACAAGATCTTTCCATCCCCCATATTAGATTCTCTAACGGTCACTGATAAAGGACCCAAATCAGTGTTTTAATAATAAAAAAGGCCAACACTTAGCCAATTTCGCAACTCCTGAAATCCTTCCGAAGGAGCCTGGAACGATGTTCGCTTCCCCAAGTGTAGGGTTGCGATGTAGTAATAATCTCGGTAAGACCGAGGTCGATCCACAAGGAAGGAAGTAAACAATTCAAATTATCCTAATAACTAGAATCTTAAGAGGTTTGTGAAATTGGTTTTGAACATAAAATAGAAATTTGATAATGAAAAGATAACTAGAGCATCAAGGATCCACTTATAGCTTTCCTTAGATGCATAATTCGCTATGGTTTCTCACTTTCTCAACTAGAATCGATATTAAGATCTATCTAGCCGGATGATAGAGCTGTTAAACCAAACAATCTGTCATATGTAGGTTCAATGCATAGGATTCACTCAATATAGGCTGAGCCGAGCATGCTCAATTGCATAGGTCATTCCCCATTTCAAAAGGTTCAGTTCACAATCATAACCATCCTCAAGTCCTGTCACAAGACAAGGCTAGATCATGATTTGAACTTGATTCAAATCACATGCACAATCCATACATATTACAGAAATTCAGAAAAGTAGAACTTTGGTAGGAAGTCCCCACAAGAAGATCATAGTACTAGAGCGCACTCCAATTCCTCGGACCATACAGGTCTAGACTGATGCAAACCAATTAAGAATTTAAGTAATTCTCCGAAACATCCATGAGTCATCATAAGACTAAGAAAAACTACTTAAAGCTTATATAAACTTCAAACCCATAGTTCATAATCATGAATTCCAACTTAAAACCAATAGAACGAATTAAACAATCTAAGAAAACTATAAGGTTCACCTCTTAGCTCTAGCTAAGAGATTTGCTAATGAAAAACATATTAAAAATAAAACTAGAACTAAGAAAAGGAAGAAAAACTAGCTGGAGGAGGCTAGGAAGCCTCCTATGACTTGAACTCCTTGCTCCCCACGTCCTTGGTTGCCCTGGAATAGAAGAGAGCACCTCCTTTTATAGTGCAGCAATAGTACAGCGACATAGCAGAATTTGTTTCGCTTCATACGGCTTGACCAATGGTCGGATTGCCTTCAAAATTGATTTATAGCTTCCTTGTAATGTGATCTTACTCATAGATGATTTAGATTTCCAAGATTGTCCTCTGAATGGGCCCACCAATCATATCACCGACCGCCTCTTAAAATCGCGCACTTCGGATACCTTCAGAACCAGTCATCTTGCTTTCAACGGTCCGGAGTGTACAGATGTCGGATTGATCCCAAATTTTGAACATTGGTAGAAAACTTCCTCCTCTACATGATAGAAGGATTAAATTGTCCAAAACAATCCCAGAATGTGGTCCGAAAATTAGAACACTTAGGGCTTTTATAAACTCTGCACAGTTGGATCTTTCTGGATGGTCCATCTTTCTTCTACCGGTATGATCAAACCACACATCCTTTTGATCTGAAAATTTGTGGTTATTCATATATGGATGTGGTCTAAAAGATGGTCAAAGTAGATTCTTTATATCATCAATGATGGGCCACCTGGAGCGGCCCAGAGTGGAACAACGAAATCTGGAACTTTCTGGACAGTTCGTATTGTTTTTGCCACCACGATCAATCCGTAGCTCCGATCGACACGAAACCACTTGGGTTAGTTCGGCGTAGAGCTCCTCTTCGACATGGATGTGTTGGATTTCCAAATATCATTAATATGGACCCAGAAAACTGGTCCTGAAAATTCAGAAACGGGAATGGCCTGCTGTCTGGAATCTGGAACCTGGAATTTGCATGGCCGACCAGTCAAGACTGGTCTAGCCTGTCTGGATGGCAGTCCAGCAACATGTGAAGACTTTCTACCCATGGCCAACCGGTCATGACCGGTCGTGGGTCTCCTGGCTGACCGGTCTTGACCGGTCTAGCCCAATTTTCTGCATTGTTTTCTTCTTTCTTTCTTCTCTCTTCTCTCTCCTTGCTTTCTTCTTTCTTTGGCCCACCTTGGGTCTTCATCCAAGGTTCCTAAATGTGCCCTTTTGGTCATCAATTGAGCAAAGCAACTCTCATTCCTACAACCACAAAACTATGCATTAGATTAGCCTTTAAATCATGAAAACCCTGCATAGTGAGTGATGAATTGGGGTTAGAATATGCACAATTAAGAGCTCAACAAACGACTGAAATCGAGGAGAATCGGATGGAATTGGACCAAGACTGAGAGATAAGCTTCTCTTCTTTATGATATGATACACCATAATCATGCACTGCCACGAGGTTATCTGATCTCAGGACCCTCGAATACTCTAATTAAGTGGTTAGCAGGTCCACTACTTAGTCATTTTCAGCCCTGGGAAATGCCCTATCGGCTCGAAAATTGACTTACACCAAGCAAATCGAAATGCGATCGCATTGCGATTCTCGTGGACATGATCCAACCCTGTTCAAAGATGATTAATGACGGTATTCACTGAATGCCCCGATCAACCACAAATAGGTCCATTACTTAGTCATTTTCAACCCTGGGAAGTGCCCTGATGGCCCAAAAATCGATTAATGCCAAACGAAATCAATCGCGATCTCGAAGACGCTGAGGCAAAGCTAATGTACTTAGGCTATCAAACAGCCGAGTTAAATAACTATGGGGCACCAATCCCCATTATTCATAAAAAATTGGTGTGTATGGGTATCCATCGGACCCGATACCTAGCCATTTGCAGGCATCGAAAATAGTCGATCGAGTCCATTGAATCTGAATCCTTAAAGGATCTCGGCTCAGTATAGCCTATTCGATCTCAAATTGATAATCAGGAAGTACTCAGAAGAAGGAATGTTCTCGAAGACGAGTCGCCCGACTCCAAGGAGAAACACATTAACTTTACTGTACAAAGCTCCATTCATCCCGGATAAAGGTCCGAGGCTAAATCTAAGGGATTATGGTCACCACAAGAAATCACAAACAAAAGAGTTCTAACAAAGCTTGAAACATCCTGTTATGGATTGCCACTATGAAAAAGACAATCGATGCCCTACCCATCGACAATGAGTCCATCGGTTGAGCTGATAAGGCAGTTGTGGAGTGCTTTCCTAAGGTCACCCATCATAAAAATACGGGCGCGTGCCTTGGGTCATGCCGACCAACATTTCGATGCTCGTGTATTTCAGAAGCCAATGGCCTAGAGTTGCACCACTCGATTAAAAACCTCTCTCAGGAAGTTACGGAGTGCCTTCCTAAGTCACTCATTATATACGGGCGTGGGCCTTGGGTCGTGCCGACCAACATTCGATGCTCGTGTATTCCAGAGGCCAATTGCCCAGAATTCACTACTCGATAAAATCTTGATAGTCCCTCAACCTGGACAATCCGAAAGAAAATGGGACATAAACATCCAACTTGTCTAGAAACATAGATCAGTCCATAACAAGAAAACAAATAGGTCTATACGACCATGAACTCAAGACCATAATCCCCGACGATTTAAATTACTTACTCGATCTATCCGGGCTTTCTCTCTAATATTCCATCTATTGTATTATTACATTCATAGTGGAATCTTGTCGCTTTGTGCCGTAGTTTTCTCCCGCAAGGGTTTTCCATGTAAAAATCTTTATGTTGCTTGTGATATGTTTCATTTACATTCATGCTCTCTTAATGCTTTATTTAACTTATCTATGATGCATACGTTCATTTACTTTTACCTTTTAATCAAGGGTGATTATCCATTGATGTAATTAAGGGTTCGTGACCAGTTCATAGCCTGGAATGTAAAAGATCTCAGAATCTCTAGAATAAAATTCGCCTTTCGATATCTCTTCTCATATGTACTTTGTGGTTGCTTATGATTGTCTATTATTGAACCTCCAATTTATACATTGCCGACCCATTACATCACATTATATGCATGGATTTCATGTGTAAAAAGCCCATCTAATGCTTGTTTTGTGATTGTAGGAATGAGAGTGACTTCACCCAATTGGAGACCAAGAAGAGACATTTAGGAGCCTTGGATGAAGACCCAAGGTGGGCCAAAGAAAGAAGAAAGCAAAGAGAGAGGAAGGAGAGAAGAAAAGAAAGAAGAAACAGTGCAGAAACTGGGTCCAACCGGTCAAGACCGGTCGGCCAAGAAGGCCCGACCGGTCAAGACCGGTCTAGACCGGTCGGCTGCACTCCCTGGACACCTACTAGACAGGTCTAGACCGGTCAAGACCGGTCGGCCAGCCTGTCCGACCGGTCAAGACCGATCGGCCATGTAATTTTACACTTCCAGATTTCAGGCAGCAAGCTATTTCCGTTTTTAGATTTTTGGAACATTTTTTTGAAGCCATCTTGATGATATTTGGAAATCCAACACATCCATGTCGAAGAGGAGCTCGACGCCAAAATAACCCAAGTGGTTTCGTGTCGATCGGAGCTACGGATTGACCGTGGTGGCCAAAACAATACGAACTGTCCAGAAAGTTCCAGATTTCACTGTTCCACTCTGGGCCGGTCCAGGTGACCCATCATTGATGATATGAAGAATCTACTTTGACCATATTTTAGATCACATCCATATATGAATAACCACAAAAGTTTCAGATCAAAAGGATGTGTGGTTTGATCGTACCGGTTGAAGAAAGATGGACCATGCAGAAAGATCCAACTGCGCAGAGTTTATAAAAGGGCTGAGTGTTCTAATTTTTGCACCTAATTCTGGAATTATTTTGGACAATCTAATCCGTCTATCATGTATAGGAGGAAGTTTTCTACCAATATTCAAAATTTGAAATCAATCCGACCTCTGTACACTCTGGGGCGTTGAAAGCAAGATGACTGGTTCTGAAGGCACTCGAATTGCGCGATTTTGAGAGGCGGTCGCTGATCTGATTGGTGGGTCCATTCAGAGGATAATCTTGGAAATCTAAATCATCTATGAGGAAGATCACATTACAAGGAATTAACAAATCAAATTTGAAGGCAATCCGACCATTGGTTAAGCCATACCAAGCGAAATAAATTCTGCTATGTTGTTGTACTATTGCTGCACTATAAAAGGAGGTGCTCTATTCTATTCCAAATAAACCAAGGACGTGGGAAGCAAGGAGTTCAAGTCATAGGAGGCTTCCTAGCCTCCTCCAGCTAGTTTTTCTTCCTTTTCTTAGTTCTAGTTCTAGTTTTAATATGCTTTTCCTTAGCTAACCTCTTAGCTAGAGCTAGAGGTGAAATTTGTAGTTGGTTTCAATGTTTTAATTCTTTTATTTCAAGTACCATTTTCTTAATTTTGGATTTTGAACTTCTAGTTTGAATAAAGTTTGGATTTTTAGAAGTTTTGTAAGAGTTTGTGTGCTCCAGACATGAGTTCCTTGCAATTCTCTGAGATTACCATGATTGGGTTGTTTGAATTCGAATTGTAGTAACCCTTGAGCATGCCATAGTCCATAGCCATGGCTGTTACTCCGAAGGCTACAAGTTTAAGTTCTATGTGCTTCATTAGAACTAGAAATCTGATTTCCAGATTTAAGTGGGACTATTTGTGCTTCAATGTTATATCTTCCAATTAGATGAGAGATAGGACTTTGATTCTAATTGTGTTGTACTTGGATGAATGAATTGGCATTAGACTACTACAAGTGGATCCTTGATGCTCTAGTTCTTCTTATTTTCAGATTTTTCTATTTGATGTGAAAAACTACTTTCTTAAACTTCTTAGATTCTAGTTATTAGAGTACTTGGAATTGTTTACCTCTTTCCCTGTGGATCGACCTCGGTCTTACCGAGATTTATTACTACATCGCAGCCTTACACTTGAGGCGAGCGAACATCTATGAATGTCTCTTTACTCTGAATTCCCCAAAATAACGAAACAGAGGAAAAACTGCCGATGAGCATTTTTCTACTTTTAACATAGATTTACCATCTTTTGTTTATCATTGTGCCCTTGTTGGATGCGTTGTAGGATTTGTTTGAGTGGAATCCTGTTTGTGTCTTGTTAGCTTTTTTTTAGGAACTCTTTTGTTTGGATTATATATGACTTTAAGATTGTAAGGTCTACTTGTTAGATCAAGGTTGGCCACTAGTTGTAAATGTTTCTTAAATAGGTTGTTTATGAATTGAACTAATAAATGGTGTATGATCATACATTCATAGAACATGAGTGTTATCGGATGGCTAGATGTTGTGGTAGCACGTACTCATTTTACTTTCATTGGCTCCTAGTCCATCATTCGAACGACCCTTGGATGTGCTTGTTGTTGTGAGCACGTACATTGTTTACTTTCGCTGGAAGCTAACCACTTTTATTTGTGATCTAGATATTGTGGTAGCACATACTCTTATTACTTTAGCTAGTTCCTAGCCACCATTGTTTGTGGGCGGTTATTCATTGATAAGTCACACACCTAGATATTTTTTGCTGGTGGACTTGTTTGTACACCTTGTTTGTCAATCACATGAGTCTGTGTGTTTAGAGTTGGTCGACCCCTTGGAAGCTGAACACCGAAGACACAGGAGGACAATAAGCATCAATGAGTGAAGAAACATGTAAACATGAGGTACCTTGGTGAATCCTAACCTTAGACCCCTTTAGGTAAAAAACAACCAACCTCTAGATGATCCATTCTTAATAGAAAACCTTTGTTTAATCATCCAAAGCCTTAGAATTTAATTTGAATTTTTTAAAAAAGTTTTCAGAAGCCATGTCAGTGTCACCGAAATGGGTTAAAACAAAACAACAAGATAGTCTTAAAACTGCGATAATTCGGTTGTAGCCGGATGCACCTTAGGCTGACTTCGGTTTGACTGAATTAAAAATTCAGTCCCACCTAAGTTCTATTTTACAGTTCCATTTTACAGTTTTCAGAAATTATCTTGCCCTGACTGTTTTTTGTTGAACTGACCATGTACTGACGGCTTCAGTAGCTATCTTGCTACTGAAGTGATGTCATCAAGTTCCGTAAGCCCCACCATAGTGTATGTTTTGTATCCACGCTGTCCATCCATTTGGAGAGCATTTTAAGGCATGAGACAGAACGAGGCAGATCCATAGCTCAAGTGAATCCCATTAAAGAAAACAGTGGTAATTGAACGCCTACAGGTTAAAATCGTCTTGAGAGCCACGGAAGTTCACGATCAAGTTGATATTTGCGTTTCCCTTCGTCCCTGTCCGTGTGAACTTATAAAGAAGTTAGATCTCAAAGAAACATCATTGTGGTCTCAGGAAGGTTTCAACAGTGGGTGTCACTGCATCCCCACTGTTTTCAGCGGTGGGGTGCACCTGAGCTATGGATCTGCCTCATTCTTTGGCTCGTGCACTAGAATGATCTCTCCAAATGAACGGACTGTAGATACAACACAAACCATGGTGGCCCCACAGAACATGGTGACGTAACTTTAGCATCGAGATGGCTACTCAAGGCGTCAGTAGCTAATCCGCGACCATAAATTGGGGACCACAATGGATCCCTCGTTGTCTGGTTTCTAAACTTTTTGCTTGTGTGTGGCCTCCAAAATGTGGTGGCATGTTGATGGAAAACTTGGCAACGGATTGCCTGTGAGCCTCAGGGATATCCCCGGGGCCGGGGCTGTGTGGGATCCACAGGGATGTCTTTGACAAATCTACTACATCTATCTGTTTTGGAAGACCACGTTAGGACAGTATTTTAAAAATAATGCAGATCCAAAAGTCAGATGGGCCATAACATACCAAACAGTGGGTATTGAACACTTAGCGGTGATAAAAGTTTTTCATCAGGATGATACTTTTTTCTTACAGTTTATCTGAATGTTAATAATTCTTTGAACCGTTTGGATGATGCACAAACATTATGGTCAACTCCAGGAAGGTTTCAACAGTGGACATTGATGTTGCCCACCGGATTATTGAATTTGCCTATTTTTTAAATCGTGTCGTATTTTTGTCTTTAAAAACATATGGACGTAATGGTAGTAGATTTGTCACGGACTTTTTTTGAATCCCACGCAGCCTCGGCCACAGGGATATCCTTATTGCCGGTGTCACAGGAAGATAAACTTGGGACATGGTAATTACACAGCACGTGTCTAGTCACGAGAACTTTTCTGAGGTATGCTACAAAACTGCCCCAATTATTTGTACAGCACTTCCACCGACGTCCGTTTCATCCAACAGGAGCAACCAGGGAATCCAAAAAGCATAAGGTCAGTGTCAGGTAAAGATCTATCGTGATTCGTCAAAATTACTTTGCACGAATTGACATTTTTGACCTCTTGTTATGACCTCACGCATAACTCACCGACACAGCCGTTGGTAGCACATCAGCGGTGGGTGTGTGGGTCGTCTGTCCCGTTCTTTCGGACGCGGATTGGCTAGTGACCCCAACACCACCCCGGGGCTGATGTCAAAGCTTTGTGGGCCCCACCATGATGTATGTGTTTTATCCACGCTGTCCATCCATTTTTCCACCTCATATTAGGGCATGGGCCCAAAAATGAGGCAAATCCAAATCTCAGGTGGACCACACCACAGGAAAACAGTGTTGATTGAAAGTCCACTCTTAAAAACTTCCCAGGGCCCACCGTGATGTTTATTTGCCATACAACCTGTTGATAAGGTCACACAGACCTGAATGAATTGAAAACACAAATATCAGCTTGATCGAAAACTTCTGTGGCCTCCAAGAAGTTTTCAACGGTGAGATTTCAATTCCCACTGTTTCCTGTGGTGTGGTCCACCTGAGATTTGGTTCTGCCTCATTTTTGGGCCCCTATCCTAAAATGAGGTGGGAAAATGGCTGGACATCATGGATAAAGCACATACATCATGGTGGGGCCCACGCAGCTTTGACACCAGCCCAGGGCTGGTGTCGGGGTCACTAGCCAATCCACTTCCCGTTCCTTCTCTTTTTATTAGTACACATCAGTGCTGATGTCATCAGCTGAAAAAACTAAAAGTCAAAAAAAATACGTGGGATTACTGTAATTGTTTTCAATTTCTCCGTTACCACAGGGTGACAATGGCAGTTTGCTTTTCTTACATGAAAACTAAGGAGGGTGCGAATTTTATATGGGGCCACTGTGGTACATGTGGCTCATTCACGCCGTCCATCCATTTTTTGAGGTGAATTTAGGGCATGAATTCAAAATTGAGGCAAATCTAAAGCTCAAGTGAACCAAGCCGTACCAAACAATGGGTTGAACACCTACCGTTAAAAATCTTTTACACAACCATGATTTCTTATGGTGTGGGATGCTTGAGCTTCATATTTGCTTTATCTTTGGGCTCATTCCCTAAAATGTTTCCGTAAAATGGATGGATGGCATAGATAAGCCTAAACATTACAATGGGGCCCACAAATGTAAGTCGATCCTTTTTAAACATTTTTTATAAGGAGGAAATACTTATTCCTATCAAACAAAGGTAAATGGTAATTGTTGTCGCACAAATTTGGATAACGGATGTAGATGGCTGGCATCAACAACGTAGTCTATCACCCGTATGTGAGAGCCTCTCGGGACTACTAAACTTGTAAGAAAAAGAAAAAGTAGGCAGGGCGGAGGTGCCATGTAATGCCCCGTCCCTTCCGTAACCCTTTTCATGATGTGTGCGTGATGTCCGGCGGCCCTGGCAAGGCCCTGGACTGGCTGTGCGTAGTATACACCCGAGTGACCCAAATCCCTGAGACCCCTGTCATACCAACCACCCCATCTCCGATGTCGCAGAGGTACCAACCACATGCCCGTACAATGCTTCCTACAGAAAATACACCATGAAGAATATAACGTTATTCATGTCCGCACGATGCTGCATATTTCAAAACCACACATGTGTACCACATGCACCACTCACACATGTACAAACCCACACATGTGAAAGAATATGTAACCATGCCTCCTTACATCATCCCCTCATACCACACCTCTCCCATGTCGCCCCAAAGTCAAATCTACACTCCCAACCCGCATGTGCATGACATCATCATGATATACCATTCATAACTCCCTTAATTATGTATATGCTCTTCAACACCCTAATTAGTGTTGGAGAGCCTCAAACAGTGCATGGATTGGGTGCTCAGACCGGTTGGGTGACCGGTCTGCGCGTGATGCCCCAGATGCACAGAGGTGCTGGATAGTTTTCGTGTGCCCTAGACCGGTCGGCCAATCGGTCTACAGGGGGCTCCTACTGGTCGGCAGTGAGGCAGTGTGAATGTTTTTCTCCTTTGACTGTTTTGTGCAATAGTTGACCGGTCAGCTGACAAGTCTGCAGGGGGCTCCGACCCATCGGGCAACCGGTCAGCAAGTGAGGCAGCGTGAGTGTTTTTCTTCCTTGACTGTTTTGTGCAATGGCCGACCGGTCGACTGCACACGCAGTTTCTTGCGCAACTACACAGTAGTGCGTAAGACGTTTCTGAATTGGGATTTCATGCTATAAATATGGCATGTATCCGAGCTCAGATGATATCCTAAGATTTCCAAGCTTTCCTAATTGCATTAGGAAGAGGGGAGAGTGATTTGTGAGAGAGAGAGCTTAAGTTTTGTCTGTTTTTCCTTGCTTGTGGGATGTCAATCCCTGTAATCTTCTGTTTATCATAGTGGATCGCTTTGTGCTGTGGTTTTTTATTCGTTGAGGGGTTTTTCTACGTAAATTTGTATTCTCTTGTGGTTGAATGCTTGTGTGTGACTTGATTGCATAGTATTTCTCGTTTGATCTCGCATTACTCTGCGTGTTCGGCTTCTGCTTCAGCTGCCAATTTTCCCAACAAGTGGTATCAGAGCTATCGTTGGGGTGGAGTAGAGTTCATCATCTGAGATGAGGAGATGGGATCAAGCATAAGGTTCGAGATAGAGAAGTTCTCCGGAAAAAATAACTTTGAACTATGGAAGGTGAATGTTGAATCCGTCCTAGTTTAGCAAGGGCTTGATGAAGCTCTTAGAAAGCGACCTGAAGCTATGAAAGATGATGAGTGGATGAAGCTCGATAAGAAGGCTAGAACCTCGATCCTATTAAGCCTTATAGATGATGTCCTCTATCACGTCATGAAGGAGAAGACTGCGGCTGAAACAATGGCGAAGCTAGAGGAGGTTTATACCAAGAAGTCTCTGGAGAATCGCATGTATTTGTTGATGCATTTGTTCACCTTGAGGATGGCTGAGGGGACGGATGTGGAGGACCACTTAAGCACGTTTAATAGGCTAGTTAGCAAGTTGGTGGAGATAGATGAGCCGATGAAGGATGAATATCAAGCATGCATCATGTTGAATTCTCTTCCAGATTCATATGAATCATTCAGGGACTATGCACGCAGAGAGGGAGACCATTAACGTCGAGACCGTTATCTTAGCCCTCTAGTCGAAGGTGATGAGAAAGAAGAGCAGTGACATGGGTTCTCGTTCTTCCTCAGAGGTATTGTTTATAAGGGGAAGAAGTTCTAAGCATGGTGGGGGATATTCAAAATTTGAATCTAAGACCAAGCGGAAACGGAAAGATAAGATGAAGTGCTAGAGTTGTGGTCAGAAAGGCCACATGAAAGGGGATTGTCAGAATCCCAAGTTGAAGCAAGGGAAGTATGTAAATTCTTTTAGAGAGAGAGTCAATACCGCAGAGGACGGTTGCAATCTTTGTGAAGTTCCGACTGTATCTAGCAAGGGATCTCATGGTAGTGAGTGGATCCTAGATTCAGGGCTTCATGTCACGTTTATCCCGACCGGAGTTCATTCATGACATACAGGGAGTATGGTGGTGAATCGATGTTTGTGGCAATGACTACGCTCATAAGGTTGTAGGTATTGGTACAGTGCGCATCAGGATGTTCGATAGGATTGAATGAGTCCTGGAAAATGTAAAGCATGTCCTTAAGATGAAGATGAATGTGATTTCTCTTGGTGCACTCGAGGTGAAAGGGTGTGTGTTCATCGGCCATGATCGTTGTTGTGAAGTGTTGAAGGGGGCACTCGTGTGTATGAAGGCATGGAGGTGTGACCATCTTTACAAGTCGATCGGGAGCACAATTCACGGTGGATCTGCTGGATTGGTAGCGAGATCCACGGTTACTCGTATGTGGCAAGTGCACAAGAGCCACATGAGAAGAGCGCAAAAGGGCGTGAATGTGCAAGGTTAGAGTGGATGGTGGCACGAGAAGCGGTGGATCTATGATTGAAGTTGAGATAACGAAGCGAGGATGGTTTTGATTCGACGTTTAAAGACTCAGTGGAGATTGTTGGAGAGCCTTCAAACGGTGAACGAATTGGGTGCTCAGACCGGTCGGGCGACCGATCTGGGCGTGATGGCCTAGATGCACAGAGGCGCTAAATAGTTTTTATCCCCTAGATCGGTGGGCCGACCGGTCTGCAGGGGGCTCCGACCGATAGGGCCACAGGTTAGCAGTGAGGCAACGTGAATGTTTTTCTCCCTGGACTATTTTGTGCAATGGTCGATCGGTCGGGCGACCGGTCGACTGTGCACGCGGTTTCTTGCATAGCTATGCGGTAGTGCGTAAGACGTTTCTGAATTAGGATTTCATGCTATAAATATGGCATGCATCCGAGCTTAGATGGTATCCTAAGTTGTCCAAGCTTTCCTAATTGCGTTAGGAAGAGGGGAGAGTAATTTGTGAGAGAGAGAGCTTGGGTTTTCTCTGTTTTTCCTTGCTTGTGGGTTGTCAATCTCTATAATCTTCTGTTTATCATAGTGAATCGCTTTGTGCCGTGATTTTTTACCCATTGAAGGGGTTTTCTATGTAAATTCGGATTCTCTTGTGGTTGAATGCTTGTGTGTGGCTTGATTGCATAATGTTTCTCGTTTGATCTTGCATTACTCTGCACGTTCGGCTTCTGCTTCCGCTGCCAATTTTCCCAACAATTAGGCCCTTAATTACAAATACAAATACATAGAGGGGAGATTACCACATCACCATTTCTAGACTTCTCTCTCCCTATAATCATCTCATCTTCTATATATTGTCATGTACTTAGCTAATTTTGGTTACATTAGTGCCCAATTTCATGCCAAGTTCATCCATAGCTATAGATAGAGAGAGAGAGTGGTGGGCCATCATCAATCCCAACCCTCCGCAAGTGATTCCAACCTTCAATCAAGGTGAGTACACCCCCCTTCACTTAATTCTTTTATTTTATTTATTTTTTATTGTTGACGATGATGTCGATGATAATGATGATGATGTGGGACCCATTGACAGTGGGTCCACCGTTGTGTTTGAATCTGGACCCTTCATGGGATTACATATATTTAGATGAAGGGAATGTACAAAAACTAGCTTAATCTAAATCCGTTGTGGGACCCACCGATCATGGCCCCACTGTGATGTTTATTAGCAATCCAACCAGCTCATAAGGTCTTAATTATGCGGGTGAAGGGACCACTCAAATTTCAGTTCGATCCAAACAGTGTGTGGCCCATTACAGCACACTGTGTTGTAGGTAATTTGAACCGTCCACATCGTAGACCCCGCTAGGTTGTTCAGCCACACACACTTACATGATGTGCACACACACGCACACAACAGCAAGACCAAAAAAAAAAAAAGAAAAAAGGAGATCAGAAAGCATCCTGTCTGTGGACGCTGGAGCATCCAGATCGCCTCTCTCATTTACTTGAGGTAAGGGCTGTGAGCCCACTTTGGACACCCCACCATAATGTTTTTGTTTAATCCACACCGCACATCCATTTTAACAGATCATTTTGAGGATATGAACCCAAGAAAGGCCCAAATCCAAAGTCTAAATATGATGAACCTTGGTGAACAAACATCCACCGTTGGAACCTTATCAAAGCCACCATAATGTTAACAATACATAAAAAGAAGAAGAAGAAGAAGAAGAAAAAAAAAAAGGGTAACAAGCAAGCTCAACTGATGCCTTTTTAATTGTGTTGTCCAAGGGCTATGGGGCTCACTGTGTGTGCCACTCTGTGTATGATAGATCCACACCGTCTAGTTCCTTTCGTTCTTCTTGTTGTACAGATGGGCGGTGGGGCCACCATGTACTCCACTTTGATGACATGTCAGATGAACACCGTCCACCCTATTTCTTAGAAAGAATTTAGGTGAGCTACAAAAAAATTAAAAAAAAAAAAAAAAAAATCAGACAGATCAAAACTCCAGGCGATCCACACCACATGAACGAGTGATGGGTAAACCGTTGAAACCCTCTGGGGCCCACTGTTTTGTTTACATTCAACAAAAAGAAAGCAAAGAAAAAATTACGATTTTTTTGGGAGCGCATCCTCTCTCTGGAGTGGACGCTGACTCCTCTCTTATTTGGCACATGTAAGGGAAGTAGGTGGGGTCCATTTTGGGACCCACCCTGATGAATGTATTTTATATTCATAACATCCATCCATCACTCCAGCTCATTTATGTGCATGGGGCCAAAAATGGGCCAGATCCAAACTTCAAGTGGACCACATAGTAGGGATTAAACACCTACCGTTGAAAAATTCCAAGGTACTGCCATCCATGAATTTTGCAAGCAATCTTCATGACAATAAAAAGAATGTAGAGTCTCCAGTAGAGCCGGGCACAAACCAAGCCACCTCGAAAGCTCGGCTCAGATTAGTTTGAAAAAGCTCGGCTTGGATTGGTTCGAATGGAAGTTCAAATCAAACCAAGTCTCAGAGTCAAGTTCGTTTGAAAAAAACAAACCAAGCTCAAACTAGGGCAGTACCAGCTCGGCTCAGTTCAAAGCTCGATTTGATTAAACTCGTTTGATTCGACTTGATTCCGCTCATAGATTGTAAGCACACTATTTCCTATGGTGTGATCCCCTTGAGCTTTGGATATGAATCCATTTTGGGATCATGTCCTAAAATTATATGTAAAACTAGATAATGTATATACATGATGACATGGATAATACATAATACATATACAAGAATGCACATTGTTTCCTTACACTTGTAAAATTATGCTTGTGTACTTTTCCTTGGAAAATGCTCTTACATGTCTATTTTGAAGTTGCACTCCTTTAGAGGATGTTAAACATCATATAGTAAGATACGTTTGTACTTTTTGTTGTAGAATAAAGTTGGTCGTCAAAGGAGTATAAGCGACATGCGACCAACGAGTGCCTCTCTCTATAAAGTCGCGACCAGAACATCTAACTAGTGAGCCTCCCCGCTCATATCCCATATATCGTCTCAGACCTACGACCGCCTATACATATTCATTATGCGAGCAGCTCTGCTCGTGCTCATTAAACAAGGCCATCTACGAGTGCGAGCAGCTCTGCTCTTGGTCGTTAAACAAGGCCATCTATGAATGCGAGCAGCTCTGCTCCTAGTCGTTAAACGAGGCCATCTCTGAGCCCAAGCAGCTCTACCCATTGGTTGTTTGTTTGCTGGGGATATTCTTCGTCTTATAATACTAGCAACCCATATAGGCCAGTTTTGATTTGTTTCTATTCGTAGCTCCGAACCATGGGGGATCTCCATCAAGAGACGTAATTAACTAGACATCTAGAGTGGTTAGGTCATCCTCTTTATCTAAGGATTAATAGGATAAGCATCTTATCCCCTTACATCAGCAGTGATTTAATGACTTGTGTAGCAGACTAGATCACCCATATCTGCATAAATAGATGGCTCCACAGTTGATAAAGGTACACAATCTCTAAGTCCACGTTTTACACTTCATCTTACTATCAAATCACCTCTGACTTAAGCTTCGGAGGGCCAACGGCTGAGCGCCGACCACCCTTAGTTTTCTTCTTTGGCTTTCTGGTTTAGAGGGGAGCTCACTTCAAGAAGGGTGTATACTTGGGAGGGACATGTTGCCAGAATCTGACGTTAACAGATTAGTACCGTCTGTGAGAACGCGTATTCAATTCATTCTCATCACCGATTATAACCTCCCACTATTCCTCCTAAAAAGACGACTCATCCCTCTACTTCGAGGCAGACGTTACCTCCGCCAGACATCCCTGAGCCAACTCCCAACCTCCCTCAGGCTACTTCGACAGGGATTCCTCCGGCGGAGTCTAGCCAACCCTTGCAAAATTCATTCTAAGAAATATTTGGTGGCTACGATGGGGTAATGCGCTTTGTCGGGGATGCACTCCTCACGCTTAAAGCTAGACTTCAAACCCTATCCAATCGATTTTATCAGCATTTCCTCGAATTGCAGCAACCTTCAAAAGGATCGCCACTATAACCTGCACCTACAGCTTCTAGACACTCTCTAGATCAACCACAAGCTTAGGTCAACCCTCCTTTAAACCCCATTCCTCATGGCAATCAAGCTCCTAATCAACGCCCATAATCCGTCCGCTCCAGCGCTTCCCGACAACTGTCGGCCTGAAGAACAACCCGATGACTGAAACATCCAGTTATACCCTGCCTTGGGAAGGAGATCTCAGGAAAATCGTGGACCGTTTTGATGATATCGAACAACGATATCAGTCTAAACTCCCAACGCTCCCCTATTGTCTCTTACAGTCACCATCGTCTCCTCCTGGGGGATAAGACCAGCTGCAGAAAGGTAAGGAAGAGAGAGGGTGATGTTGACGTCCAGGGTGTCCTTCGAAAGCTTGTAGACCTTGACAAATTTTTTGTTAAGTCCCCCTCGCAAGGTGGGCCTCTTCCCAATAGGAATGCCTGCAAGATACAAGTAAGATTATGTTAGTCAATAACAGAGACCGAATTCTGCTTATCTTTGAATGGATGAGTAAAAATCAATCCACCTTGGCAAAAGAAGCGGCTGACGTTGTGCCCTCTAGGGTTGGGTCCCACATTAGCCTCCCAATTACCAGAGGCGTAAAACTATTTCCTCCTCCATCCGGGATAATTTGAAGTGGGGTGCCCCATAATGAAGTTATCCCGGTGCCAAAAGCAGAGATAGTACCAACCCTCACTGGACGGGGCTTTTTTCAGTTGGTACATTCTCAGAAATTCATCAGCAGTCAGGTCTCCATTCCCTGCTTGCTTCCAGAGGACATAAGCACTCAAAACAACCCTCCAGCCATTTACTATAAGCTGGCTGGTGGCAATCTTATAAATGTGGAGAACATTCCGGATGAAAGGATGGATGGAGAGACGCACACCAAGTTGAAAAAAAATATTCGTATATGGCGACACAACTCGGTGGTGGAGAATCGGCAGTTTCTCCTCTCTCGAGTAGTTGAGAATGATGGAGTCAGGAATCCGGTACCTTTTTCTCAAGCTTGAAAGTTGTTCCTCCATCATTATCGATGGATAACCAGAGGCAGAATACCTTCCCGCTGGCACTCTGGCGTTATTTGATTCAGACGAATCAGGAGTGTCATCTCCGAAATGAACGGCTTTCTCATCGGAGTTCCTCGCCATAGCATAAGGTAGAAGAAAAGAAGGAAAAAAGAAGAAGAAATACCTTTGCAGAGAGGTTCACACCGGTTACAGGTGAAGAAAGGAAGAATGATTTTTGAATATCTCTAGCAGAACTTCGAAATGAAGCAACCTACGCAGACTTTGATATTTATAGGCAATCATTTCGTCCGGATTTGGGTGACACGTGGCTACCCTTTGTTTGGCACGACAGTCGAATGGGCATGAGCATTAAATCCCGAAACACGTGGTGAGCGTCGTTCACTTCTCTTAGCCGAAAAGCTGCAGAAAGCTGGCGCTCGTAAATGCAGGTTCAGTCATGTACGGCTTCTCCTCCAATAGGCGGTTACATATACAGACAAATCCTTTGCGTAGTTCCTCAACACTAAGGATTTGGGGGGCATCTGCTGTAAAATAAAGTTGGTCGTCGAAGGAGTATAAGCGACATGCGACCAGTGAGTGCCTCTTTATAAAGTCGCGATTAGAACATCTGACTAGTGAGCCTCCCTGCTCATATCCCATATATCACCTCAGACCTACAACCGCCTATACATATTCGTTATGCGAGCATCTCTGCTCGTGGTTGTTAAACAAGGCCATCTACAAGTGCGAGCAGCTCTGCTCTTGGTCGTTAAACATGGCCATCTACGAATGCGAGCAGCTCTGCTCTTGGTCGTTAAACGAGGCCATTTCCGAGCCCAAGCAGCTTTGCCCATTGGTTGTTTGTTTGCTGGGGATATTCTTCATCTTATAGTATCAGCAGCCCATATAGGCCGGTTTTGGTTTGTTTCTATTCATAGCTCTGAACCATGGAGGATCTCCATCAAGAGACGTAATTAGCTAGACGTCTAGAGTGGTTAGGTCATCCTCTTTATCTAAGTATTAACAGGATAAGCATCTTATCCCCTTAAATCAACTATGATCTTAATGGCTTGCGTAACAGATTAGATAATGCAGATCTGCATAAATAGATGGCCCCACAGTTGATAAAGGTACACAATCTCTAAGTCCACATTTTACACTTCATCTTACTATCAAATCACCTCTGACTTAAGCTTCGGAGGGCCAATGGCCGAGCCCCAGCCGCCCTTAGTTTTCTTCTTTGGCTTTCAGGTTTAGAGGGGACCTCACTTCAAGAAGGGTGTATATTTGGGAGGGACCTGTTGCCAGAATCTGACGTCAATGCTTTTTTTTTTTTTTTTTTCTAACTTTTTAAATTCTTTTCTACTTAAATAAACAAGCAAAAAAAGAGCCGCCACTTGTTTGAACTCGTCCTGGCTTGGCTCGGTTTGAAATTTTAGACCAAACCAATCCCGGCTCGATCTAGATTTTTTTGGAGCAAACCAAATCCCGGCTTAAAATTTTTTTTTGGGCTATATGGGTCGGCCTGAAATCCAAACCAAGCTGATCCACAAACTCAAGTGGCACAAAAACAAGCCAAACCAAACTAGGGCTAACTTGGCTCAGCCCATATCATTGCCCACCTCTAGTACCCAGCACATGATGGAGATCCACCGTGATATGTGCCTTATCCACAATGTGGAATCCCTTTACTTTTGTTTTCCTCCAAAAACTGCTGTGGGGCCACTATGGGCACCAGTGTGGTGTATCTTTTAAATCTACACCGCCCATCAGTTGTTCCAGCCAATTTTAGGCGATGGACTAAAAATTCAAAATATGTTCAAGTGTCGAGTGGACTGCACCATGAGAAACAATGAGAATTGAACTCTTACAGTTGATAACCTCTTCTAGGCAAATTATGATGTATGTGTTCTATCCTACCGTTGATAACCTCTTCTAGGCAAATTATGATGTATGTGTTCTATCCTGGCCATTCATCCAAATCACAAGTTCATTTTAAGGTATGAACTAAAAAAAAATCTGGCCGTCCAACACTTAGGTGGGCCGCACCACATGAAAAGGTGAGGGTTGAATACCCACCGTTCAAACCTGCTTTGGACCTCATGTCCTGGCCATTTACCATCCATCTTGATAACAAAAAGAGTAAATGAAAAGGGGGGGGAGGGGAGGAGGAGAAAGAAAAGGAGAGGACGTCCAGCCAGACACTTCTTTTTAACCCCCTTTTTATTGTTTTGTCATGTGGGACCCACTGTGGGCACCACCATGGTGTATATGTCAGATCCACACCTTCCATCTTAATTGTCAGTTCGAGTTTAAGCAGGACAAACTAAAAATCAAGCAGATCCAGACTTTAGGCGGACCGCACTAAATGGAACAGCCAAATTGATCTCCCACTCCTCAAAGCTCTATATACGCTTGATGTGATGTTTTTGGTTGTACCTAGGTCTTCCATCAGATCTTTCAGCTCATTTTAGGCTTTGGGCCCAGAAATTAAATAAATTCAAAGCTCCGGTGGGCCACGCTTTCAAGGGAAATGTTGATAGACTAGACACCATTAAATTACCTTCCTTGGGCCACTGTAATATTTATTTGTCATCAAACTATTAAAAATAGGGGCATGCTGCGAACCCCAACTTGACATATTTGATGTATTTTGGCACCGTCCATCAGGTGGGCCTTGTCCCAAAATAAAGAAGATCTGAATCTCAAGAGGACCACGCAGTAGTTAGTTGAATGAATTGAACATCCACCATTGAAACTTTCCTCGGAAAACTACCGCAGTATATGAGTTCTATCCACTCCATCCATTAGGTGGGCCACCCTCCAAAATTGAAATAGATCCAAATCTCGTGTGAACGACACGAAAGTATGCAGCTCCGATTGAAGGATCACCATTAAAGCTCCGCTAGGGCCATGGTAAACCCTGCCATAATGAATGTGGTTATATCCACGATGTCAATTCGTACCTTGCTGTGATGTACGTGTTTTACACCGTTCAACTATTTTGCCAATCGAATGGTCTAGATCATAGAATCCTCTGTAGACTCTGTTGCTTGCTATTCTTTGGCCACACGTGCGATATGTATGCGGGCGTGCCAAAATTGATTGTGTGGTTCGATTATAACTGAACACCGATGACTTCGAGCACCAAGATAGACAGATACGCCGTGGTCGTCGACTGTATATGATCAAGACCTAGAAAGATCGGTCGCCTATTCAGCCACTCACTCAATTGTTTTGAACAGATAATCAGACGATGTTCGGAGGGTAGGGTTCGTCCTCCAAAAGTGAATTTTACCTTTGCCTCCTGAACGAAAGGACTTCTCACAATATTCTAAAACTAACGAAGTGAAAGAGAAACTTACAGTCGGCCGCGTAGGACGATCTTCAAGTCTTCTTTACAAGTTGAAAACATGATAAAAAAGAAGAAGGAAAGTTTACTGATTAGAAAGTTCTTGCTACAGACTTACTACTATAAAATTTAACTTCATGACTTATATTATGGAACATAAACAGTGCAATTATACTAGGGAAAATAAAGAAACTGATTACGCTAAGGAAAGTAAACAAAAAGATAAAGAACATGATAAGTGTTAGGGGCTAAAAAAATCACCAATGATAAAATAAGAAGTGACGAATCGAATACAACAGTCCAAGTCAGCAACAAACCCAGAGATAGTCAGAAAAGCTGCAGAGCACTGGTGCGGTCCTGGCTCAGGCAGCTCGCGCAATCACACTTGGAAATGAAATCTACCATTTCAGAGCTGATCTGGATATGCACTTCACAATCAAATGATCCGGAAGGCCCAAAAAATCCTAATCCCCAAATTTGGATGCTGTGTGATGCATATTTCTGCCTGTACACCCTGAAGTATGTTTTCCCCCTGCTAGGAGCCGACTGAAGGATCCAAATTGGTAAGGAACTATCGAAATTAACGATATTTGACCATTCGCCAGCTGACCCATTCATTTAGCAGCATGATTAGAGGCCAAAAGTGTTCTGACATCAGTAATTATGATTCCAGAAAATGTAGCTATACATTAAGCATAGGTGCATGCAGCCTGAAATTTTCTAAGTCTAAAAACAGATATAAGTGAAGAGATCAGTTCCAGTTAGAAGATGATTAGACAAGAAATGTACGTTCGAAGAAAATGATACGTCATAGGAAGGCTTACCAAGTCACAATTTCGAAAAGTTAAAGATCATCTAATTCCGAGTTGTAACGAAGAAGATATAAGTCGCTCACCGAAGACCGTGTATTATTGATGGCATCGATCACTTGGGGCTCACTTTTGAAGATAAAAGAGGCTTCTAAAGGTGACCATGATAGTTCTATTGTGTAGATCACCAAAATAGTTTTCCGACAAGTATAAGAGTGTCCAAATCAAAGTTGCAACGAAGGATTAATGGCCATTTACGTGGAGACGTGCCAGTGCAAAAATGACATGCTCCTGACCCTTCATGCGCCGACAAATGTACATGTGCTTAGCTCCTATTGGCTTTGTTCCCACGATCCTCAGCTATAAATAGCCTGAGCTCCATGACACAAGGATGATGCGATCAAACGGCGACGCTATTTACGTCGAATTTTGTAGCAGGGTCCTCCGAACGATCACCTTCTCTCCAAGAGATTTCTTCCTTGGACCTGAAAGGAAACAGAAAGCAACTAAGGATGGCTGGTGTCCAGCCGTTAGCCCTCCGATGCTTAAATTAGATAGGATGAGGTTGAAAAGGGAAGGAATGATCAATCGGAGTTAAAGATTGAAAATTGTGTACACTTATCATCAATAGAGTCATCTATTTATAAAGATCTCAATGATCCAATCCGCTACGCAAGCTGTTAAGATTAGCACTGATTTCATGAGATAAGGAGCTTATCTCGTTAATCCTTGGATAAAGATGTAGTCAAAACATCCTAGACGTCTAGCTGATTACGTCTCTGGATATTCGGAGCTAAGAATAGATATAAACCGAAACCGGCCTATACGGGCTGCTGGTACTAGTGAACGAAGGCCATCCACGCCAGAAACTAAGAACCACGATCACTCAGATGCCAGGAGCTTCTCATATCAAGAGTGCTCGCATTTAGCATACGGAATGCGACCCCTTCTGTCGAGCACGAGCCGAGCTTCTCGCATTCTCGAATGCTACCCCTTCCATAGAGCACGAGCCGAGATGCTCGCATTCTGGATATGCGACCCCTTCTGTCGAGCCCGAGCCGAGCTGCTAGCATTCTATAGATACGACCGCGATTCCTCACATTTCTTTTTAACGCCAAACTTATCTACAACAGATGCCCCCCAAAACCCTTGGCGTTGAGGAGCTATGTCAAGGGTATTGTTTGTATGTGTAGCTGGCTGCTGGGAGAGAGTGCGCATGATTCCGCATTTATGATAGCCAGCTTTACGCAGCCTTTTTTGCCGCAAGGAATGAGGTGTCGGTCGCCACGTGTCTCCGTATTTAATGCTAGTGCCCGTTCGTCTGTCGTGCCGGATGAGAGGCTGCCGCGTGTACACCAAATCAAACGGAATGATTGCGTATAAATATCAAATCCTGCAGAAATTCTTCCATTTTTGAATTCTATCTGCCGCGGAGCTTTCTTCTTTCTTCTTCTTCTTTGTTTTCGGTGCAAACCTCTTTGCAGAGGTATTCTTCCTTCCTATTTACTTCTCCCATCTCACTTTTTCCTTATAATGGCGGAGGTTTCTGATGAAGAGATCGTTCCTCTGGGAGATGAAACCCCCGATTCTTCTGAATCCAACAACGCCAGAGTACCGGTCGGGAGATATTCTGCCGCCGGTTACTCCTCCATATTGACGGAGGAAAGGCTTTCTAGCCTTAGAGAAACGTATCGGGTCCCAGACTCTGTTTCATTCAGATTGTCTGGGAGAGGGGAGACAGCCGATGCACCACCACCAGGCTGCGTAGCTTTTTATGAATATTTTTTCAAAGTGGGCGTGCGTCTTCCCCTCCATCCTTTCATACGAAATTTTCTTTGTATCTACAAGATTGCCCCAGGCCAACTAATAGTTAATGGCTGACGGGTGCTCCTGAGTACCTTTGTCCTCTGAAAGCAAGCGGGTAACGATGAGTTAACCGCCGAGGAGTTTTTAAGGTTATTCCAACTGAAGAAAGCACCAGCTAGCGAGGGTTGGTACTACCTCTGCTTCTGGCACAGGAATAACTTCATTTTGGGAAACCCTTCTTCCAACTGCTCGGGGTGGAGGAAAAAGTGGTTTTATGTCTCCGGCAACTAGGAGTCCGAAATAGGCTCCGACCCCAAAGGCCATAATGTTAATCGCCATTTTGGCGAAGGTGGGTTAAGTGTTTGTTGTCTGTCTGAAAGAAACAAAGTCATTGCTCTATAACGATTTAATATGCCTTCTTCTTTTCTTGTAGGGATCCCAACTGGTGTGAAGCCGAACTTGCGAGGAGGACTCAACGAGAAGTTAGTTAGAGTCTACTAGCTCTCAGCGGCTGCACGCCACGTGAACGCTACTCTAGAACCTCGTTATCTCTGTGCGGCGGGTCTCATCTTTCGAGAAGAGATGATGAACGTTTGAGATAAAAGGGGCGCACTAGGGGTACTTCCCTGTCTGAAGGGTACGGCCTCGAAGAGGCAAAAGAAGACTACGGGGGGTCCTTCAAGTGCGCCTGCTCTAGCAGAGGGGTCTGCTCGCTGCCCACAATCGCGTGTGGCTGCACCAGGAGGGGTTGCTACGACCTCTCGTACGACCGCGACCCCTCCGGTCAATGCGACCCCTCCAACACCTGCGACCCCTCCGGCTGACATTCGCAGTCAGCCAATTATTGAAGTTGTCGACAACTCGCCGAAAGGCGATCGAAGAGGAGGAGGACTCCCTCCAAAGGGGGCTACATGCGATCCTACTGCTGCTCGTGAATTATTGACACCAGCCTCGGGTACAGCGAGTGCTCGCGAGGCGGGCTCTAAGTGGTAGCCCAACCTTCTGGGTCGGGAGCTTTTGTCATCCCACCTCACTTGCATCCAATATGCGAGTTCATGTTTGACAAGATATCTCCTAACTCCTTCGGAGGCCTCCCCGAACAGAGCCCAGAAGCTCTCTCTACCGACATCGGGGTGAGATTGCTACAGGTAACCAACCTTCTACCATCTTTCATTCTTTCTTCATTACTAATATGGCGGGCCACTCTGATTTCTTTCTCTTTTTTTTTTTTAAGAGTCTGAATCTCACGCTTCGTGTCAGACGTGACATTGAAGCAGCCCGCCGTAGCGTGGAGGATGCGGAAAAGAAGAAGAAGACGATGGAAGCCGAGGTCTAAGGGAGGGACCGTTTGGTGAAGGCTTTGGAAGCCCAAATCGCCAAGCTGGACGAGGAAAAGCGGATTCTCCTTGTCAAAATTCAATCCATGACTGATCGCTTTCAGTCATTGAATCTCCAACTCGCGAAGCTTCAAGAACTCCATACCAAGAGTGAGAGAGAGAAGGAGATATTCTGCCAAGACAAGATCCAGCTCGAAGAGCAGCTCAAGGATGCTCGGGCTAAGCTCGAAGAGGCCCAACAAAGACTCCACCAGTTGAAGGATGATTCTATTCACTGGGAGGAGGAGCGGGTGGCTCTCTTCCAGATGGTATCTGACGAAGGCCCTCGTGCGGTCCAGGAATTTCGAACCTCCCAACTTTATGACGAGGAGTGATATGAAGCATATATCGCTGGTCGCGATTTTGCGGTCAAAGTTATGCAGCAGATCACTCCGACTTTTAATTTTGAGGAGTTCGAAAGGGTGGCCTTCGAGGTTGCGGCCAGAGAGCGATCTGCTGCTGTGAATGAAGTCACCGGAGCTACAGAAGCTGCACCTGCTCCCGAGGCTGGTCCTGAAGCTGAGAGCCGCGAGCCCGCTCAAGACGGGGATGACCAACCTTGACTTCGTGCTATCTTTCTTCTTCATTATGTATATGTATTTTTTTATTTTTTTGAAAGGAAATGGCCCATGTAACCGACTTTTTAATCAATAGTAATGGAAACTTCTCTTTTCTTTAATGTTGTATACGTTTCCCAGCTTTTTCAGTTCTGTGTCGATCATATACTGATTGCTCGCATCTAACTCATGAAAAAATGAATTAGACTCAATCCACCATGTCCACGCGTACTAACTCATGAAAAAATGAATTAGACTCAATCCAGGGGTCGTATGACCATGTCCTCGTTGAGATAGACTGGTCTATCGATTGAGATTTGATTCCACCAAGGGTAGAAGATTGGCCAAGAGAACTCGTATGTTCTCTTCAGGGCTATTTTGATCCACAAAATGGAGAAGCGGCCAACAAGGATGGTTTTAACCCTACCAAAGGTAGGCAATTGGCCAAGAGAATGTATGTATCCTCTTCGGAGCTATTCGAGTCCAAGTGAATGGAGTAGCGACCAAAAGATGGTTTTAACCCTACTAAAGGTAGGCAATTGGCCAAGAGAACGTATGTATTCTCTTCGGGGCTATTCAAATCCAAGTAAATGGGGTAGCGACCAAAAGATTCCTTCAGTCCTGTTAGAACTTAGAAAAAGGGGAAAGATCAGAACTACTCGTCAGCAGTCCTTTCTTTTTTTTTTCGTGTTTCTTTTATTCTGGGGGAATTCTGAGTATAGAGACATTCATAGACAATCATAAGCAATCACAAAGTGTACACAAGAGAGAGATATCGCAAGGCAAATTTTATTCCAGAGATTCTGAGATCTTTTACATTCCAGGCTGTGATACTGGTCACGAGCCTTTAATTACATCAACGGTTGATCACCCTTGATTGGAAGGCAAAAGACTAATCCGCCGGGGATTATGGTCTTGAGTTCATGGTCGTGTAGACCTTTATTTTCTTGTTATGGACTGAGCCACATTTGTTAGACACGCCGGATGTCTATGTCCCATTTTCTTTCGGTATGTCTGGGTTGAGAGACTGTCAGGATTCGAGTGGTGCAACTCGGGGCCCGCGCCTGTTACTGTGAACAGGTGACTGCTGGAATACACGAACCTCGAATGTTGGTCGGCATGACCCAAGGCCCGCGCCCGTACTTTTATGATGGGTGACCTTAGGAAAGCACTCCGCAACGTTCCCGAACGAGGGTTTTAATCGAGTGGTGCAACTCGGGGCCCGCGCCTGTTACTGTGAACCGGTGACCGCTGGAATACACGAACCTCGAAATGTTGGTCGGCATAACCTAAAGCCCGCGCCCGTATTTTTATGACGGGTGACCTTAGGAAAGCAATCCGCAACTACCTCATCAGCTCAACCAACGGACCCGTTGTCGATGGGTAGGGCATCGACGGTCTTTTTCATAGTGGCAGTCCATAGCAAGACGTTTCAAGCTTAGTTAGAACTCTTTGTTTGTGGTTTCTCGTGGTGACCATAACCCCTTGGGTTTAGCCTTGGACCTTTATCCGGGATGAATAGAGCTTTGTACAGTAAAGTAAATGTATTTCTTCTGGAGTCGGGCGACTCGTCTTCGAGAACACTCTTTCTTCTGAGTATTTTCCAACGATCTGTATGGGATCAGATAGGCTTTGTCGAGCCAAGATCTCTTGAGGATCCAAATTCAATGGGCTGGATCGGCTGTTTCCGATGCCTGCAAATGGCTAAGTATAGGGTCCGATGGACTCCTGTTCATGCCAATTTCTTATGAATAATGGGGATCGGTGCCCCGTAAATGCTTAACTCGGCTGTTGGATAGCCTGAGCGCTTCAGCTTTGCCTCAGCGTCTTTGAGATCGCGATTGATTTCAACTGGCATTAGTCAATTCTCAAGCCAACAGGGCACTTCCCAGGGCTGAAAACGACTGAACAGTGGACCTGTTTGCGGTCTGATTGGGGAGATCAGTGAATATTATCGATAACCATCTTTGAACAGGGGTGGATTATGTCCATGAAGATCGCTGTGCGATCGCATTTCGATTTGCTTAGCAGAAGTCAATTTTCGGGCCAACAGGGCACTTCCCAGGGCTAGAAATGACTAAGTAGTGGACCTGTCTGCGGTCTAATCAGGGTATTCGGTGAATATTATCGATGACCGACTTGGAACAGGGGTGGATTATGTCCACGAAGATCGCGGTGCGATTGTGTTTCGATTCGCTTAGTAGAAGTCAATTTTCGGGCCAACAGGACACTTCCCAGGGCTGAAAATGACTAAGTAGTGGACCTGCCGACCGCTTGATTAGAGTATTCGAGGGTCCTGAGACCGGATAACCTCATTGCGGTACATGATTATGGTGTATCATGTCATGTAGAAGAAAAGTTTCCCTCTTGGGCTCGGTCGAATTCCGCTTGATTCTTCTCGTTTTAGGCCGTTTTCGGCTCTTTCGGAAGGATTTCTGGGGCTACCAAATTGGCTAAGTGTTGGTTATTTTGGACCAAAACACTGATTTGGGCCATTTTTCATTGACCGTTGGAGAATCTGATCCGGTGGATGGATAGATCTGATTTGGACAAAAAATTTCAGGATTTTCTTCCTGAACTTGGGATTCCGGCGAGGAAATCCCTTTCCGGCGAGGGTTTCTGGCGAGGAAATCCACTCCGGCCAAGGCATCCGGCGAGGGGAGAGAAAGCAAGCGCATGTGGTGCTTACATCACTCTGAGGTCGGCAGGGGATGATTTCGTGCTGATGTAATGAGGTGACTTCACTATTTATAGGAGGGAAATCGGGTTCGGGTCTACCCGACGGGTATTTCCCGGCGAATGTGCCAGAAACTATGTCAAGCGCATGTGAGAAAAACACACCGGGCGCATGTGGTGGATCCGGGCGCATGTGCTTTACCGACGCATTTCCCGACGCTTTTCGGAAAAGTGTTCGGATCACTTCCTTTCACTACTTAGGGTGCAAGCGCATGTGGTTAGAGGCCAGGCGCATGTCCTTTGCCGGCGCTTTCCCACTACTTAGCCAGATTTTCAGGATTCCAGCACTTAGAAAATTTCAGCATTTCAGCTCCGACGGGGGACCTCCAAAGGACAGCTACCTTTTCTAGACATGCACTCACTGTCGCCAAGCCACCTCTAGGCTATAATTAACCTCCTGAATGAACGGAATGGAGTGTGGAAGTCCAGATGTTGCTAATTTTGGTACTTCCTTACTAATTTGGAGCCTCCGGGTCGGCTTGTCGTATAGGAATGTTGTTCCGGGGAGCGTGCGCATGGAAATATGCATCGTAATGACTTCAAACTTGCTATTTAAGGGTTTTAGGGTGCTCCGGATCATTTGGCGGCAAAGCGTATGTTCAGTTCCACTCTGAAATGGTAGCTGCAGGCTTACGGACCCTTTTTGTCAGTTCTGGGCAGGGACGAAACGCATTTCAAGGTGCGCGAGTAAAAATATGCACCGGATGACTTCGAAACTTACAGGTTAAGGGTTTTAGGACATTTCGGATCATTTGGCGGCAAAGCGCATGTCCAGTTCTGCTTTGAAATGGTAGCTGTAGGCTTACGGACCCCTTTTTGTTAGTTCCGGGCAGGGACGAAACGCATTTCGAGGTGCGCGAGTAAAAATATGCACCGGATGACTTCAAAACTTATAGGTTAAGGGTTTATAGGACATTTCGGATCATTTGGCGGTGAAGCGCATATCCAGTTCCGCTTTGAAATGGTGTTTATGAATTTTGGTTGCTATCAAGCGATCAGGGTTGTGCAGGCATTTTCAGGACTTTCCTGGCCTTAAAACTTATCCAAATCATTGACACTAGATCATGGGATGTTATTTTATAATGGGTGCAAATTTGAGCCCCAACAAGTGCCCCCCCGGTGTGCTGCGCTGGATGCTTACGTC